>JAWWMK010000032.1:1661809-1699124 GCA_035047105.1 Galeopsomyia nigrocyanea | reverse complement strand
TCTAGCGTTACAATGTATTTTTGCCATTTTAGGCTTCAAGAATCGGCATTTTTTTTATAGATTTCGTCATATATGTAGTCCGTGAAAAATTGTATATTTCACGAGCGATTACCCGGCAGGCCGCTGGAACAAATGCAGCTGACGCATTAATAAATCGAATTAGTTTTTCCGTCCGTGGCAGCAGCGGCGGGCGGTGGTGGTGGTGGTGGTGGTGTTGGTGGCATAGCTTCCGAGCCGTGCATGCTGCGATGCGAATGGCCGAATGAGAAATAACGCGCGCATCGGATAATTCGAATTTTTTTCTCTTTCTCTTTCGCTCTCTCTCTCTCTCTCTCTCTCTCTCTCTCTCTCTCTCTCTCTTTCTATCCGGGCGCCGTAATTACTGCGCTCGACGATAAAGAAGAAATGTCACGCAGAGAGTGTCACGCGTGTAATTGCGTTTCCGAACAGAAAAAAAGAAAATAATGCTCGGCAGCGTTTTTTCGCTTTGTTCACCGTGTAATTAAATTGTTGTTTTTTTTTCACGCAGCTACAAACAGATGGATCTGTTTTTTAAAAATAACATTCGAATCAGTTAATTCGCTTCGTACCGTTGATTATTCTAAATAAAAGTAATTTTCAAAGCTCGAGCACATAACAAAGTAGCACAAAGTAGCAAAGAATATATATATATATAAACATGGGAGTTTGCCGTAAGCGGCGGTGGCCAGCTGATTCGAAAATTCGCCGAGTCTCCGTTATCCGCTTTCCCTCTCCGACGTGCGGTGCGGTGCGGTGCGTCCCCGGGGGGGTTGGTGGCCGCCAGGAAACGCTAGACAGTTCGTCGCCGGGTACAGCAGCAGCGCACGCATACAGCCACAACTACCTACGCGCACCTCGATGGATTTTCATCCACACGCAACAAATACTAACTCAGCAGCGGCAGCCACGGTGCGGGCGAGCCTGCCTCTCCCCTCATTCGGAGCGCGTATTTTATTCGCCTCTCTGACGCTACGTTGCCAATTTTCCGAGGGTTCGTCCCCAAGTCAAGTGGCGAGCGCTAAATCGTTAGCTCCTACGAGCAATTCTTGATTTCTGGCGCTGTTGCTAATGCTGCTGCTGTTGCTAATGCTGCTCACTGATTCTCATCGTTAGATTCGTTCGTTCTGCGAAGCGCTAATTGTTTCTCCGATAGTTTATTTTTGATTTCGCGCGTGATTTTTATTTTACTCACGTGCTATACGAAAAATGTGAACGACCTCCCCTTTTTCGCCGACTGATTGGTGATTCAATTTGTTATTTTTCGGGAAACTTCGCAGGAATTATTTGAAAGATCATTTTTTGAGAAAACAAATCCAATAAAATCTCATCAAATATCCAAAATTTGCTTCAGACTCTGCAACATAAAAAATTCAACGCTATTTGAACGTGACTTTGAATAACAATCTACGAGTCAACATGCAACACATTTTTTTTGAAAACACTGCAGAAAAAATTGTTTGAAAAACGCTGTTGATGTTTGATCAAGCCAACAGATCATCCCTAATGAAAAGCGGGGAGCACATAGCACGAAGTGCAAATACAGCCAGCAAAAAAAAAAGTCAACAGACACCAAGAGTGCGATATATATTGCTGGTCCATCATCGACCCATAAAGCAAAAAAAAAATAAATAAAAAAAAATTCGGAATCAAGGATCTCCGAGGGATGGTGGCGGTGAAAAAAAAAACGCAACGCACGCTCGGCCCGAGCACTTAGCGCGTTTTTCCGGCCGGAGCTTACGCGTGCGAATCGATATCTCGTTGGCTGCACACGCGACGCTCCAAGCTTAAAGCCCCGGAGGCCCGTGTATCGAGGGGGGGAAAGAGACGCGAGTGCGTGTGCGATGGAACCCCCAAAATTGGAAAGGCAATAATACGAGGGAGGGAGAGTTGGTCCGATATATGGAGTCGGGGCTCGGCAGCGTACTACGCTTCTCTCTCTCTCTCTACCTATCTCGCGATATTCCATGGGGGTTGCCTAGCGACCCTCGCAGCATCTTTCTCTTTCGCTCTCTCTCTCTCTTTCTCTCTGTTATTCTTTCTGGCTTTTTTTTCTCTCTCTCTAGTCGGCTTTTCCCGTCTATAAGCCTCCTTTCGTTTTTCCATCCCGACCTCTCTTTTTTTCGGCCCCGCAAACTCAAACCACCACCTCCCCAATTTTATCTATAAATAATGAGCACTGTTAATCAAACTTTTACTCTACCAAATACTCTCTATCTTTGCCTCACTCAACTTCTTCATCATCGTGTACTTGCGCACTCTTAGCATCGCTACTCTTTGGATATTTAATCGCTTCACTTTGACCAGAGGTTTTCCAGAATGCTTGGCTCAGATACAGGCGTGTCTCATTTAAAAAAAAAACATTGCCTTTCAAAATTACAAACTTTAATGAACATTTACTCCCGCTGGAGTCAGAGTGAAAGTTTCGTGGTTCGTTTATTTCTCTCTGAAGTAGAAAATGTACACCAATGCCATCCACCGAGCATCCACGTACAAAAGGAATAGCTCCCTCCCCGATCGATCGAGAGCAATTGGAATACAATGAGCTTTCCGTGTTCTCGCGTTCGAGCGAGCAGTAATAAATTGGATTTGGAAAAGTCTAATTAGCGATGAAGAAAGTTTCTAGGAGGGGGAGGTTCGAGAAAAGTTATATAAGCTTATTGAAAGAGCGAGAACAGCAGCAAGATAAATCACACGCGTACACGAGAAACTGGAAATATTTCGAAAGCACTAAAATTTAATTCCGCTATCTATATAGCGGCGGTGGCACAGGCGGCTTTGCCCTGCGCCACGTGTGCGCCTTGAATCCCATAGCCGTAGATACAGCAAGTATGTAGCAGAGTGTGTGTGAGAGAGAGCTTTGAGCTTTTTGAGATTCCAACGGCGCACGAGGACGCTTCTATATATAGGTATACCTGCAACCTCTCTCTCTCTCTCTCTCTCTCTCTTGCCATTAACTATAGGTCGCACGCCTAAAGATTTCTCTCGAGAGCAGCGCCAGCAGCAGTAGCAGCAGTAGCAGCCCGAATTCTATCGATCCGCTTGAAGCTTCTCTCTCTCTCTCTTCCTCCCTCTTCTCTCTCGCTCGCTTTCTTTCTTTCTCTCGCTTGCTAATCTTTCGCGCCCATTCAGCGACTCTCTCTCTCTCTTTCTCTCTCTTCATAGGTCAAAAACCCTCGGCGACCAATTATTCCGCGAGAGAACCAAGAACCTAAACGATTCATTCGGAATTACCATAATATCGTCCCCCCCAAGATTTATCGCAGCCACCCACCTTCGGAGTTTCGAGCTTGCACAGCAGCAGCAGCGCCGTAGAGCTGTTTACTTTTACGATCGCACGACGATAAAGCAAAAAAATACTCATGACCACTTCGTTACGATGCCGAGGCTGCTTTTTTTTTCTTCTGCCCCCTCGCTCTATCGTACTACTGCTGCAAGAAGTGGGTCGTTGATACTCCTCTACGCGTGACTAGAAGAGTCGATTAGCTTCGTCGTTGATCATCAAGATTCATAGCTTCCGGCTTCTATTGATTCGATTCGCGCATTGGAACTTTCTGCGCTTCGAATATCGATGAAATTTCAAATGCGCGTTCTACGGGAAGCATCGAAGAAAGATAATGAGAGTGCCATTGTGCAATTCAACAGAGTCTCAGCTCATCGCAATTCAGAGTAAATTTCGAAGCGAAACGAAACTCATAAATTCATACGTTTCAATCGGCAAAAAGTTCGACGAATAATTGAAACGCGAAGGCCGTGTATAGTCGTCGCAAGCTAATTTAATGCACGCAGCCTTGAAAAAATAATCGGCTCGCGGCTGACCGAATCTTTGGCCGACGGCCAGACTTAATTCGGCGTTTTTCCCTTGCTTGCCGCCTCTCGCCCGCGAGCGACTTTGACTCACCATTCTCGACGCGTGCGCGCGCGAGAATCTCTTCTCCGCTGCGACGCTTAGTTGACTTGCTTCGCGTGAAATATCGCCTTTTCCTCGGCTCGACGTTAATTGATGATAAATTGTTCGGTTCGCCTATACAAGCCGCGTCGTGCAGTTCTAGTTTTTTCTCGCTACATAAAGCGCCCATCCCGCGTAAACAAATGAATCATTCGATAAAGTTCTGCGCCGCGAGTGCAAATGGGAAAAAAGTCTCGTTTGTACTTGCAATGGTTCGTGACATTTCGAATGGTTTTTTTTTCTCATCGGCTTTGAATTGATGACTTTTGAAAGGGATTCCAAATGAATTCAATCTAATTACTATGCATAACTTTGAAGTGAAATACTTGTTTGGAGAAGGAATATTCAAACGCTTCGCGTCGACGTTTACTTAATTAACTCAACAAATCGATCTCGCAGTCAACTGTTGCCGAAACTTCGAGAAGCTCGAAACTTAAGATTTGCCCAAGCGTACTTTCGGTTATAAATGTTTGAAGTAGAAGCTCTGATCGCTTTCCCGTTTGAACTGCTACTTCGTAATACGACCGCAGTTTGTGGAAAAACTGTACGTCACGAACCCTTTCGTGAGTATCTTTCTTAGCCGTTTAAACTCGGTAAAGAGTTTAGTCTCAGGATGGACGACACCGCATTACTCAACTACTTATACATACGTACGGCAAATCGCATTTTCTTCCCCGAATAAACTATGTTTTGCCTCGTCAGACAGTTTCGATCGAGCATCGAGGAAAAAGAAAAATCCAGAGAAGGGGGGAAAAAGCGAAAGGTAAACGAGAGAAGCGGAATAGCATCGTCGTAAAGCTTCGGGCGCGCGTTACACCGGAATATTTTACACCACGGCGGCGGCGGCTTGAATTTATGCACTCGTGTGCTCTCGACAGTTTTCCCACTCTCCGATGCTCTTTGCCATGCAAAGTCCCAAAAGAAAGTTGGCTGGTTCGTCGTCGAGTGGCTTATTTTTTTTTTTTTTTTTTTGCGCCCTCCCGATGGATCGAGCGTCAGTTTTGAATCGCGGCCAAAAATCTTGAGTCACTGTGCTGCACGACTTCTTTTTTTTTTTGCAAATCGTCTGGAACGATTGGTTGTGGTTTATGTGCTCGAAGGATTCTTCTCGAACAAAAATCATTTATCGTCATCGCTGTTTTTGGAACGACGCGTTTTCAATAGCTGTCTCTCACGCAATACAAAGTATTTCCAGAATACATATCGCGGAATAAATGTTATTTTCGTATTTCCATACGATTGATCCTCAAAGGGATTTATTTGAGGCGCGCATCATTATATTCAACGATATATAGCGCGCGGAGAGAGAAGGAGAAAGCCCAAGCGAGTCCCGGCGAATCAAAGCGAAAAGATTTATTCGAGCGAGGCGTATAGTGCGAACGCGAGAGAGAGAGAGAGAGAGAGAGAGAGATAGATAGAATAAGAGAAAAGCTCGAATATTAAAGCGAGCTTTTGCAGCGCACAATGCGTATATTAACAATGAAAAGCTTGGGCGTAGAGCTCGCGAGAATAGAGAGAGAGGGTGTCCGAAAAGCTGTGCGCGATGATTTTCTGTTTGCCACTGGCGAAAGAATAACAGGCTCGGGCGAGCGTCGCGTCGATATTACACGCGAGCTAGCCGCGGGCGCTGCTGCTGCTGCAGTCAGCAATGTCGGGGTGCGGACGTGCAGATTAGAAGCGAATACACACGTACGCGTACACACACACACACACGCATGCTCGTACGCGCGCGAGTGGACAGGGTACAAAAGCCGCCCGGCTAACTGAATTTGACGGTCCGAGTTTACACTCGATGCTGCCTTTCTCTCGCGCCTTGTTTTCTCTCACTCTATATATATGTGTGTGTGTGTGTGTTCTCCTCGACGCGCGTATTTTCGCTTTTTCTACTCGGCCGCTGTTGCCGCTGCCACCACCGCCGCTGCTATGGCTAGAGCTTTCGTTACCCGGGCGACTCTCCCGGTGTGTGCTTTATGGCCTCTCCTCCACCCGACCCCCCGCTCTGGCTATCCCAGCTCTAGATCAGCTTTTACAAACTCGTATTTCTCTCTCTCTCTCCCGCTCGAAAATACGCGGAAATCATAGTTCACTATTGATAACAAAATCTTCTTGCTGTTGGCTCGTTGTCCCAATAGTATTTCGACAAGTATTTTGCGAAACAGAAGATTGAAAACAAATTGAGTCAGATGTAATTGCGAAAATTTCTCGATAGTGAAAAATACGATTTTTCCATTACTTCGAAAAATATCTCTAGAAAAAATAAATTAATTGTCTCTTCGCAAAATAATATCGTACTAAATGAAGGAAGTAAATTGCGAGTGAATATTTATCACGCTGTTCAAAATTCGACGACTTTAAAGTTTTCAAGTAGTACAAACAAGGAGCACTGGTCTAGCACAAGTCAGACATACACGTCTCGCGCAGACATGTGACCTCGCGGTGTATTACAGTCTCTTCCAATACTTCCTTTTGAATTTTACATCGCGAGCAATTCGATATTCCGACGAGTTTTCCATAATAAAATTACTCTCTTGATCGGGCTGAGCTGCATTTCGATATGTACAGCCGTTGAATAAAAAGTCAGCACTACTTGAAAATCGATTTCATCAGCTAAATTGGGCGCTCGTGTCGCGAGCCGCTCGTTTTCAGGTAAACAAAACTTTTCGGCAGTTTTAGAGTTTGCAGAATCCGTCAACGGGAGGGGGGGGGGGGTGAACGCTTAGATGAAATGTAAACAATTTTATTGAGGACTTTTAAAAAAAACCATTTTTTCGAGCATAAAAATTCGATGTTCCATGGCTTCTATGTTTACACAAACGCGTATTTGATTGCGCGTCCTGCACATATTGACAAACGACTTTCAAATGAAATTTGCAGATAAACAAACAGCAAAGCGAAATTCGAATAGTTTAGACATGTTTCATCAAACATATTTGCTGATGCATCCGAAAGGGGTGAAATTTGCAAAAATTCCAGAAACTATTCTGGCGTGCAATTTGCAGATAACATTTGACGCGAATGGAATGTTGTTTAATTGCTCGCATAGTTTGGCATGACAAGAGATAGGCAGAGTGGCGCTGCTATATAAACGCCACACAAGAACGTACACAACAATATAATGTTTGGAATATTTCCTTGAGAAAGCTCGATAGAACAGTATAAAAATATCGATGAAAACGTCAAAAGCTATTCTAAAGATGTCTGTACGTATTATTATTTATGAATACAAGTTGGAACGAGATGAGAGGTAAACAAAGAGAAAGGCAAGACAATATAGCATAACGAGCGCGAGTTTCCATGCCTGTGCACGTTCTCTTGTTAGCGCAAACTTAGGCCGCCGCCGCTTCTCTGCTGCTGTTGTGGAGCGACGAAGGCAATGCCAAGGAAAAAAGTTTGCAAAAAAAAAAAACATAACCGTACGCTATAAGAACGTGTGCGCACACAGTTGGTACGCGTATGTACATATTACGGCACGCGGACGGCACGAGAAAGGTAAAAAAAAAAGAAGGTCGGCGGAAAATGCGTCGTCTCGCGTGCATAAGTGCCACTTAAAAGCACTGCCGCGGGAAAAACTCGCAGCTCGCGCAGGGGGGAGAGAGAGAGAGAACGAAAAAGACGGTGTGTGAGCGCAATGAGCTTGAAAAGAGACGAGTTTGTGCAAACGGCATAATTTTTTTTCTGTCACCATGTGACTCTACTTTGCGTGCCGCGAGTGTTAACCCAATTTGCGAGTACTACTCGAGTACTTTTTGAGATTGAAAGAGTCGTCGACGACGACTAAGCCAGTGCGTTTTTTTTGGCGTAGAATATCGCTCTCTCGAGAAACGTTATTCTTAAGAATAACGTAGAAGGTTCAGTGTATACGCATTGATAATGCGACGATAAATTTCCTTTAAATGGCTTTCGTGCCTTTTAAAGATTACCTTTATCCGTTCGGCTTTAACTGATCCTGCGCGTATATATAGAAAAAAAGAAATAAACGGGGGTTTTGTCAATGCCGATCGACGTATTTAATTGGGTACGCTTGTTCGCGCGTACAAAGTTTTGAAAGCTTTCGAATGATATGAATACCTTTACAAAGATACATTCACTGAAATATCTAAAGCGAGCTTGTACTAAAATTACATTGAAACGTAATGACGTAATTCAATGGAAGAACAAAACAAAAACGTTGAAATCGTACATTTACATGGAAGATAAAACGAGTACCCTCATGCTGTACCTCTCTATCGATTAATCGTTTCATCGAATCATTAAAAACCCACGAGGACCAAAAATAAAGAACAAAGAAATCGCGAGTTTACTGTCATCCGTCTGCCGAAGAATATCGAGAGGGTGATTGGAGCCAGCGATTTTCATCGATGCATTCAATTCCAAGTTGGATAGCAGTTCGAGTATGCACACACACGCACACAAAAACACACGCTGAAGAAGATAAACACACACGGGACGTAGATATACGTATACACGTAGCTATGTATATATGCAGGAACGAGATGAACATCGAGCATCGTAATCGCATATTGGAAAGCTCGAGATGCAGCTTGAAAACCGAAGGAGCTTAGAGTCGAGGATCGCTATAGGTATGTTATAAAGGGGAAGGAGAGGGCAAGCAGCAAATGAAAAAGGGGGGAAGGTGGGGGTAGTGCCGCTCGTGCTTCGCCGCCTCCGCGGAGCATCAGAGAAGCTGGGGCTCTCCGCGCGCGCGACGAGAGAGGATAGGTCGCGTTGAAGGGGAACAAGAGAAGAGAATAGATTATAAGAAAAGGCCGCGAGAGGAAGGAAAAGATGCGCGTATACGCGTGACTGCCTCGTATGGCCATATGTAAAGACGAAAAAAAGCTCGGGGTTGACGAGGAAAGTTCGACGCGTGACCCAGGTGTGACCTCCCCACAAGTGTCCCGTAACCAAATTTATCAAAAAAGAAAGAAGAGAATGAAAGAGAAGGAAGCAGCAGCAACATCAGCAGAAGCGTTCGTCAAGATTAATAGCGAGGGTTGCAGCAGCGCAGCGGCAGTGTCGAGGGGAGGAGAGCAACGCTCTAACAAATGCGCAGTCGTACACGTCAACGAACGCGGAGAGAGAGAGAGAGAGAGAAAGCTGGCTAGGATGGTGAAGGTTGCCCCGGTGCGGCTATCGCTGCCGCTCGCGCGCTCTTTGCACGCCCTTGAACGGTTGCTGCTCGCTCGGACCTTTTCTGGGTGACGCTTGCGCCGCTCCGCGCGCACACACCACCGGACGGACGGACGGACGGACGGTGGGGGAGGTCTATAGATGCCGCCACGCCGCGCCGCCGCCACCGGGGGGAGGCTGATACTGCTGGTTTTATAGCGCACACGTGCAGCAGCAGCATCCCCCCACCCCCTTCGGATGCATCTCCCTCGATCGGAATTGCGAGAATTACATGTACTCCGATGGATGTTGCTCGTGTGCGAATTTCGCGTAAGTTGGCAATTGATTGGCATTTTTATACTTGCAAATTTCACTTTTCCAGGACGGCAGTGCAGAAAAAGCTCGCCGGGAAGAAAGGATGCGAAAAAAGAAATGGGAGCGAGTGTTGGTGTCTGTAAATGTGTAGGGATATGTATGTGAATCGGGCGCGTGCGCGCTCGCCCCCCGTGGCTGGTTAATTCGGCTAGAGGGGAGGGGAGCTCTCTCGCTGTGTGTGTGTCTCGCGCTCCGCTCGGTCGGCGCGTCGCGACGCCGGGGCGTCGCTGGCCGGAGAGGGCGCAGTGGGCCCGCGACCACCGTGCTGCCAACAACACGCTTCTCTTTCTCGCACTTCTCTCTCGATCGCTCAAACGATCCCCTGCGCTCACACGCACACACACACACACACGCACGCACGCACAAGCAAGCGAGCGCCCCGCCGCCGGCCGGCTTTAAACCGACAGATAGCGCTATCAAGAAAAAAAAGCGCCGATCCAACAGTCAGCTAAGGATTGATGGCCAAGCAGATACCAAGAGGACCTTCGCTCTCGCTAGTAATGAACGGATTACGAAATTGAGGTGATACGGTGCCAATTTTCATTTATTTCATTTATTTTTTTACTTTTCTTTTTGTTCGTTTGTTCATGAATAATTGTCATTAGTGTCTTTATGTTTCACCATGGCCATAATTACTTACACTATTTTCTGTTGCATGGTTATTTATATATATCTTTTAGTTCTATATAAGTGTGATATATCTAGCTGACAAGTATGTATACTTCAACCACCACCACCACCATCACCACAATGTTGTGCGCGTGTTACTAAGGGTATCGCAACGAACCGAAAAAAAAAAATAACAGAAAACGCATAATAATAACACTCTGTAATGATACACCTATACAACACGTACACTTGCAAGTCGCGCGCTGCAGTCACGATCACCGACGACGTCCGCCACAGCTTTTGTTTATACAAGCTGTCTTGCCTACCACTCTCTATCTCTGTGTGTGTATGTGTGTTATATATATACATATTTCTCTGTCTATTTTATCGTGTGCGGCTCACAACACGCTCACTCACGCTCATCGATCTTGACTTCAAGAAATTTACTGCACCAGCACTCTCTCGCTCCTCACCCTCTTTGGCCATCATCCACTAATTTATATTCGAGCTTGTTTTCGGCCTTGCCACCCGTTTTAATACATGCACACTTCCTTCGTGGCCGCCGCTCACCCCTCCTTAAATGAAGTCAAGCACACGCGCTTCAAGCTATGTATTTCGTATAATAATACATATTGAAGAGAAAGCTAACCCGGCGGCGCACCTTTTTCTTTCGCGCGATCGAAAGAACAACTGACACCTACTCGTCGTAAAGTCAATGACCTTTCTGAAAAAATTTTACTCTCATACATTTTTCATTCCGTGGCACCTGAAGCTCGCTCGCTTTTGAATTTTGAATGCTACTACGCGCGCGCGATCGAGCCATATGGTCGATTAGGGACTTTGATAGTGGAAAGAATATAGAATACAACGACATCTGGTACAGGCTATAGCATGTATACTCGATCAATCAATCTTTCAATAATGCCGCTCCGAAACGTTAATCGAATAAACGCGGAAAAAAAACATTCGAAATAAAAAAAAATCATAAAGTTCAGCGCGTTATTATCGAATGGTTTCCGTGAAAAAAGCACTTTGCTTGCGAAATTGCCGCAGAAAGAGAGAGAGAGAGAGAGAGAGAGACGCGTAGTCGATAATTATATATGTCTGCAGCGGAAAACGGTACATTCCATATAATATACACATCGGCAAGATCGGTAGAGCACGCGAAAGCGTGGTGTATATGCAAACACGAGCGAAAGAAAAAAAAAAGCGAACGAAGGTGGCGCGAATTCTCGGAGCCGAGGACAATTTGAATGTTAGCGCGGCAAAAGCGTTTCGACCCCTTTTTCCTTGTAAGTACATTAGCCGGCGTTGTATAGCACCGCGTGTACACTCTGTTGTTTTATCAGTAGTGCAGGATCGCCATGGATACGAAGTATGAATAAGCCTTGGGCCAGAACACCACACACATACACACACACTCACTCACGTACGGCGTCCTCGCGGCGGCAACCGCGCCTAATTACCATTTCGTCATTTACCCTCACGAAATCCGAGGCGAGACCTCGAAACCCCGTTCGAGCTGCAAGGATCAACCTTCGACCGAAAAAACGCTTTCAGTTCCTTACATACACACACACACACACACACACACACACACACACACGTGACCTTTGACTTTTATTTTCATGTTTTCAATCAACTTTATTATACTCGTGGGCGGTACTGATTTTATCGCTTTTCGAACCAATCAACCGACCGGTTTATTCAATTCTCGATATTCTTTGATCCTACAAAACTACGCCCCCGCACTGCACTCGTAATTCAATCATTTGGAATTTGATATCGTTGATTTAAAAACTTTATCTCGTCGCTTTTCCATAAAAAATTTTCTTTATTGTTAAAGAAAATCGATACACGAAATGTGGAGCTAATAACTCGATATCATCGATATCGTTATCTACTAGCTGGTAACATTAGATATTTTGTCTGATAGATAGTCCCCATTATTTAAAAATTAAACAAATTTTATAATAATTATTAAGTATACTACGAGAACAAACATTTGAAGAATATTAAAGTAGTATCCTTCCAAAATCAAAACAAACTTCGTATTTACCCTCAAATTAGATTTCGAAAAGTTTGATTGATTGTTCTCGCGCGTTCAACTTGTTGACGAGTGCACGGTTCTGCGTGAAAGCGAATAAGCACTGCGAGAGGGAAAGAAGGAGGCCAGTTATCAGTTTGTCAATATTTAATCAGCTGACGTGTGCGACTCGGCATTTTTTAATCCCCCCCAATTGCTCTGTCTACGTAGTTAATAAACCCGAGTTTCATTCCGCCTACGCTTTGATTGCAATAACTTATTGAAGAATAATTGTTGGTAAATAAAGAACCACGTAATTAATCGAGCGTTTAATAAAATATTAGAATTATTAAATAAAATTAACAAGGGGTGATCGAGAAAATCCAATCAAATAAAGTCGATATTAACTCGATGGGGAAAAGAATAGGGGCTACAGCTGTACGAATCGAGTATGCACGGGGTTGGGTATGCTCCATCATCGAGAAAAATCCGTCGGAAAAGCGAGATCAGCTGTCGCGGGGCCAACGACATGACGCGGGCATTTAACTCTCTTCCGCCCTTGTGCGCAGCCACAAAGCGAGTCGCGGGGAGAGAGCGATAGAGAAGAAAAAAAAAGCGGTTGACACCCGGCGAATCAACCACCAGGTACACCGCGTACATTCGCTCATGAATGGAGTGAGAAGAGAGGCAGATATATAGGGGAGGAATCGATGAAGAGAGGGCGTGCCCCCGACCACCGAGTACATTTGTGAACTCGCGGCATGTGTGTACGTTTAAACATGTGTGTATATATGTATGTGTGTACGATCGTGACGTCAACGACCCTCCTGTGGCGCATTTACTCTTTCTCTCTCTCTATCTATCTGTCTTTCTTTCTCGCTTCAGCCACGTGCTCGCTCGCTCGCGAGCCATTACGTCACTAGGACACCTTGGCAGCGCCGAGCTGTTTCATGTTAGTTGACTGCTGCGACGCGCATGCTGAGAGCCCCGAGAGAGAGAGGAAAAAAACAGCCAACCCATTCACGCTTACACGTTTTACTTTTTCTTTTTTTCTCTCTCCTCTCTTTTTCTTCTTTTTGCTCCGTCGGCTCGCTTCACTTTGAGCACTCGACAGGTTGGCTATCTCGGGAGTTCTTTTTTTGTCGCGTGGCTTCTTTTGCCCCTCTTATGCTCTTCTTCGCCAACTAGCTACCTCTCTCGCTCTGTATACACAGCGAGATTGATTGTTGACGTTTTTGGAGCAATTTTTTTTTCTTTCGAGCGAGAAATCTTATCGAGTAGGGGATTTCCATTTTAAGGGTAACATAAGCAGATAGACTTCAATCATATCTGATAAAAGATAACTTTTCGATGACTTAACTTTTTGGTATAATTCGAATGGATTCTTCCCTCCAAAGTACAAAAAAAAAGTCAATCGCTGAAAGAAATAAGGGTGACATCCCCTATACTCAGCCCATAATATTTCAACAATCTGAAATCTCATCTGACCCTGTTTCCCGCTGAACGAATTTTGACTAACCCATATTTTCAAAGACAAGCAAACAACCCCCTACCCCCTCTGTGGAAAAATCTCATAAAACTTTTACTTTTTATCTTCGAAAACCAAACGGCCCCGGCACAATGTAATCATAAACGGGCTCACGTCGATAAGTTTAAATCCGAGTTTTCGAGTGTTGTATAAGTATACAATAAGCTTGGGAGACAACTTATAATTAGTCTATCGCCGGTGCCACGCCCGATTACACACTCCCCTCAATTGAATCTATAGTGGAAGAGGGAGCTATACGCGCTCAAGCGACCCTCCGTGCACGAGACATTTTTGCCGATCCGATCCCACTTAGCGTTCGTTCGTTCTGCTTTTAAACGCCCCTTTTGCTTTTACGCAGCCGCGTCCTGCGTTATAGTAGATATGTAGCTCGAAGTCGAGTGTGTTGTCGCGCGCACTTTGACTTGCGATGAACCGCCGCACCTCATCGATTTCGGAGTGCCGCGGGAGTGTATAAGTATTCTTGACACGTTATTTCGTGCTTCTTTCTTTACTGCTTTTTTTTTTATACCATGTGGACGCCTTTGTTGCGCCACTGTTTAAACACTTTGTTCTTTCGTCGTCGGTTGACGATCGCTTTTTTCACGATTACCTACTCCATTTTACATTCGGATTCAATAGTGAACCAACAGATTCGATTGAATTGCGAATCTATATTTTTTGGCTTTAAAATAATACTTATTAGGTAAACGAGTTGGACTTCAAAATATTTTAAATTATTTTTATATACAAATGATCAATTCAAAAAGATCGTTATTCAACTCTCAAAGCATCGATTCAACTAAAACAACAGCTTTCGCAGATGAGTGAAGATTCGATTGAAGTTATCCGCTAAATTTTAATGGATTCCAAGTGTCATTCGGAATATGAAATTGAAAAAGAGAGAAAAAAAAATGAATTGGCATTCGGACTCGAACCGCTGAATAAATGAAATTTCAATCGGGGGAATAGCCGCGAGGAGGTTCACATAGCGTCCCTCTCGTTGATTCGCTGGCTCGGCTCCATCAAACGAATATGCAAATACGAGCTTTGCGGGATTTAACTAATGTCGAATTAAATTCCCAGCAGCGTGAAGCCGCCGCCAGCAGCAGCAGCAGCAGCAGCGACGAGCGCTTTTAATCGTTGCCGCGACTCCCCCCTCGAGCTCGTTTCGTTCCATTCCCCCTTTTTCGCCGCCTCATCCCTCGGGCTAACCCTGACCCACAGCTCGCTCGCTCGTTCGAGGGAATTTCGCTACTCCCCCATTCCTCGCGTCTACTTCAATTGCCCCTCCCACCTCATCTTTATTTCATGTTATCTTCGCGTTTTGCATTTTATCTTCTTTTTTTTTTACGGGGCGGCTATAATCTCACCCTCTCGATTATTCGTAATTTTTATGAAAATTCAAACGAATGTCGAATGGCGATGCTTTAAAAATGTGAAATTGGCAATTAGTAACGGTCATAATCGATGCGAAGTATTGTGTCGTGCATCTTTGGACTAACTTTCGTAGCATTGATTGCGAGCAGAGTCCTTTGAACTGCTGTACCCAATATACGAATGCCAGGCTCTCATTCATTTGGAGAGTCTCTGCCAATTACTTTCTCTCTGGCTTGTCTCTCGTTGATTTAGGCGCTCGATCGGCATAATTATCTTGGGCTGCAGGCAGTCAGCCACGCGGCTGCTGCTGCTTCTCCCTTCGATCGCTGATTGTCATCGAGCCTACGGGGAATAAATCGGCCCTCGGGCGCATGTCGAACGCACAAACCCAGACCGTGCGACCCCTTTTAAAATCAGCCCCCGTTCTCTCTCTCTCTCTCTCGCTCTCGCTCTCGCTCTTTTTCCCGGTGTTCTGCATGTATAATGCACGCCCCTGCAAAAGTCACCCCTCGCAACAGACTGTACGATATGTACATCGTACAGACAGACGAGACGCGCCGCTGGACGAAACTTTGAATAAATATTGTTCTTTTTCTCTCGTTTTTGTGTTCCCTATGTCTCTTCTTCTTCTTCTTTCCTTCTCGGTCGCTTATCCCGTTGTGTTTTTTTTTTCAACGCTCTCCTGTTCGATAAGCCGCTCTCGATCTGCCGATTATTGCTTATTGTGTCCGACGATGTTTTCCTTTTGACTTATGCGCTCTGTTTGTCTTTTTTACAATTTTTTTTTTCTCGCCTGTGCGCGCTCGAATTAGCCCCTCGATTATACTCGAAGCGCGAATTGATTCGTCGAATTCATAAAGATTGAATTATTTTTTACTGATTTAAATGTAATCATAACAGTAGTACAGCTGCAATTTGTACTGTCACGTTTCAATTCGCAAACGCCTTCGAATCACGTTGTCGAGTTCACGTGTTTATTCGTATTCGTGCAATAATTTCGCTCGACTTAATCGTGTTGCACAATCTTCAAGTCTGATGAAATTAAAGTTTATCCAAAACGTCGCGGAATAATAAAGCTCTCTCGAGACAAAAAGAAAACAAACACGAACGCGCTTTCGTTCGCCAATAATTCGCGGACAGCACTGTAATCCGGTAATAACCCGCAATTTCGGCGAATAAATAGCTTTCTATAAATAGGCAGAGCTCTCTCCACGACTTCGCAATCAGAAAAAAGAATCTAGCACGTCCTATAAGGAAGCTTGGGGGGTGCCAAGGCGCGGCGAAGAAGAAGAAGAAGAAGAAAAAAAAAACATTGAAGTAGCCCGCAACGAACGGCAAAGTAGTTCGCTATACGTTGAGTGGGCTCTGTTATAGCTTTGACGAGATGCTGCGGGCACATACACACACAGACACATATGTTTGATAGCGAAAAACGAGGTTGCCGGAAAAGCCGGGGAGAGAAAGAGAGAGAGGGAAACAGGCCATGGATGGTTGTCGATCAAGCGAAATATCTACGCGCTCGTCGCATACTTGCTCACAATGGGGCCGTCGTGCGACGCAACGTCAGCTGCTCACAAGCAACCCCCTACCCCCCACCCACCCTTGTTCGAAACGCACGCACGTACGCACGCCAAATAAGCAATAAGTTACAGAGCCGCGCGCTGCCACCACCACCCCACCCTCTCGACAAGCGAGACCCTAACTCCCCCACCCCCCTTCGTCTCTCTCTCTCTCTCTCTCTCTCTCAGGGGGTAGTTCCTTTTCGCAGCAGCCCGCTCTCTGTATATCAACGACTGTGCGAACGCCACTCGGAGGCTGCTTAGTGTGCGTCGATCGTCAGTCCTATACGGTGCATTGAGCTCTCGCTTTCTCTCTCTCTCTCTCTCCTTTATTTCTTTTTCAACTGTTCGCGCTAGCATCCGACTTCAACGTTCTCTACATATATACAAAGTGTGTTGTACTTTTGCATGCGACGCCGTTCGACCGTTGATGCGCTTCCGTGACTGTGTACTACTGCTGCTGCTACTGCTGCTGCTTGTGTTTTTATATATATAAAGTGTGCACTCCTTTTTCTGCATTGTGTCGGCACCTTTTTTTTTTTGCTCTCTCTTCTTTTTATTCTTCGACGAATAGTTTGATAGTTCTTTGTTTTGTGTACTTGTTTCTCTTTTGTCGTGCTACATTTTTTTTTATTTTATTGTATTGATTGTGGAAAGCAAAGTGACTGGAAATATAGTGCTTGAGATTTGCAGTTTCAATGGTAAATTAAGTAATTGTCGAGTTGAAGGAATGAAGAGGGCACGTTGCTTATTTGAACGTGACAATTGTAATTACGTAAATTTATAAGCGTGCTCTTGTTCCGATAACTCGGCGTAATGTCGTTTTATTTAATTTATCATCGTATTCTTAGGATTTGATTTTATTCTTTGATTGAATCTTCATTTTCCATTTTATTAATTTTTTTCATGAAATTTCTCCCAGCTCGGCATAAAAGTTGCAGAAGTGAATGAGAATAATCTCTTAGCGAGGATGTAGAGCAAAAACAAAAAAAAAAGCAATTCGGTGTGTGTCGATTGAATTAGAGATAAGAAGATGAGAGGACGACGAAAAAAAAAAAACAATGTACACGAAGTGAGAAGATGTGCTGGCTGATTTGAGTCTATGCTCCTTGCGTTCACTGCGGGCTTCCATGTGCCAAGTTTTTAAAATTCATAAGGCACGCGGTGAATGCCAAGAGCGGACCATGTACAACGAATTTCATCGCTACGAGACTCTCTCCGTGGGATCGTTAAGTTTTTTTTCTGCTCTCTGTTATTTGCTTGCACACTGTAGTGAACATTCGTTCCAAACTTCGGGTTTCATTATACTTTTTTTTTTTACTCGACGCTTCTCGTAATTAACTGTGAGAAAAAAAAAACCAGATGCAAGAAGGTTAGTCTACGAATCATATATTGTATATCGATGCATTTTACAAAGTTGAGTTATTCCCGCACGTAACAAGTCATGTCCATAACAAATGATTTTGTTTATACTGAGTTATGCTGTAAAATAAAAATTGCTTTTAAAAGTATCATGTTGTTTGAGACCCACTATTCCTCCTTGTCCCACATTTTGTACAGTATATAATATAAGAGCCTTTAACTAGTGTAGATAACACTAAAGTTGAAGTGCGCATGGTAAAAGTGTGCAAGTTTTATTTATTGCTCTTTTACGATAGCACTGTACATAATATAATTTACTTGTAAATATTGGTTCCGTTAAGTTTGAAAAGAAGATACTTGGTAGCTTCTTGGAGTAATTTTTAGTGAAAAAATTTTTTTTTGGTCAAAGATTAATTTTGATCAAATGATATCATTTATAGAAGAGAAATTCTCTTGCAACTATTTTGAAGTGAGAATTCTTTTCAAGAGAATTTCTTTTGGTTTAAGAGATTTTTTTCACTGTTGAATAATGTCCGATATTCACTGTATAATGGATGTTCGAGCTGAATTTAGTAATAATTAAATTTATTAACATTAGCATATGGAAATGGTAGGACATTTGAAACTAAATTTATTGCAGTGCTTGCTATTGAAAGCTGACATTTTGATTACTAGTAAAAAAAAATAAAGTTTAGACAATTGGAACGATTTCTTCAAAATTACACCTACCTTCAACTTCAATAAGTCCCAAAAGTTATCAAGGAGGACTGTGATCCATAATTTCATTTAAGCCTCAAAAGGATGACGGAACCATGGGAGTCTATATGGAATACAAAGGGATTCATAGGAATGATAGTTACCGCTATTTCCGTAGATTGTGTTATTCTCTTTTAATTGTGTAAGTATCTAACCCAGCCACCCTCTATTAAGCAATCTCAAAAGATGGTTGGGTTAGACATTCACAAAAAGTTCAAAATTGAATAAGAATAATGAAATATACGAGGTAAATTCCAGCAATTGTGGTTCGTCATCCTTTTAAATACCACACAGGGCATATTAAGTCCAGACGAAATTTAATACATGCTGCTTCCCGTGACGAAGCTTATAAGGTTTGTTGCGGATCGTGGCGAGTAGGAATAAAAATGAAGATGATTGCATGCACTAACTACAAAGGTGTGATCAAAAAATATCTAAAAAAAATCGTCGTAATTTATCCAGTAAGTCATACAATTATTAACTATTTCATTCAAAGACCTTTTCTAGTATATTTTAACCTTAATTGTTTTAATGAAAAATAATTATTATAAGCCAACTTTTTATAGTTTGTAAAAAAAATTCTTGAAAAAAGTGCTATTAAAGAGTTATAACGTTAATTTTATACGCTATCGATACATTTAAAACAGACTGATAAATTGGAAATTCTATTAAAATCTGCATAAAAGAAAACATCGTTCGAGTTATTTACTCGCGCGATAAAACCGCAAAAATCAAACTCGCAAATTTCCACACATTTCGCGCAAATACATTTTTCATACGAAAAAAAACGAAATCATAGCATCGAGAGCGCTTTCCCCATTTAACCGCGCGTGTAATTGCAATATCAATGCAGGATCGACGGTCGGTACAGGAATATACACGAGCGAAAATACCGCAGACAGCGGTATTTTCGCAGTAACAAGGCATTTCAATAAACGCGCACAAAGCATCGAAACGCAGTGAAACAGAATGCAAAATAATTATCCAGCTGTACATGTTTCGAGCAAGTGCTATATATGTATGTATACATGTAGCGTAATGGAAGCCAAATTAGTCGAGGTGAAAATAAGCATCGTCGGGGGTAGGGCGGCGGGGTAGGATATAGGTACAAGCGTCGAAACACATCGCAGTGCGGGAAGGGAAAGAGAGAGAGAGAGAGAGAGAAAATTCAGACAGGGAGAGAGAGCGCGTTGAAAATTGCACAATGAAAGGTATTATTACGGAATAAACCGTGGCATGGGTGGGTGGGCTTTTGCGGGCTTTGTGCGCGAATATAAACGAGGAGCCGGCCGGTGAAAATTGGGGAATCCCCGGGAACAGGCGCAAAACGGGACTTTTGTATCGAGCGATACATATACATATATACGGGAGAGAGCGAGAGGGAGGATGGACCGCGAGAGAGTGCGTGAGCGGCAAAAGAGCGAGAGAATGAGAGAAAGGGGTAGTGAGTGAGTGAGAGAGACGAAGGAAGGAAGGAAGGAAGAGAGGGGCAGAGGCAGGCAGGCAGGCAGGCAGGCAGCCGAGGTCGGAGGCTCTCTAAGGGTGGACGTTCGTTGCCTGGCAACCCTCGTCGACTGGTTGAGGGCGGGTGAGCGGGAGAGAGAGCAGCGAGCTCGCGGCATCCTCTGGACCGACGGCGCGTTCGCTGCCAGCACTACGCCCTCCTACATTATTCAAGCCCGCTGCTCAACCACTGTCCCTTCTTCTTTCCACGCGCGAGTAGTATAGTCTTCTCTTTCTCTCTCTTACACCGACCTCTGTCTCATTTCCTTTTTCTTCTCTCTCGCGCGCTTTTTTTTTCTCTCTCCTTTTTTTATGCCCAAGCTACACGCTGCATACGTACGCCGTCGTCTATTTCATAGCTCGTGTTCGTGCTCCTTTTCTTTTTTACGCCAATACGTGCCGCTGCTTCCTTCCTTCTTTCTCTCTTGACTTGCAGATCCGTTTTAATGGAAATACCTGTCAGTAAAGCTTCGATAAATCCCCCACCACCATGCTTGTGTGTCAGATAAAAAAGCTTCGGTTTACTTTTTCAAAGGGGAAAAAAAAAACTTGAAAACGATAGCGTTGTCTGCGGTCGCATCCCTCGCGCATGTACATAAAATATCGTGTATGCTATACGACTATTCGCAAAATATAAAATTGTTTATTGGAAAGAATTTTAGTACAACGAAAATTAATTAATTATTCGCTTGCGAGTATCAGTTTCCTATACAATTATAATTCAACCCACGCGATTGTGAAATATTCTTCACTGAAATATATTCTATAGCGTCATCGTAATTAATTTCGAAATAGGAGTACGAAATGAAAGAGACTCTGACTGACGTAAGCTGAAATTCGCTCGTCGACAAATGGACATATAAAATAAAGCTCGCTCGCTACGACTGAGTCTGCTCGTGTATAGAGGCATATGCGACGTCAAACGTTCATTTTGTGAATAGATAAGGACTATTTGGTATTAATGCAAGCAGCAAAGTGAAAAGAAGTAAAAGGGAGTAGTATACAGTATATACACTTGAAAAGTGGAAGGCAAAGTAATCTTCATCTCTTCAGAGCCACTCTACGCGCCTCTGTTATCTGCTCCATTATTCAGGACCGATGCTTGCAACGGCGGCAGCTATACTCTTTTTTTCCAATTCGACTCCTTTCCTTTCTGCCAGCTGCCTGTATATCCAAAGCTGCGTAACATGTCGCGTGTAACAGCAGCTACTTAATGCAACATCCATTTTCAGCTCTTTTGATGTTCGCGTGAATGCGAATTGACGATGAACTTTTGGCCAGATGCTTGTGTTATTACCTAATTGCGAGATATATCTTTTTGAGCTGAGAAAGTACTCGTTTACGCTTACGCTAACTCAATTAGAATACTGAGAGGCTTGTGTTTAATTACGAATACTTGCCCTTCTTTTGTGAATATAAAGGGCAACTTAACGTGTACACGAGATTTGAAAATTCGATACGGTACTTTGCGGATGTAAGTGGGCTCCTTTTTAGATGAAAAAAAAAACGTAAAGCAACCTTGATGAAAAGCGCGAGTAGGTATAAAAAAAAGTATCGTTTGTTTACTATTTGAATGGATATAACATATTTTACTTACGAAAAAATTGTCTTTTATCAGCAGTTCTATGTTGGTTTCTTCAATGATAAATGCTCGTACTCAGCATAATGCTGCCATTATCTGTCCAAAACTATTGTTGAGAAGTAAAATCTTAAACTCCTAAAATCAGGAAAAAGTAAAGCACAAAACTGAAAGTGCATTATCGTAGAAAATTAAAAAAAAAACTTCAATCCAAACAAATCCAGTTTAGTTTTTCGTTTACTTCTTCAGCCAATTTTCTACTGCAGGTAAAAAAAAATCAAAGCAAAGATTTGCAATTCAGAAAATACATTCGACAATTTCCCTAATTCAATTTACCTCACGTACATTTCAACTAGCGTACCCTGCTAAAGGCTCTTGCTAATATTTACAATTTTGATAAATTAATCTAGTTTTCGAGGAGAGGCAGCAGCCTGCACCTCGGCGCTCGGCGTTATTAGTTTATCCGCGAAACGAGTACTACTATACGTATACTAGGCAAGTGCAAATTAGAACTCGCGGCTTTCCTCTAATTACCACGAGCAGCCTTACACGTACGTATAGAGCAAATAGCACCTGCAAGGGTCTACAAGTACAAGCATATGGGGAGTAGGGCGTCAAAGAGCTTTAGAGCAGCTAGAGCACAGTAGCCGCCGAGCAAAAGTTGTAAATTGCAGCATTATTATTTTTTTTTCGGGAGCTTGTGCTTTCGCTCCCTCGAACTCTTTCATGTATTAGGCAGCAGTCAAGCCGACACGCCCGTTCGGTATAGGTGTATATGGCCCGACAAAGAAATTCAGATGAAGGTCACTTAGCCAAAGGGCACGCGCCACGAGGACTTTTAGGCTTCGCGCGAGAGCTGCTGCAGAGCTTGAACTTTAATTCAGGCAACCCACCTCGCTTGCGTCCTCTCTCACTCTCTCGGTTGGTGCGGCAGCCGACACGCCCTGTTAAAGACAGCCTTTAGCGCACCCCTTTTCATCTGCAGATAAGCCTCTCTCTCTCTGTCTCTCACCCGACCAGCCGACGAGTATACTGGGTCTCCTCCTGCGTTTCTGTCACATAAACAATTCGTTCGACTTTGTCACAACTCCACTAGCTTCATTCTCTCTCTCACTCTCTTTTTCATCAAATTAAAAACTCCAACATCGCTGTAAATGTATTTGAATAATCCCGTAAAATTCTCAGCTCTGGAAATTGCGAAATTAATTCTCACTGCGAATATTCGTGCTAATTAAACGTGGCTTCAATACGCCCGCTGTGCCGCACCGCGCGCCCCGACTCAAAGTTATTTCCCATTTGCTTGCGAAAAAAGAATACCGGGCGCATGGAAATTCGTTACGGGAAAAAGGGCGAATTTTCGTGACGTTCATTTATTTGATTTCCCAACGAATAGAATGTAATCCAATTATTCGGACAAAAAGATAGCTCCGAGTATAAAGGGAGACACACACACAGGGTAAATCCTTTCAATTCATTGCTGCTCGAAAGTACAACAACGGCGTCTTCTTTTTTTTCTCCCTCTCTGACTTTGTAGACGCGCGCGTCTCTCAGAAGAAGAAGAAAGTTTCGCAGCAGCCGCCGCCCCATTAATTAGACTGGCTATATGAAAGGACGACGTAAGACGAGTTGCAGGTGAAAAGCTCTTTCTCTCGTCGACATCGACGCAACGACCAAAGCAGACGCGCAATACGCCTTTTTTTTTCGTCGTCGAGGATATGAGAGAAAAAAAAAAGCAAGTTTCAAGAACGAGAGAGGTATGAAAAAAAGCGATGTAGTACGTACGCTTGCAAACCACATGTACACGAAGAGCAAGCGGCGTCGAGATCTCGTTCATTTCGCACTCGTCATGTCGCAAATTACACGAATTATCGGCATAACTGCATTTCCCAGTGGAGTCAGCGCGCCACGGTGGCTTGATGAGCTTGCCTGCCGAGCTTTCAAAGCTCGCGGTGGAGGCTGTAGCCGGAAAATAACCATTGAAAACGTCGAGTTCTCTCTCTCTCGTCGAATTCGCGAACGCGCGCAAACAGTTCGCTCTTTCAATTTAGAGCCGTCTCTATACATATTTGCAGCTCTTTCTCTATATGGCGGATATTATTCAATTCTATTGATGAAACAGGCAGACTATATGGCTTTTTGATTCGAGCGAAAAAAAAGGAAAAAAAAAAGATGACGAAAAATATAAAGTTCGGAACAAAGACTCCGATGCATATAGACGTACACATCTATATCTCACTCGGAGAGAAGCATTCAATTTCAACAATATATTTTCCATTGTTGCCTCGCGTAAAATGCACGTATAAAAATATCGATCAGTACTCGCAGGGTGCGCGAGCTAGCTCGTTTCCTTCTTTTTTTTTTTATCGCGCGTTCGAAACTGTACGAAAGGAGAAGCGCGCGGGAGGCCGTGCCTGGGCGCGCTTTTTTTTTTTTATGAATCCGTGTAACGTGCGTATAATAAAAACTGACAATAAAGCGTGGGGGGAAAAAAAAAGAGGACATTCCGCGAGCGAGCGTTTCTTGTTCAACACGAAAAAAAAAAGGCCAGTACGACGTCCGTAGTATTCCATTGTAGAACGTAAGAACGGTAATAATAAAAAAAAAATAAAAGAAGTTATATAGGCGAGATGCATGCTGAAACAAGAGAGAAAAGGAGAAAAGAGGCTCCGAAATGAAAAATTTGATGAAACGCCCGAGGTAGAGAATATACGCGAGCTGCAGGTGTTGTCGAGTGTCGCCGAGCTGAAGACGCAAATAAACGGTCGGAGGCTGCAGGAAAAGGCGTAGTAGTACATAGAGAGAAGGCGACAAAGAGAAGAAAAGAAAAAAAAAGATAAGGGAAATTAAGAAATAGACGAGAAAGACGCAGAGTTGAGAAAAGGAGAGAGAGCGAGAGAGAGTTTAAAGCTCGGGTGGATGCTGGTGAAGCCGGTGAGCGAGGGAGAGAGCGGTGTGTGCGGCTCGGCTCGGCGCGGTGGTGGCGGCGGCGGCGAGTCACGTGGGAAAGGGGAAAAGCCGAGATAGAGGCCGAGATCAATACGCGGTTGCCAGGCAACGAGCCTCCGGCGAGAGCAGCACAGCGGTCCGGGTAGACAGGGTGCCGCCATGCCACACCGCTCACTCTCTACCCCACACTTTCCTCTCTCTCTCTCTCTCGCTCTTTGCACCTATCCAACTTGCTATGTATATATACGCCACTCGTTCCAGATACTCCGAATTCCGTCAAAGCAAACGCGTCAGATTTTCCTTTCGCGCGCGCAAGCTCTGTTTACGTGTACTCCTTTCTCTCTCTCTCTCTTGTTCTCGGCAAACCCTGTGCTGCTGCTGCTTCTTTTTTTTTTTATCTTTCTTTTTTTCTCTCGCGGCAACAGCAGCCGTGCGCGCGATAACGCGACTGATTTAAAGCGGCTTCGCACGTACTGGCGATGCCTTGGAAATTTCACTTCGATCGCTGCGATTGAATCGGATGACTTTAAAGCACATACTCTACTTCTAGCTCGTTCACTATCTCTCTCCCTCTCCCTCTCTTATATGTATACGTTTCTCCTTGTCTGTGAGAGAGAAAAGTAGCTTGGAAGCTCGTTCAGACGAAGCTTTCGCAACGAATTGTGAGGCTGCTGCTGCTGCTGCTGCTGCTTCTCTCTCGAGTTTAAGGGGCGCCCGTTATTGGAGAATGGCTTCTATTTTGCCCGAACAAATCTACTCAGCGAAACGCGCCAACAAATACCACCAGCCACGATTCTACGATGCGCAAATGCCGAGTCAGATTTTCTTTCTTTTTTTTTTTTGTACTTTCTTCGAACTTCGATACATTTTTTTTTCTTTTTTTGCGAAAGGCTATCTGTACAGAGAGAATGAAGCGTGAAACGCATCGAACAGCGTTTGCGATCAATGTCAAGATGCAAAATTCTTCTCTCTCCCCGGGCAAAAGGGACTTTGAAATATGAGCTCGAACGTAAGCAAAATTGATGACGAAACATCGGGATACGAGAGGAACAGGCAGCAGCAGCAGCGAGGCGTGAACTGAAAACACAATTTGAACACTTTGCTAGTGTATATCAATCATGAGTGTCTGATACGACGCATCGTAATAGATTGAAAAGCTCTCCTCGCGCGCGAGCTTTTATACGGTGCGTATAACACACAATAGAACCTCGCAGCGACATCGATGAGACAATTATTTTTCATGATGGTATAGACAGACGTTTTTATTAAAAGTACATGTATACGACAGTGTAAAAGTATACGAAAGCTCGTGTAAATTTTCGTAAGAAGAAAAAAAAAGGGGCGTGAAAAAAAAAAGTTATATATATATATATAGCGAAGCGTCGATAAAACAGTGTTCGAAATGGGGAAGCTATTGCGACAACTGGCAGAGCATGGCAACGCCCCGCTGTATCCAGTGCTCGGCGGCTTTATCCGTTGGTAACTGCATGGCAATGACGAAGTTAGTTGAGTGGCCCGTCGTCGACAGCGTGCCACGGCGCTCGCTAGTCTTGTACACCGGGCATGTGTACGACGGGCGATCCTTCACCTCCTCCTTCTTCATCGGCACCAACCACATCTATTTTTTTTTCATTTGAAATGAGAAAAATAAATAAGAGTGCAGTAGCTTCAAAGAGAAATTTAAATGAAATTTTTGCTAGTCCAACTGCGCGCGTAACGAACTCTCCACGGCATTCCCGCAAATAAACGTCAAATAAAGCTGGAAATTTCATTTCGAGTTATTGCAGTGCTGCTGCTGCTGCTGCTGCCTGAATCGATCGAAAAGCCCGCGCGTCGTTGAAAAGCGAAAAGCTTTCAGGCAAAGCTCAAACCCCCAAGTAAAATAGTAAAATGTTCGCGAGTGAAGTGGAATCCCACTTCAATTAAAATTCAGCCAATCCCTAGGGTAGGTCGTAAAATAAAAGAGAAAAAAAAACAAAGTAAAAGAGCAGATCGTTAGCATCGAAAGCAGTAAGAGAGACGAGATATAGGCAATTTACATGAGGCACATCGCCGTAAAGGATTTTAGGTAGCGATTCGTCCAGCATCATGGTATCCATGTTGAAACGAGCACCGTCGAGAAAGAGGCCGTAAATGTAAATGCCGTCGTCGGGTGGACTAGTAAAACTCGTCTCCTTGAGTGGCACGAAGTCGTAGACCAACAGATCGATTGGGATTGAATGCTTGCGGGCGTAATTCTGGCGTGCTCCGGTCAGAAATGCCTGGGTGAAATAAAATCCCGACAGCCAGAATGCCGTTGGTGGACCTTCTTCGTACCACGTCTATGTACAAAATACAGGAAATTGACAGTTTAGCTTCGGAAAAAAACTCGATTATAAAAAAAAAAGTAGTCGAAATACCTGCAAAAAGTTGAGTCGACGCAAAAAGTCTTGGACGTAGCTTCCGAGGGGCTTGAGCGACGGATATGAAACCTTGCGCCAGAGTCCTGGTATTCTTCCCGTAATTATCGATGTAAAGACCTCCTCGAGCTCGCTGTCCATTACTACCAGGCCTGCGCGCAGTTGCAGAGAGAGAGAGAGTACGGAAGCTCGTTAAAAATTACAAATTCAATGGAACTTTTCCCGTTATATACCCATCGACGAGGTTATGCACAGCTCATTAAACGCAAAAAAATTTTCTTACAACTTATTTAACGAACTTTGATAGCCGCGTCTTATGAATAAGAATGATTTTCTTCTGGATAAAAGGGCCGTACGAGAAAAAAAATGTCATTATTCCGCGCGGAAAACTTTCGCGTGGGAACATTATAAGCAAAGTCTATAAACTTGTCCGTGCGCGTGTGTATAACGTACCTTTGATAGCTTTTTGCACATTGACCAAGCTACTCCGGATAGTCTGCAGAAGCTTGTTAAACCTGCCCATCTCTTGAACGAGCACTGTGTTCATGCTCTGCTCGTAGGAAGTTGGATACTTGCCGATGGCCTGATCCAAGTCAAAGTCCTGGGGCAGCTTCGACAAAATATCACCGGATATCGAATAGACAACTTCATCCGGGGATTTGCCGCTATCCGATTCCGTCGCTTCGGTGTCCTGCACACAATACGTTACAGATCTCCTATATCACTATACACGTTATCCAACGTCTATTGACTTTGCCTCGCGACTGCTCTGCTCTAGTCGAACAAAGCCTATGCATTACTTTTCTTTTACGACTGTTCTGACATTCATGTTACATTACGAAATAAAAGGGGCAAGTATATAGGGGAGAGCGGGGTAAAAAACCCAATTTTTTGGTTTTTAATTTTTTCAACAATGTTCCCATACAGTGAATCGATTTCTAATAATGGATTCTCTACGGTCAGCATTTGTAGAATACATTACAATTTTTTTTCAATGTGCGAAATTTTCATTTTCACATTTTAATTTCATTTTCCAAAAAAAAATTTTTTTGGGTAAAAGTGCCCCGCCGGCGGGGTAAAATTACCCACTCGGTGAGGCGCTTTCCCTAATCACTATTTAAACAGTAACGCGAGAAAATAACGAATTTCTTGACACGAAAACTTGAAATTTTTATATTCAGAGACATAGTCAAATTGTTCCGCGAATAAATAAGTTTATTTCAAGTCTAGATTTCGGCATTGAAAATAGGATTCAATTACGTACTTTTCTCGAGTTTTTGGCAAAAAATTTGGAGATGAAAAAATTTAACATTGAGTTCTTATGGGGGGGTAGAATTGCCCCAAAGAGTAAAATTTTTTTGATAGGCTGTATTTTTGGTGCAAATTAACTTTCAGATACATGCGACCCGTCAAAATTTTCGTCTTTTGACAAAGATTGCAACTGTGCATCAATCTTGTAATGATTTGTTTGCATACTTTTTGTAAACGCATAATTATTGAGCTAAAAATTTAGAAAATTAAAGCTATTTCTAAAGCCAAATTTGGGTGCCATTGGAAGAGCACAAACACAAATATAAATAATCTTTCTTAAACCTAGTTGAAATGTGTCTCATTTCAATGATATTCAAGATCGGTAAATTACCCCGCTCTACCCTAAATCTGAAAAAGTTTCAAAAATCGTGAAAACGATTACGTACTTGAGTCAACAGTATCGAGGTCAACATGAGCTCGGTCTGCTGCTGATCCTTGATAATGTCGGCATTATCGGCCATGCCGAAGACTCCGGGCTCGGCGGTAAGCGGCAGCGACTTGACGTACTCGAGGAATTGGGCGTGCTCGTCGGCCTCGGGCACGTAGTAGACGCCGCTCTCGTCGAACAGACACTCGGACTCACTCGCAATCACGTTCTCCTTGTAGTACTTGGACAGAATCGTAATCAAGGTGCGTCGATCCCACTCGTCAGTCACACGCCCTCCGTAATTGCACTCGCCTTTGCTCGCAATAGATTCGTGCTCATGTTCAAACGTTTAATCGCTAACGACCTCTTCGCTCTATCTCTTAGTGTATGTACGTTCTACCGCGCGTCTTAATGTGTGCACTTTTTTTTTTGAAAGCTCGAGCTTTTAAGCTATACACGAATATTGCCTGACAAAACTTGGCTCGTTAAGTTTGACACAATTTTCGTACACTCGAGTTTGTCGCGAACGACATACTCGTTAAAATGTTGAAGCGAATATTGAAATTTTCATGTCGACGAAACTTTTAACTATAGAGAGAGAGCAATATTTCTGGAGAAATTCACATCAAACGAAACGATTCTATACGAAAAATGGTGAAGAGAGTTATTTCACGACTAACGTACCTGTCATATATCTGAGGGCTGCGAATTGTACGTCTTCGTATTGCGCGAGGAAGATTCGCAGTTGCAGTGCACTGATGCGAAGGTCAGTTTCGTTGAATTCGTACAGGTTATTCCAGCCAATTGGGCCGAATTTCCGTCGCTCTTGCACAATCGCATGGAAAAAGCAAAGAGAGAAAAGGAGCTTCTTAAAGTTTTCCTTTTGCTTAGGCGCTTCAAAGAATTCTGGGTCGCAGATAGGATCCTACAAAATTTCATTTTTTTTATGGCTGATGAAATTTAAAAAAATACATTTTGAAATTAATAATAAAAATTTCTTTGTGTCATCGCATTACCTGTAAATATGATCGTATTATATTCGATCGTAAACCAGTAGGTGGTTCGTTTGTCATTTTCACTCCGTTTTGCAAAACGCTAACGGGGAAAAATTCAGAAGGATAGCTTGTCAGCCAAAGTCGAAAATCTGGATGAACAGTATCGGGAGTGAAGCTTTCGCAAATCTAAAAAAAAACGAGCGAATAATAAATTTATGAAATGACTTATACAAATGTTTTGTAATTGTTATATTAAAAAATTGTATTTATTGCTTTTCATTTTCAGACAAATATTTGAGATACCTTTTCCAGCGTGTCCATCCAACTTTTAGCCAAGTGACAATTCTGAAGAACGACCCAGGTGCCACTTTTGACAGCCTCGTCAATGAGCCTGACCGCAATGGGTCCCTGACCCTGCCCAAGAGACAAAGAATTCAGTCTTCCGCCCCCGAAACCCTGGTCTTCGGCGAACTTGAGTAATATAGCCATGGGGTCGGCGCCGGGTGTTAGAACAAATATTAGCGGCACGTAACAAAATGAGTCAGCGTACGACGAAGACAAGTCGAAGGGCGGCGGCTCCACGTACGGTCGACCCATTTGCTCTGTAAATTGCCGATATTGATTTTTGTTTTCTGTTTTGTTCTATCTTTATTAAGATTTACTTGTTTCGATGTAAAAGTATATTGAATGTTTTGCTATGTAATTTACGATAGTATATACATTTTATGATGAAATTGGACAGAAAGTAAACTCGTTTAAATTGATTCTGCAATCATTATCAATGATTTATTCGAGCATTTCACGTCACCTACTTTAACGATAAATTACTCAATTGAAGTTTGGTCACAAAAAACTAATTGTCTAAAGCAATTTATTTACTCTTGATTTCATTCCCAACTAACGATTTAGTATAATCACCACTTTATCTCGTGTGATTTATCACCGAGGATAGCTACGAGAAAAAATTTCGCACTGCTGGTCCCTTTTTATTTGATCTCGGCAGAGCGGGAGAGGAAAAACGGACGCTTGGGTGCAATCGTAGAATGAAGAAAATAGATTGGAAGTACAAAAATCATATTAGCTTTTGATTTAGTAGTTTGTTCGCAAATATTTCACAGCTTTTAAATCAATTTTCTGGATTTCTCTTCCACGACTTTTCCATTTGAAATAGTAATTTGTTTTCTTTTCATTTATTATTGTTGTGTGGCGAGTATTTCTGATTGTCATTTTTGTAGACTACAGAGCTTTCCATTTTTCTTGAAAGGTAACGCTTTTTCTGAGTAAATAATAAAATATACCGAGTGTTGTATCGGCGTCATTTTTTTAAAATATAAGACAAGATCCACTACAAACAGTATTTGAGCAGATTTTGAACCGATAAAGCTCTGAAGATAGTTATTGGTATAATATGTGACAGTGAAATAAATAATTTTCACAAATCCTATTTTTTTGAATGAAGAAGATTTGAAAATAAATTGCCTACAGCGCGTACCTTCAATAAAACTTTGAACAGCAGAGATAACTTTATCATAGCGAAGACAGCGTAGGACAAGTAATTTCTCGAAACTCGAAAGCTTGTCGTACGGCTCCGGAAAACTGACAGTATGAGGCTCTTTATGATCAAAAATCTCTTTCCAGTTTTCAGGATTCTGCTCGAAAGCTTGTTTAAATCCCTGGAAATAAATAAATAAAAGTAATCTGTGCATCTTCAAGTAAGTGCGATTATCGTCAAAAAATAAGTAGCCATTCACCTCGAAACCAGGAACATCGTTCAAGCGACAAATTTCATCCCAAGACTTGACGGGAAGCCATGTTGCAGGGTTGGGATGAGGATTTTCGAGTCCGACGCCGCCAGTTAGAAAGAACATCCACTGCGAGCTTGACATTTTGCCCTCCTTGTTGAGCAAATTGACAAGCAGAATGAGGGAGAAAAGTAGTTTATCTTTCTCAAAGAGCGAGCGACAAATGTTCACGTATAGAGAATACGTGAAGGCCTTTCGCAAATCCTCGAGTCGTTGCTGTATGTCATCGACAGGCGCGGTGTTATCGATTGTGCTCTTGAACAAATTGACAAACCAGACCAGCGAGTACTGGTACATTGGATCGATGTTCGCTAACGTGGCTTTGAAAGAGAAAAATTTCATTTCAAATAATACACGATAATACAATAAAATAATAAATAATAGTTGTGAAAAGAAATTGTATTGGAAATTGCCGTATCGAGTAATTATATCGGAATGTTTGGAAATACCAATGGTGAAAAAGAGGATGGTGCTATAGGTGGCGATCGATGTGTACTGCAATCTCGTCTCGTCGATGGACTTCTCCGTAATTTCCGCAGAAGCCTGCTTGGCTTGAATTTCGTTAGAGAGCGTCTTCGAGGAGCTCAACACACTAATTGCAGTCTGATCCTCCAATATGTTTTCATCAGACTCCGAGAGCACTTCCAATATTTTGTCTTCTATTTCTTTCAGCGTTCTGTTACGCGCGGATAAAGCATTCGATTATTTTCTTTTTTTCTCTATCTCACTCAATTTATTTACCATCGTATTACTTTTTATTCTCGGCTCCTTGAACGATCAACTGATTTTTTTCGGCCTCCAGATCTGGCCTTTCCTTAGCAACGACTATACCCAACAGCTGATCCTCTAAGCCGCTCGGCGTGATCATAAAATTCAATAAAGTTACTTTAACTGCGACCTCCGGCAGGTAGTGCGGATTTCTCAGTTTCGTCGTGATGTAAAACCTGTCGAGCCAAAGTTTTCAATTAACGCCCAAAACTTTCAGTGGCTCGTAAATTTCTGCGGTGGAATTAAATTTGGAAAATTTCGCGCGCGAAATTGTACAATAAAGCCAACGCGCTCAACGAAAACCTCGAAATTAACTTTCAACACATCGCTTCTTTACCTGAACTTCTCGTTGTACTCGACCACCGAATCGCCCAATTTAATACACATAGCCCCGCCAGATTTAAAAGTTTGCTTCAACAAAAGTGGCTCCAGAGCGGCATCCAACTCTTCGCCGACGTTTTCGAGCAACACCGGCTGACCGAATTGTATAGCATTTTCCAGCACTCGCATGTAATCCCATTGCGACAGCCTGATTACGTGCACATTGGCGTCCTTCTCGAGGTTCTTAATCCACTTGTTCGCTTGTCCCTCAGGATCAATCATCAGCGGCCATCTCCGCGAGTGCTTGACGATTATCGCATTCTCCACGGAGAACAAATCGGTGGGCAAGCCAAAGATATTCCACGAGCGAATCAACACGGGATCGCCCAGCACGAGGGTGAGCTGAAAATCCGGGGTGCACACGACGCCCAACTGCGTGCAAACGACCACCCAGCTTTCGATTTGCTTCTGTCTATACGACGCGGTGAACACGCCGAGATAAGCGACGATTCCCGCGCTGATTAGCACGTCACCCGTCAGCTTGTAGTAACGCGCGCCGAGAATTCCGGCGATTTCCGACCAACGAGTGTACTCTCCGCCGAGTCCGCCTGAAAAACCAAAATAATTATATTCCGAGTGAATAGCAAAATAATACTTGTTTTTCTTTTTCAATTATAACGAACCAATCAACTCTTCGGCTCGCTGAAGCTTCTGTTGGCACTCGGCCACCTCGTCGTTCATCTGCTGATAATCGTTCTTGCGTATCGCCAGTAATTCCTCGAGACTCGCCACTTTTTCCTGCACCTCGCGCAGCTTCGCGCGCTTCACTTCCACCCCCGCGATCGCGTAGGCGTAATCGGCTTTAGCTTTGGCCAATGCTATTTTTTTCGGGGCGACGACTTTCGCCACCTTGTCGTACTCCGTCAGCGCGATCACCCACTTGCACAGACCCTCGCAGGCGGTCGAAGCGTTGCGAATTTTGTCCGGGTCGAAGTTCGGATTGGTCAGTATCGTCGAGCGTATTTTTGCCATTATTCTCTCGGGAATGTTGTCTTTGTCGAACGAGAGAAGACCGTCGAGGAACTTTATGTCACCCAGCACACGCAGGGATGGTTTCCAGTAGTCGTCGACCATTCTGCCACCTTCTCCCGGTACACGATCAGCTTTTACATCCTATAGTGAGAAAAAAAAAATCATTTCAATATCGACGACGACGAGCTTTTGAATGCAAATGAAGCAGCTCACTTTTAAGATGCAAATGGCCTCCATAACGAGTTTCACTCCGGCCGGTGGATTTTTCATAGTTTTCACTATTTGAATATCCTGCGGTGTCAGTGTATTCAGCGCGTCGTTGGCGGCGTTGAGTATCGGCAAAACTTCCTTCAAATCTGCATCGCACTCGGCCTTTATTGCCTCGGCGGCTTCCGCGACGACCTGCGGGATTGCAAATAAGCCTTAACGAAGCTCTCTATTTCTCGCCGACGACTCTATTTTAATTCGCGCTGTTAAATCATCATAAATTACCATCGCCGCCTCTTCGTCTTGCTTCACCACTTTTTCGATTTCCGATGCTTCGGCCGTTTGCTTCTCTATCGTAACCAAAACTTTCTCCACGTCTTTCGTGGCTTGAATTAATTTCGGCTGCAGCGCCACCAGAGTCTCTTGCATCTTGCCGACTTGCACGTGAGCATTGTTCAGCGAGTCTAAGCCGGCTACGTATCTCTTCTTGCTGTCCAAAACTTCCTTGCGCTTTTGCGCCAAAATCTTGTCGAACGTATTGATCAGTTCCAAATACGACGTGGGCGTGACGTAATTGTGCCTCTTAACTCGCGCGTAAAATTCTTTGGACAAGTCTTGCGTGGAAGTGTGAAAAGTTTGACACATCTGTATGCAAGCCCTCCTCTCCTCGGCGCTCAACTCGATGGTACCTAAAAACTTGGTGGCCACCGCGACCAAAGCGTCTTCCGGCCAAGGCTGCAACCAGTCAATCGTGCAGCAATTGACCAAAGCGGGAAACTTGCGAATGCGCACGCGGAAGTTGTCGCCGATCGGCGACATCGCCACGACCACGTGCAACTGTTGCTTGACCGTTTGCACGAAGAGATTGTAAAGCGAGACCGGACTGCCGTCCGTCTGCACGGACTTGTCGCGCTGGCGATCGATCTGTCGCATCTTCTCGCAGAGGTCGACTTTCTCGTCGCTCGCGAAGAGATTTGGCACCTCGCCCGAGTTCAGTAAATTACTGATGTCCTCGAGGAAGGATTCCTCTTTGATTTGAATGTCGGTGAACAGGAAAGCCGTGTGCATCTCCGACGAGGCGGTTTTTCGCAGGATCTCTTTCAGATCATCGTGCCACTCGTTCGCCCCGTAAAGCTTCGAGATCTCCACTTGGAATATATCGTAGTCGGAGATGTGCGCGGCTAAGCGCGTGAGAGATTGACGCCCGGATCCACCCACTCCCACCAGCAAAGCGTGACTGCGAGGTTGCATCATAATTCTACTTATTTTCGATAGATGCTCTATCGCGAATCTACATTTATGAATTATATTTATTGAAGTATCATGGTTGACGTTTGATATATTTTAAAAAAAGTTATCAAAGTATTACCTGAAAAGAACCAAGTTCATGGGCTTCTTCGAAATGGAATTGTACTCCTGCAAATACTGATCGACAACGTAAGACAGCTCATCTAAGTTCGGAACTTCGAGGTACAACTTTGGATCCGCAAAGGGATCTTGGAAATTGCAGTATATCAAGTTTCTCAACTCGAATTCCGTGACCTGAAGCAACGGCCATTATTTCAGTGAAACATTCTATTCAGACAACAACAGCTTTGTAGAAGTTAATTGTTATATTTACCGGTTGATCGGGCGAGCTAACGAAGTCGTAGAATAATTTATTTAGATTTTCTTCCATTCGATGGAAAAGTACTTTGCGAATCAATTCGACCAGCCAAACGGTATCGGAATCGTCGACCAATCGATCCCCGTAAACTCTCATTATCTCGTGAACCCACAATCTCTTCAAAGCTTGCTGTAAAAAAAGAAAATAAAAAAAAAAAAATTGTCAAATACACCACAGTTCCAATTGAACTTGACGCAAAGTTTATAAAAGTTACCGCGTTCGCAATCGTCTCGGGTCGCGACAGCAATACTCCCTGAATAACTCTCGAGAAATCCCGTAGATTGAACAAGTAGTGCGACTTGGACGGAGTTGGCAGGAGATACTTCAAAGTTTCTTTGTAAACGTCCAGCGTGCCGAGAACGAGGTGGTCGACAAAGGGCAAGAATTCCTCTGGGAATCCTCGCGCGTCGAGATGCCAAGTCATTATTTTTCGAAAAATCGTGAGCATCACTTCGTCCTCGAACTCGGGTATGCCGATGGTGAAGAAATGTCGTTTGAAACGCGGCGTCACGTCTTTGCCGGTGTACGGTGGCGCCATGGCGCATATCGCCTGCATATCCACGAGCTTTATCGGGGCTATTTCCTTGTGATCGTACCAGGTCGCGTGGTCGAGCCATTGACGTAGCAATTCGATCGGTGGCTGCGCGCCGTACTCCTCTTTTTGCGGTATCGACACGTCGTCGATGAAGATTACCCAGTGCAAGCCTATATTCCGACAGAAATATATCGTTTTTGATAAAAAAATTTTAAATTCTACACGTATAAAAATTGTCTGTGTATTCACCTGGTGGAGCTCCGTAAATTCCTTTACGTCGTTTATCCATTTTACTCATAATGATATCTTGCGTTTGTTGCGCGGTAGTTTGCGCGGAAAACGTGACAAAGAGCGGTTTGTACACCTGTGTATCGTTTTTCTTCAGCAAAAATTCCGAGATATAAGCGGACTTTCCAGTCCCCGTCGGGCCAACCAACAGTATCGGCTTCGTGTGAGTAACGAGCAATTTGAACAGATGAAAGTATCGAATTGTTTCGATCGTAGGGACGATTATTTGATTAACTGGTATGTCTCGAGGGATTGGCGGATCGTTTTGTAGATCATTTATCCATAACTCCCACTTTCCTTTGCCCTCCTTGATGAATTTGTAATCGTGCACGAGGCCTTCGTAGGGCATCTGCGTTACATACTGCTTCTTTGCGTTCGGTATATCGTCCGGCAAATCGTATAACTCTTTTATATCTTGAGGCAATACTCGTTCGGTTAGAGCGCGAAACAATATACTAAATCTCTCGCGATAAGCCGGCAGAAGCGTACCGCCCAGAGCCCAGATACAGGAGAAGAAAAAGCAGCCCTATAAAAATAAACTTGTGTAAATTGTATTCACTATCAGCGACAACTGAAACATTTTTACAAGTGGATACTAACTTCGATTTGAGCTCTCATATCTAAATCTGAAAGATCTTCAATGTACTTCTCGTCGCGAAAATCATCGCAGTAACAATCGAACAGGTGCATTATTGATCGTACTGCATTCGCATCTGGCAAAGTTATCATTTCCTGAAAACGATATTAAAAAGAAAAAATGTTTTAATGGAATGATTTCCCTTTCGGGCTGCTCCAGGGTAAATTAGATTGTTTTTGGTGATGGAATGAACCACTCAATATCCATTTTGGAACACAAAGTTGATTTATTTAATCTCGACGTTTCGAGTCACGAAGTGACTCCTCTTCAGGAAAATCATAAATAACTAAT
>JAWWMK010000032.1:1645346-1655509 GCA_035047105.1 Galeopsomyia nigrocyanea | reverse complement strand
GGGACACGTGTCTTTTTTGACACAAAACGACACGTGTTCCGTTGGTCAAAAAAACACGTGCTTTTTTTCAACCGGGTCTATCAAGTATCATACCGAGAGTAACTCTATTCTGCTTGGACAATTTGCCTCTGACAAGCAATATAATATCGTTGAGCTCCTGCTCGCACTGTTTGTAGTATCTGTTGAGACCGTCGAGGCCCTCTTCCACCATAGCTCGCTCGATTTGCGAGGTCCAATACAGCTGTCCGACGCAGAGTACAGTTTGACCGGGCCACTCGAGCACCCAGCTGGTACGCGGCTGAGTAGGATAGGCCTCGATGGCCCGCGACACCTTGTAACGCACGCTTTTCCGCATGTCGGCCTCGAGCTCGACCAGCCACTTTTCCACCTGACCGCGCGCCGCCACCGTGGAAATCACGTCGCACAGACCCACCACCTCACCCTCGGCCGAGCGCATCTCGTGCACGTTCATGTCGTCGTCGAAGGTCAACCGTGCGATGCCTTCGAAGCACTTTTTCAAGTGTGGCTGGACACTAAAAGAAGATCCTCGGTAAGGACAATTCTTTTTTCTGTATGCAATTGCTTGCGAGAAACTTACCGCGTTGGATCTTTGGTCTCCGACAGAATTTCTAATAATTCGTCGTTGGACAGGAAGAAAAATCTCGGGAAGAAAAGTCGTTTCTTCTCCAAATAATCGTTCAAGCCCTTCTGTATCAGCTCGAGCAGCGCGTAATTCTTTTTCAGCCTGTCGAGCATTTTGTCGATAGACACGACCCTCAAAACGCGCGGATCCGCTTGGACAGTTTTCATGATATCTCGCCAGGTCTTATCCACGGTGGAAAACTTTTTACCCTCGTCTGGCATTTGCTGCTGAATATCCGGCGATGTGAAAATTGGCTCGAGATACATCCACGTGCCCTGCACCGATAGCCATTGATCCAGAATATTTTGCAACAGATGCAGCTTTTTCTCCCAGAGCCTGCAGGTTTTACAGATAAAATTTATATGTTACACGTCGATCATGCGAATATGTATCTTTCTGTGAAATATTAGAAAATTACATGATTTGTGTCTCGAATGGTTTGATGTACGGGGAGTTTCTCATCGTCATTGTTTTCATGATGTGATCGTCTAGAATCAGCTGAATATCATCAACAGCTGCAACGACGTAAGTTCCCGAATCTTTGTAAGGCATTATCGTAAAGTACATATCAACCCAATCTTTTTCCATTTTTTGCATTGTCTTTTCCAGGGTACTTTCTTTGCTCGCCGCTTCGGAAATCCCCTCGAATTGAGTTATGTACTCGTCTAGATTCATATCCAAGACTTTTCGAAGCGTTAAATTTTCGTCGAATTTAATTGGAAATCCGATGAGTTCGGAAATTTGCTGCCAATGTCGTTCTTTCAAGCCAGGATTACCCAGAGTCATTATCACTGGCATTCGTTCTTTAAACTGCTCCGTTTTTTCGCGAACAGTCTCCGCGAGTTTCCTCGGCTCGGTTTCGTGGAAGCCTTTTTCCAATTTAAATATTGCTCTGAAAAGAAAATTACAAAGTAATTCAGTGCTTTTCGAATTTCGTTTTCATGGAAAGCCTAAAATACCATTTCTACCTATAGGTTGTTGAAACATCGTTCTCTATTTCTTCAGGATCGTAAATACCAATAGTCGAAGTGGTCCATTTTTCATATTTCGTCAAAAACTCGCAAGCTACATCATACAGTTTTTTGTAAGGCGCCAAACGATCAGCAACTTCCTTTCTCAGTGGATACTGTGTAGTTTCCCAAGCGAAGGCTGTCTCTTCCTGATTAAATTTATCTATTTTTTCCATAGCCGCCACTAGTTTATTATCCAAGCTCTGAGCTTTTTTCTGGTATCGGAAAATCTCCTCTAGATCTCCTAAATATTGGAAATCTTCGACTTGTTTTGCGAAAATCTCGAGTTCATCGACGAACTTTTGATACCTTGCTGTTGTTGTATTTGAAATATTGCATTAACAATGAATTTATTTAACTTTGAGAACGGCATAAAAAAAAAACGAAAATATTATTTACCTCTCAATGCATCTTGGAATTCTTGAGTTTTATTTTCAATTATTATTTTGCTATTCTCGATGATTTCTGGCATTTTGTGATACCAATGAAATGCAACGTTGTTCATTGTAATCTCTTGTTCTGTTAATAACCAATAGTCAGATAAAAAAACTATACTCTCGACAGTTTCTCGTAACTTAATTTCTTGCTGTTTCAAAGTAATATCTTCCGCTTTCCTCATATAATCGATCATATCCATTAAAGCCGCTGTATTTTGCGGAAAACTTTCCGCGTGGTCGTTGATAACTTGATATTCTTCATTAACCCTGGAGATAATGGAATTATTTTCTATTCAATTACTTCTCGCGCTAATTGATATTAAGTGCATTACCTCTTCACTTTGCTCTGGTATTGTGTAACCAACTCGTTTAGTAAAAGATTTTTCAAAGATTCAATAGTACTGGTTATCATTTCGAGAAATTCTCTTTGACTGATTTCAAACAATGTCGTGTAAACGGTAACGTAATTTTCGATCATTACTCTACTTTGTAGATCGTGATAATATTCAATTAATTCTTTGTAATCTTTCAAAACTTTCTCCTCGTCCGATATAAAAGCTTCTACTTTTTCAAGCTCATTGTCGTTATAAAATTCTTTGTACCTGAATGTGGCATGGAAATTTTATAAGTTTATATCCAAGATTTATAATTATTTAAATATATGATTACTTTTGAAGTTCTACAATCTTCGATTCGGGCTCCACTCTTTGCGTCTCAATTAAATCAGCAATTTTTCGCTTGTAATTGGTAATTATAGCATTTGAAATATTCGGCTGAAAAAAGATAGTAGTCAAATTTATATTCTCCAATATACGAACATTTACGTAATTACAGAACATTTTATATTACTTTTAATAAAGTTCGAGGTCCCGACCAGTCAAGATAAAGTTGAGTTTCAAGTCTTTCAAAGCACATCACAGCTTCACTCATAACGTCGAGTACACTAGCAATGATGTCTTTGAAATATTGAAAAGGAGGATCGAAATTGATTTCTTTTGATTTCACGGTAACATTGAGCTTGTAAGTATTGCTAGTTTGCTGCAAAAAGTATTAAATTTAAGTACTTTACTTTAATGAATATCTATACCGAATACACATAGGTAACTTACTAGTACGTTAAAAATATATTGCACATAATCGTGTAGACTAGATTTAAATATTGATAAGAGTTGAGACTCCATCAATTTAGCTATGCAGTTGAAAAAGCGGTTGAAATTTTTCGCATTCAATGGGCTTGGAACCAAATTTTTTCTATTATTCTGAAATAATCATTGTGTTAAAAAAAGCGTTTGTAAATTGAAGTGCAGAAAATAAACGTCAATATTTTATAACGCTCTGCTTACTACAAGAAATATTTCTTGAATACTACCGAACCAATTGTCTCTCAAATACTTGATAGCATTTTGGATTTGCTTATCAATAGTACTTTGAAATATAAGTAAATCCCAACTCTCGCCATATTCTTGGATTGTCTGCAGATCAACTAATCTAAAATCTCTTTAAAAAAAAGTTTGCTTTAGCGAATAAGTTATTTTGCATGTTGGATTGAGATAATTTTACGACAACATACCGAAAATCCCTGCTGTAATGGCTCCATGATAGTTTCATACATGGATTAATTAAATATAAGCTGTCTTTGAGCTTTCGTTTTCGTGACGTAAATAATTTTGGAAAATCGAGCGGAAATTCTTGCTTGATACAATCCACGAGATCATTTGATTCCTTTACTTGAAAAAATATTAAATTTTCATTGACGTAGTAAATATTATTTTCTCTTAAAAAAAACTTTTAAACAAACCTCTAACTCATCGGAAACTTTCGAATCTTGTATAGCAAAATCAATGATCGATTGCTTCATAGTCCAAAGAAATTCTTGCTTGATTTCTTGAAGTAGCTCCTTAATAAAATAGTTAAAAGTATGCTTGTGCTTTTTGGAAATCAGTGATAAAATCTTTTCGACAATGATCGGCTCCATCGGAGCGACGTGCAAAGTATCCAAACCATTTCGAATATAAAAATAAAACTTGGCCAAGTTTTCTTCGTTACTCGATTGCAATTCTTGATCATCGTCGTGATCGTTTGGTTGTTTTATCAAATCAACTATTAGTTTTCTGAATTCTTCTTTTTTCATTCTCATTAGCGTGAACTTGAAGCGCGGATCCAAAGTGTTGTCTTGAACTCGTTGACTCTTGGAATTTGTCGCGTTTGACTTTTTGCGTTTCTTGGGTTTTCTGTCAAAAGTTTCCGAAGGGAAGGAAAACTCGTAGGAAGTTATTGAACTTGTGGTCAAATCTGACGTTTTGAAAGTCTCGTTCGACGATCGTTTTGTAGTTGTTAGCGACATTTCGGAACAACTCGAAAGATTGTTAATTTGAGCAATAGATCTTTTAATTGCCATATTTGTAGGATTCTGAAAAACTAGGATTTTCAATAAATATTACTATCCTAATTCATACAACGTTGTTGATATAATAATTCTAAAGTTGAATGTTTCTATTTAATTTAATGTTGCAAAATAAAAAAAAATTAATCAATTGTACAAAAATCATCTCAACAATTTAATATTATCTAAATATGTATAAAAAATTAGTTAACCCATGAGGTAAATTCTTACGTTATTCTGCGCAAAGTTGCAAAGACCGCATGTCGAGGATGGTGCGCGCCCCCCTCCAGTAACAGTAGAATTGCCGGCTGCTCTCCCCGTCAAGTTTTTTTGCTCAAACCATCAATCTGTAGCATTTAAATTCTCTCGATGAGTTTTTACATAATAATTATTTAACCGAAAAATTTCGATCGAATTACTTTAACTTGGAAAGTATTATTGCAAGCATTTTTTGGTTATAAATCACTGTGTTGTTGCCCACAAACTACAGACAAGACAAGGTGCAGGCGAAAACGTGAGTATAAAAAGAGTCCGATTGTTTCTAAGCAACCCAACTGATCGATCCCAACGAAAACTGCAGAATCTCCAATGCGATTATTGCTATGCAGTTCTGCTTTCGAATGACATTCCATTCAAACACGCGAATATTCGCGCTTTGTTTGCATGATAATTTTTAGGTTAAATTTTACAAATGAAAATTTACACTATTATAACATAATTCTTTGCATTTCATTTTATTTCATACTTTAGTGTAAATAAGATTTTGTTACAGATGTTGTCCAACCGACTAATTCGTTTCATAAGTACAAATAATGTACTGTGGCAAGCAAACAGCAAATCTCTTTTGGCGGAACTCAGAAAAAAGACTGGCTACACATTTGCAAACTGCAAAAAAGCGTTAGAGTTACACGAAAATAATTTGGAAAAGGTACTTATAATTATATGCAATATCAATTTTATACTCTAGACTAAAAATACTAATGCATTGCAGGCAGAAGAATGGTTGAAAGAGCAAGCGCAAACATTAGGTTGGTCGAAGGCTGAAAAACTACAAGGCAGATCTACAAGTCAGGGTCTGATTGCTGCTATTGTTGACAAATGTCATGGTGCTCTTGTTGAAATAAACTGTGAAACCGACTTTGTAGCACGAAACAAACAGTTTCAGGAGTTGACAGATCTAGTTGCTTTAGCAGTGATGAAACATACTCAGAATGTTGGTTCCAACGGTACATATAATAAATCTATATTAGATGCAGATGCCCTAAAAGCATTACCAGCATCTGATGGAAAGTCGCTAGCTGATCATTCCGCATTATCGATTGGTACCCTTGGAGAAAATATTGCAATAAAACGTGCTTTATGTATGAACGTTCCACCTGATGTTGCTCTGGCTGGATTCAGTCATCCTCCTCCAGCTGAACCTAGGTTAATCACTTGTGGAAAGTATGGAGCTTTGCTAGCTTTCAAAACACCAGAAAATCAAGAAATAATTGGGAAACAGTTATGTCAGCATATAATAGGTGAGATATTGCTTTCCTTATACTTTTCCCTGCAAAAAATGATGCGAAAAACTGAATTGTAACATGTATTTTTGTTTTGCAACAGGTATGAAACCAACGAAAATTGGAGATCCAGAAGTAGATCAACCTAACAAAAATACAGATGATGAAACGACATTGATTCATCAAGAGTTTCTTATAGACACTGACATAACAGTCGGCGAATTCCTGGAAGAAACGAATACTCAAGTTATCGACTTTGTAAGATTTGAGATGGGAGAAGTAACTGAGGGGCAGCAGAGCTTAGATGCTGTAGAAACGGCCGGTTAAAATTTTGAACGTTATTTTGTTGGAGAACAGCCGTTTTATTATTGTATAATATAATTAATCGATAAACTGCTATAAAATTGTGTTTGTAGAATTAAAAAGTACGTTTAAGGAGTTGATTATGTTTAAAATGTTAAATACATCATAAAGATAAATGATAGTTGTCTGAACGTAAAATATTGGAAGCTCATATATTTTTAATTTCTCGACGTGAATACATTTGAAGTTTGATTTTGTCTGTGAGCCAAACGAACCGACTTCCAAAGCCACATTCTACAGTCTTTTTTCCAATAAGGAGCTATTTCATCCGGCGCGTGTCTATTGCCCTAAATAGAATTTCGACATTATTAAGTTTTTTTTTTCAATGGTAAAACGAGATTTTTCATGTTAAAAATAGAAAACCTGAAAATTCAGTATATCTGGTTTTTGCATTATAATTTCTTTTGTTGTAACGTCGATCGTTTTGATGCCATAATGATGCGAATAATCAAATTGATTGTATGTAGGATAATCTATGATCATTGTGGGAGCATCGTCATCAACAATATCATCACTATCGTCGTTGTTCAAATTCAAATTTTCAAGAATCGAAGCGACGTTTTTGGCCGTGTTACAACTTCTTACAGAAACTTGCGTGCTTTGTGTTCTATAATTACAATCTTCGATCACATTGATGCTTGATTCACTTTTGGATCTTCCAAGAATGTTTTTGCCTGACCAAGACAAGCTGGAAGCTGAAATTTTATCGATAAAAAGTAAGAACAATAAGAACACAAGTTGGTAAAAATTATTTTGTAAAGTACTGCTTCTACGGTCGTCATCGTCATCTTGCCACTCCATAGATTTATCATAATATTCATGTCTATCGGAAAATTCACGAAATATATCTTTTTTTGATCTGTCAAAATAATGTATAATCTTGGAAAACATGAGGGTTAAATTTTCATCTGACAACTCAATAAGTCGCAGACTTCAGGGATATTTTGACTATGAACAAATCCACACAAAAAATTCCTTAATTCGAGAAATTATTTTCAAATATTCAAACTGCGTGCATTCTCTTAATTTTGCGAGTTCGTGGTCCTATGGGGCATCAAAAGATTCGTAATGCTCTGACCCACCCTCTCCTTTCTGTGTAACACCCCTTTCTTGCCGGTGGAGATGTTAAAATCGCGTGGAAATTCTGACATCAATAAAAACGAAAATCTGATTTTTGTGGTTCCTTGTGGTTTTTTGAAATTTCATAAGAAACGAAAAATTATAGCGTCAGTCTGACTTCAGAATCGCATTCTATGTCTCAAAATACGTCGAAAACCATATTTTGTTTCCTTTTTTTACTAGGAATTTCGACTCTTGTATAAAGATTAGAAAACACGCAAATTTCATTGAACGTGTCGAATTTGCACAATTTTGGGTTTTTATGCATTGTTGTACTTTACAAAGAAAGCTCTACAAGGGTCGGAATTGCGAATAGAAAAAAACACATGGTTTTCGGTGTATTAATTTTGAGTCGTAGAATTCGATTCTGAAGTAAGATTAACGTTATCATTTTCCGTTGACAATGAAATTCCAAAGAAAAAACGATGGAAAAGTGCGTTCTTTTTGTCGATTATTTTCAGAGTTTCTATGAGTGAAAAAAAGGTGTCACAAGCATGTTCGGTGATGGGCTCAGATTTTTTTAGGTTCTATTTGTAACATAAATTGAGAAAATTGCATCCCCAAGAGCGTGTACGCTATTTGAAAATTTGCGTCAACTTTCTCAAGTTGTAACATTTCTTTTTTTTGTGAATTTGCTGTATATTCGAAGTGATAATGTAAAATCTGAAAAAATAAGAATTCAATTCGCGTGTCAGTAAAAATAACGAAGAATCATCACGCATCATATTACAAAAATGAAAAAGAAAAGAGCTAATGCAACTCGAATTTACAGCTGGACAATGAATTTGAAAGTGGGTCACCAAACACACAAAAGTATATTCGATCCCATACAATACGCAAGGTTTTTGCTTCGCCACGCAGTAAACGGAATGGCAAATGAGTATATAGCCATCGCCACCAACCAGTCTACCAAAACTTCAAGTGAAAATAGCGAGTTACGCATCGACGAGTCCCCGCCCGCGAGTAAGTATAATAATCATCATTTCACGCAAGGTCGCGCGCAATTGAAAAGTCATTATACCTACAGCTCATATACGCGAAAAATCATGTGGGTGTTTGCAATACACACGACACGCGTAAAAAAAAAAAAGAAAACGATAATGCAAGAAAAGATCGAGAGTGTCGGTTGAGGCATCGTTAGTAAAACACAAGAGTGTATATATTATAGTATATAGCTGCAACAAGCTTCAAAGTAGGGGAGCGGCAGGTGCTGCATTAGATAACGCCCGGCCGTGCAAAACGATACCCGCGGAGGCCGCACATGTATACAGGGCCCCCAACCAGAGAAAGAGACCGGTCACGGCTGGCCGGCCGGAGTTCCGGGCCCGCTTCCGGACGTCGACGGCGGCGGCAACGGCGCGGCGCCTCCCCTACTACACTGCCTATATATTCCGTTCTTTCTTCTTTGCCTCCTCTCTCTCTCGCGCTTGCTTTTTGTGTTCACGAAAAAAAAAGGAATAAAAAAAAGGAAAAAAAAAAACGGCGCACATCAGTCGGCCAGCAGCAATCGCGTGCAGCCCGGCGGCGCGTCAGCCTCTTTCACTTCAGTTTCAGACTGAGAGAGTCGAGATTCGCGCTCGCGCGCAGCGCGGACACCTGCCACTCGGTGTCGAGCTACTTGCTCTCCGCGATCGCGATATTGTACCTGTGCCGCGCTGAGTTTGCTTCATTTGGAACGACGATCGCTCTTCGCCTCTTTTTTTTTTTTTTTTTTGTTAATTTTGGCTTGACGAGCGATGCTACCAAGTTTTTTGATGTATAGTTCGATCGTTTTTACAATCGTTAAGCGCTGATTCAACATGGGATTCTTGAAGAGGGTGAGTTTGTATTTTATTTTCTTTTTACGCGTTCAATCGTTTACGAGATTATAATTCATTGATGTCAGGTGGTATACGACGGGTAATTAATCAACTTGTTTCATTTGTCAACTCGCGAGAGGTGAATAAACTCATTGACCGACGACCGTGCTACTGTAACCATTATACTTATCAGCGCGGTTGGAGAACTAAAATTACAGAGGCTTGTTATATCGATTTGTTCGCTTTTGCATGTCATGAGTCCCGTATAGCTATGATGATCTTGGACACTTTGATATTTACCGTTAGGCTATTAACAGGTGGCTGCTTTCATATATACATACACGTTGTACAATCAATCGTGTTGAAATTTACAAAAACACTGCGTTATCGTGTGTACGTCGCGATAATCAATTGCGTTATTATCGTACGTCTTTGACTTTCTATTCTAACGTAGATTGTTACATTACAAATTATTAACTGTAGAATGAATACAATTCACATAAAATTTTTAGAAACTATTGAAACCAAGTAAAGATGATCAAAGCCAATTGTTTTGTTTCACATTGTTGTTACTACTTCCATTTTACAAAATAATTCGTCACTCGTGACGTGACTCCGCGCTGCCGCGCACTACACCATACAAAAAATTTGAATAAAGCTTGAAATTGAAACGAATCTGAAAAATCCGGTTTTACCACGGGCTTTATATACGACGCTTCACAATATGCAGCAATTACGTTATTATGTGTCTGTTTATAACAGCTCTTCCAACAAAGTGACGAGAGAGAGACGTGGGTAGCTAAATTACGCAGGTTTCCTGCGTGTATACTCATATATGAGCAAATCCACAAAAAAACTGCCGTAATTCGAGAAAGTATTTTCAAATATTCAAACTGGGTGCACTCTC
>JAWWMK010000032.1:1626024-1645263 GCA_035047105.1 Galeopsomyia nigrocyanea | reverse complement strand
GTTCTAGTCTTTGGTCCTTACGCATTGAGTTATATGGCAAACCGACCGACCGACCGACCGACCAATGCTCAAATCGAGATTTTGTTCTGTGTATGTGTTTGTTCACTGGCACCGATCACAGTCGGTAGTGCAGTAAGTCGCTACTTTCAAACACCTAAATAATGAAAATATGTCAATCATCAAAGAATATAATCAAAATCAAAATATAATAATAAATAAACAAACAAATGATTTTTAATACATAGGGAGTTTTTGGTTGATAATAAATTGGTAGAGGTATTTTTCAATCATATTTAAGTAACACTTATTTATTCAATGTAATTATAAAAGTATTTGATATTTGACAAGATTACGACAGTTTCTTTCAATCCACCTCATATTTACAATTACATTTTCATCATTGTAATGCACTCAGCTATGTTAAAAAAAGAATGAACATTTTGTCCAAGATAATCCCAGAATGTATTTTTAAAAGAAAATATAATAAAAGTCTTTTACATAAGAAACATTTCATAGCATCACATAGTTTAGTTTCAAGTTTTACATTTCTAAGTTAGGCACTAATCATTTATAATTCCCTATTGTCAAACATAAATAAGAATATTATCAATCAATAAACATTAAATATTAAAATTATTTCTCATGCTTTAAAATCGCGTGGAACGAGAAAACAATTGTCCTAGTTCATACATCTGACATAAGTTATTTACAATGTAAAAAATTGTCAATATATATTAATATTAACGTTGACTAATGCACATTTTTTCATTCAAATTATTTACAACATTTTTTTCTACCAGTTCAAAACAGTTTAACAAGTTATCACACCAAAGCAAACAATGTTAAGTTGATTAATTTCATATTGAAATCATCATGTTCAAAACTAACATATGCAAATAGATTCGACGTTACTACTACTTTAGTGATATAAGTTTGACTAAAATAAAAATAAATAAGTCTTAAAGTAACATTAAGAAGACTAATATTGAAAAAGAATGAACGGTATTAATATGTATAAAAAATGCTCATAAACAGGAAATGTCGTTGATGATTTCTGATGCCAAAACTTTATCTTGTAAAGCAGCTGTGAGTACTTCTTGATCCCACTGTAAACTAACTTTTGATAATCGAGCTTCTTTCTTGCTAATAATTCTTAAAATACCTCGAGTTTCAATCAATGTACACAAGCTTACAAATTCTGACATATCTACTTCTTTAATTCTTCTTTTATCACACACCTTTCTATAAACTTGATACAACTGAAAAGCAGTTCATTTTAATAGAAAAAATAAATAAAAATTTGTCATTACGAAATTGAATTATTTAAAAATTACCTTTCCTATAGTGACATCACTATTTTTTCCTTTGTTTAGTATGAGCATTAAAGAACATAATAGCATTTTTTGTTGCATAGGAAAGCAACTTTCTTCAGAATCTACGTTTTGGGAACCTCCATAAACTCCATTCAGCACTGAGCGCACTTCTTTAAAATCTACAGACGTCACATTGAAATGTCCAAGTTCATTCAAATTATCTGTGTTGGCACCTAAAAAAGTATGGATTGGCAAAATTTACTGTCATAATAAGGTCACAAATGAAAAATATTTTGCTGACAAAGAACTTACCATTGTTGGGTTGAAGTACTTGCATCATTTTTTGTGACTCAGCAATTTCCACAACTCTTCTTCCAATATCCAAAGCTCTTCTAATATCTCCTGAGACAGCTGCCACTTTTCCTGCTAACAACTGCATAGCACTACCAGTGAAAATGTCTAGCACATTAGCTTCTTTCAACCTTTCTGTTATAATGTTCATTATTTGCTCTTTTGAGTAAGGTTTAAAATGCAATAAAGTTGGCTTTAATTCACATCTTGCTTGTAATCTGGGTAATATTCTGTCTGTTAAATCTAAAGCATTAGCAATCCCTACTAGTACTAATTTTGATCCTGGTTTAGAAGGCCACTCAAAGATTGAATAAAGTACAGCTTGATTTTTAGTCTCTAGCTGATCCATTTCATCAAGAACTAGTAAAAGCATTTTGTGTGATCCAACCAAATATTTTTCAATCAATGCTTTACTATTTTTACCAGCTTTTGTAGCCTTCAATCCTAGCTCTTCAATTATTTTAGAGTATATAGTAGCAGCAGATTTCATTGTTGTGCAATTCACATAAACTATTTGGAATGCTTTTTTGTACCTTGGTTTTAGCATTATTTTAGAAAGACAAGCAGTTTTACCAGTACCTGGTGGACCAGAAACGTACAGAGAGCCGGACAATTCTTTGTCTAAGTGATTTTGCATAAATTTTTCTAATTGAGACAATTCAGTCTCTCTACCAGTAAGATTGTCAGATAAAGAACTATGCAAAGCCTTCCGAGCTTCACTATACTTATTGCCCGAAAACAATTTTTTTGGTGCTAATTTCTCTTGTTTTTGTGTTGGGGAAATGAGTTTCAATTCATCTAACAAAGTGCAAGGTGTCTTTGGCGTAAGGCTTTTCTTTTGTTTGGGAGGTGTTGAACCACCTTCATCTGAAACACCAATCGTTAATGATTTACAATTTTCCTAATACAACTAGAACATTGTTTTTTAATTAATAATTTTTCCTACCTTCATCTCCTTTTCTCCTTCCTTTTCTACTTTTAGGTGTCTGCTGTAAATCCTTGTTGTCAGTGACATTTTCCAGGTCTGAGTCGGATTCCGATTCACTACTTATATCAACGATTTTTCTAACAGTAGGTGTGTATTTTGTCGTGGGTGTGCTCCTGAGAGAAGCATTGCTAAAATCTAATTTGGGAGTACTGTCTTTGTTGCCATAAAAACTTTTCTTCCGAATAGCAAACGGTATGGTCGTTTGTTTACTCATGTTGCGTCAACATATAAGATAGTTTGTTTATAAGACGTCACACTACAAACACAATCCACTAGCACTATAACAAAAAATTCCTTTTGGACTCTACAAGAGTTGTGATTACTTATTTCAGTAACATTATAATAATTTGACTTGACGTTAACGAACGACAGTAACTAGTGGCGGGCTGCAACTGTTCTCCGAGTTGTGTTGTGTGGCATTTAAAGCGCGGGAAAATGCTGACGCGTGCGCATTCTCCTGTTTGTCGCTGCGTTCGCGATTTGTAACGTTACGTACAAAACGTTATTTAGTCCAAAATCGCTAAAATAACATATTTAATATTTAGATTGGATTTATACCATGTGTGCTCCAAATCTTGAATTGAGGAATATTTAGGGTTCACATGTAAGAAAAATAATAACAAATTATAAGCTGTTATCTTCGTATTAATCTTTTCAAAATTAGTGTGCGCAAAATTTTATACATCGAATCACTATATCAAGTCATACATGAATAATTTACTAACGTTATTTTTACCAAGGTAATAATGACATTAAAATCAATCATTTTATATACAGGTCCATAAATATTGTAAAATAGGTAATAATTTATATTTTATCTCTGCCAATATTTCACTTTTTAAGGATAAAAAACGTTTTATGAAAATTACCTTTACCCCATAACGCCACTAGCTTGCTCTTATTTCAAATAAATGTAGCGGTATATGATGGCGCGGTGACATTATGTTTATATTATTAATTAACGAAAGTTCCAATGATTTAAATCATCTCCGAAAGTCGTTTAACAGGAATTCTTTTTTGGTTTGGATGAGCAAATTTTCCAACTCGCTTCCGTGGGCGAATATATGTCATTTTAACTAACTTAATATAGTGAAACATAGAATTGCGACATATTTGATTCGTTTATCTTCTGTTCCTTCAAAACTACTCATCAGAATTGCCTTTAGCGCATAAATAATAGCCAAATGCCGACCGTTAATTACTATTCTTATTCGAGTCAACCCGCAATAAAAGCCATTTTCGAAAATTACTATATAAAAAATGGATAAAAATGTCAAATGTACTTTTCTCTATGCAGTTTTCCCATTTTTTTATGCAAATAGAAAAGTATAAATTTGAAAAAAAAACTTGAAAATTCGACAAAAAAAAAGTAAATTTGACCAGTTACCATCAGGTAACTGGTAATATAACGTTTACATCATGTTTTAAATCAATTTAATTAATAGATAAGTCATTGCGATAATACATCATATAAAAATAGCATTAGCATGTCTTCATAATAAATGATGATACCAAAACTTATTTTTCAGTATCATAAAGAGCATTTTCATTTTTATACTTGTTTCTCCCCGAAAAGTCCTGATATGAGCTATAGATATACTTACTTTTTTACATCGAAAATAAATAGTTTGCTATAGGCCGCTCTAAAATTGATCAGTCGTAATGTAGGTACAGAAAAGCATCTAGGTAGAAAAATGTTTTGATGGTATTTTTGTGGGATACCAACTAATTTTCGTTTATGCAAACCAGTGGAAAAAAGCCCGCGACAAATTTTCCTCATTTAGGTATTGTGCCATAGATATTGGTGGGGGCTCGTTACAAAAAAATTAAGTTCAGACATATCTACAAAGAGATATAAAAAGCTAATTAATTATAGTGTCATTCAGATGCAAAATTCGAATTTGTGACGGAATTTTCCCGACACTCCATACATTCTAATGCATTTAGATTCGTTAATTTTTCGCGGTTTGTGGATTACTTACGAATTTTTCCCGTAAAATTCCTGCCAGGGCTACAAAGCGTAATAATTCGAGTTAGATATTATCAAATTGGTCATTCCAGGGCTTATTTTAAAGGTAGATGCACAGCTTTAAAATGTAACCACGTTACAGACGTTGAAAAAATCGTTCGTAGCAAAACATTGCGGCTATTTGAAATCTTAGTGGTGTTGTGAGGTAGAACTTATGTAACATATTTTAAGTAAGTTGAATTAACTAGCTAAGTAGCAGAAGCACCTTCCAATTTTAAATGTTGTTGGATTAGATGTGGAGTAACACCTATGCAATCCGCTGAGGGCTGGGACGTGTTTTAAAAATTTTAAATAACACAGATGTTTGATAGATGCATCTTCAAAATTGAAAATACAGATGTTTATTGTTGCGACGTTTCGTCAGTAGTTTATCTGACCTCATCAGGCAAGTAACGTTTGAAAAAGGAAAAGGAAAAAAAACGGTTACAAATGAATGGTTGGAACAAAAATTTTGGAGTGAGGCTGCATCATAGACACAGCCTCCTCTTTCGAAGTAAGAAATTCGACACGAAGTACAAAACTTTCGAAGTACGAAATTCATCATTACTTCGAAAGAGGAGACTGTGTCTACGATGCAGCCTCACTCCAAAATTTTTGTTCCAACCGTTCATTTGTAACCGTTTTTTTTCCGTTTCCTTTGTTAAACGTTACTTGCCTGATGAGGTCAGATAAACTACTGACGAAACGTCGCAACAATAAACATCTGTATTTTCAATTTTTAAGATGCCCCTATCAAACATCTGTGTCATTTAAAATTTTGAAAACACGTCCCAGTCCTCAGCGGATTGCTTAGGTGTTACTCAACATCTAATCTAACAACATATTTTAAGTAACTTCGTAAAGTGAATAAAAATTTAAAATTAAAGGATAAGAAAGCAAATTCCAGCCACGTAAAATTATGATCGACATTCAGCGCCAATCATATAATCACATTAAAAAAGTCATCATTTCTGAGTAAAGATAAAGTTTGCATTTTCTACAATGAATTGATAATAAATTGATAATCCCATCTTACAAGGAGAGTGCCACATCTTTGGGTCACCGATTTGCTTGTAACTTTGGGAACTCTTTGCATACGTAAAAATATGTAAGAAGCCGCGTCAATTCGGCCTAATACTAATTTTTCCCATAATTATAAGCTATTTTCACAAAATTGGGCAAAAAGTATGTCTCTTTTGTAATGAATTTAGCTGATAATCTAAGGGTTTTAGGGTTTTTATAGCATTACCAAATGAAAGCTGAGATCAAATCCTTTGGACAAAAAAAAATGGTCGAAAAAGGTATACCCGTTCAAAAGTTATACGGTGATAAAGCTTTATAAGCTAATAACCCACCCAAAAAAGGATTTTATTGGTAATTTTATTAGTAAATTTTAAAACCGCGTAACTTATGAACAGGTAAATTTTTTCAACAAATTTTTTTTTTATCGATAGGATATACTCTCAGCTTTCGCCAGGTAATGTTATAAAAATCTACAATGTCTACAATGCTTAGATTACAAGCTATTTTCATTATAAAGAAGTCATTTATTTTGTTCAATTTTGTGAATATAGCCTATAACTATTGAAAAAACGAGTATTAGACTGAATGGACGCGGCTTCTTACATATTTTTACGTTTAGAAAGAGTCCCAAGTTACAAGCAAATCGGTGACCCAAAGATGTGTGGCACTCTCCTTACTTGTTATATAAACGTCAATAAAATAATAAAAGCAAAACTTGTGTGTCTGTCAGAGGTAAGCGCGATAGCGTGATTGGTATAAGAAAATAGCTTAAATGTATGTAAACGTGCGATAGCTTGCAAGTCGACTCAATTAAGTTATGGAATCTCAGTTGAGCGAGAATGAGCGATAACTGCTAGACGGTTTGCGATTCAATACAGCCGGTGAATCGACCTGATTTAGTAATGTTGCGTGCTCGAGCTTCAAGACCACAGCAAATGATTCCTCATTGCGCGACAAAGTCACCGCGACGAGTTCAAACGTATGCATTTACGATCCATCAATGACAAATTTGACAGGAATTTTCTGGTTCAAGGCAAATTAATAAGCATCTACGTCAATTGCACTCTTCCCACGTGCTCCCATACCATCCCTTATTGGACTTCAAGGTAATTTGTGCGCGCTCCTTTCTTCAGTTCTCCAGGACTTCATTCATTTAGTTTTTTCTATCAATTATGATTTCGAGGATTTATATCATGGCTATAAGCTCCCCTGAGCTAATTCTATCTCACTTACTTTTTCAATTATTTGAAAATTGTATCAGAAACTATTAGGTTTCTGTAAAAGCTCGAATAGCTTGCGCGGCTCTATTTAGCTAAATGTCGACCGAACCAAGCTCAATCAAGCTTGAGTCGATGAGCTTTCATCGCGTTTTCAAGCTCTAATTCAAGACGGTGCTCGAGCGTTTCATGCTTTTGAGCCGACTGCAGCTCCAGAGCTTTCTTGTAGCTTTTCGAGCCTTTCGAAAAATTTTTAAAAAATGACCATGTATGCACATAATTTTAATTGAAAAACAGTATGGTAGTGAATAAAATTATTCGAATAGCTCGGAAATTCGAATAATTGAGGGGATTCAAAGGTTCAAAACAAATTTATTACCTTACAAATTGAAACACCGTTTATAAAAAAAGACAAGAAAGAGACTTCAGCTTGAAAGCTCGGGTGAGCTCAGTATGAGCACTTTGAGACAAATATCGACTTAATATACGCATACATCAATTTCCTTCATCATATGTCTCACGGTCATTGCTTTAGTTTTTTTTTATATAAGAAAATCGAAAAATATATATAATCTTCAAGTTCATACGCGCAACCATACAAATACCATCCTCTCCTCATTTAAAAAATTAGAAGAGATGGGTTCACCTACTTCGTTCGTAATGCGATTCAAATTGCTAAACAAACTAATAATTCATCACTGGCAAGGTGTGCGGATTTATATAAATTATTTATACCGCTGTTGATGATAAAAGATTAAAGATGAACTCACACGAAAATCCATTAAGTTGTTTGATTAAAAAAATATGAATTATGAATTAGGATCATACAAGAAATTTATCTTTTTGAATAAAGCGGATGTGATTGTGAAAAAATTGCAGGCTTTTCGTTCTCGGCCTATCTAAAACTCACATTTGAATTGTTGAAGTTCGCGAATACACCGACATCGCCGGTTGGGCGCGACTATCACACCGGCGCTGCCGGCAGGCACTATACCTAGTTGGCAGCTCACAATCTTGTTTCTCTTCCATATTGGTTTCAGAAGCGAAAGGACTTGCGGATCCCTTGTGATTCGTAATCCCAAGCAATCGAGAATTCTAGAGTGATCTAGTTTTCTCAAACCAACAGGGATGAGAGCTAAGGTAATTATTGTTAATTTGTCATTGTTATTTTTTTTAATCGTTATCATCAATTTATCCAAAAATCCATTCGTTTTCACGGAGAACTTTTACGACCATTTTACACTACTTATATCAGCTAAAGACGATAAATTTCTTAAAATATTTACATGCATGCATCATCTAACATTCTTCTACGTCGAGAAATATCTATTTTTTATTTGTTTAACTAATTTTAAAAAATTAACGCACATGTTAAAAACAAAGTAGGTTAAGTCGCAAATGTGACTACACCTTTTTTTTCTCATGTAGAGTTAACTAGACTAAACTCATGATTAGATTGTTCAGTTTGAAAATGAATCCAATTATATCTAATAAATTTAATTTATTTGTTACAGTGGCGTAAGAAGAGGATGCGGAGGCTAAAGCGTAAAAGGAGGAAGATGCGTGCGAGGTCCAAGTAGATGTTTACATCTATGAACTTACTCACCATCTTTATATCTTGTGAGTAAAAATCTGCACTTTTTCAATTTCTTTTTATACATTTAAGCCACATTTAATAGTTACGAAAAATAGTTTTCTGAAAATAAGTTATAAAAAGCTTTCTTAGTCAACGATTTTTGCAAAAAATCAACCTAGTTTATTATTTTTCAAATTTTACATTATTTTGTCAAATAATAGTTTGAAGATATTTATAGATGATACATTACCAATTTTGTTATTAATGAAAGTCGATAAAATCTAGTGCTAATATCAACTTATGTATACTAATATCGTATGGTCCATTGAACAACCAAATTGTGCCATTCATTCAATGCATGTCTGATTTTTTCGCTTATCATACAGTAACGATTTTCTGCTCTCATTAGGACTATTTAGAATAATACTAAATCTTACTTATTCTACAAACTTGTATATTGAATATATGTATTTGTTTCTATAATTATGGTAATCTATAATTATGGTTTATTCTTTGACCAAAGTAATAGTCTTGAAAAAAATTTACTAATCTTATAGTAACACTGCTGTATTTAAAATATTTTTCTTAAATTTTAATAATGTTCTTTTTTTTGTTTCAGCTGTGCTAATAATTCAATCATCGACAACTCCAACATCATTGCTATTAGATTGAAGAAATGATCCCATCATCATTCATTCACTGCACAAGGAGAATATTTTATAAAGAAAAAAACTCATCTTGCTTGGTTTAATAAAAACAACTTTTCAAGATATGAAATATGTTATTGATTTCAAATCCTGCTCAAAGTACCTTGTATTTTTTTAAATTAGAGTTGACTGATGTTACTATAAGAAGTGAATTGGTTTTTTAATATCTTTTTACTGAATTTTGATAATTATGATCGTTTCATCAACTATTTATCAGAATGGTTCAAATAAATGATATGACAAACTTTAGAACGATTTTTTGTAGAAACGCATTTTGTATTAAATCACATAACAAACATATATTTTTTTATGTATTTCAAACTGTTCTGCAAGTAATTTTTTTATGTATTTCAAACTGTTCTGCCAATATTAATTTTGAAAATAATAATCCACGTGGTAAATAAACTGAAGTCTGAACGAGAAAATATAGAGAATGAACAGTGAACTGAGAATTAATACATAGTCTTGCTAATATAGTCACGAACTCACTAGTGGATAGTACGCCAATATGTCGCGCTTAATGCTCAAACCGGCAAAATTATTGTTCAAATCAGCATGTTGCAGATGCAAACTGATAAATAATCAATATATTAAAAAAAGATTCATTTCATATTCTAGTCGGACTTATAATGATAAAAAGTTAACAGAGAATGAAAATATAGTAGACAAAGATGAAGAACATAACCTCCCATCAGGATTTGCCGGAAAATACAAAATATTCCGAGATGAAGATGCACCTGTTATTTTCGATGTAAATGAAGAAAAGAAACGTATCGAACTTGGTGAATTAAATATTGAAGATCAAACTGTTGATCCCTACGATGGAATAAATATGACTCGTGAGTTAAATCAACGTTATACACTCTTATGTTTGTTGATTTATAATTTTAGATTTTAGTTTATTTCTTTTAGTTTTTAATGTCAAGCTTATCAAGTTTTCTATCATTGAGATAATTAAATATTTATAAATTTGAATAGATGGTACTGATGGAGTTTTTGATATTGAAGACTTGGTTGAACTTTTGAGGAGGGACAATGCCAGACAAATTTTTGTTGCGACAGTTCCCAAAGAATATACCTATGTAGATTATATTGTAGTAGTTACTGGAAAGACTCCTAGACACATGCAAGCACTGGCAACTTTTGTTCGTAAAGTTTATAAAATGAAAAAGTACGAAAGTGATATTATTCCTAAAATAGAAGGCAAAAATTCTAAAGATTGGATGGCAGTAGATCTAGGTATAATACAAGTTTAATTAAAATTTCATTTAAAACACTTATAATATATAGAAACAAGCACTATGATCAGATATGATTGAATCATTTTTTTCATATTTTTAAGGTAATATTGCTCTTCACATATTTTCTTATCAAGCACGACTAAAGTACGACTTGGAAACTCTCTGGTCTGTTGGATCTCAATATGATGACCTTACTAATAAACAAGATGATGAAGAGGATCTTATGGACAAATACAAAGCTTTCTTAAAAGAGTTGCAACCAGCTGAATAAAGGTGCCATGGTTAATTCAATTTATACATTGTATATACTGTTTTAATTGTAAAAAACTTTGTAATTTTCAATATTATTTAGTAAATAAGTACATCAAAATAATTTTATTCATATTTTACAAGTTTTAAAATACATAGATATGAATTTCAATTAAAATTTTTACTTTTACAACCATTTAAAAAATGTAAATTTTCTATTTCAAATTGAATTTATTTTTCTGTGACTGAGTTCAGTACGTTTTCTACTCGAATGTATATTGTGCGAGTATAAATCGCGATCCGACGCGATACACGGTTTACATATGGGTTGGCACTTGGCTATAGTTATCTATATGTATATATGTAAGATATAGATATTGTGTGAGATTGCAGAACAGGTGTGTTGTACAGTAATCAAGATTTCAACAGAACAATTTTTTCCAGAGTATATATATTTATTCTGAATTACATATAGTACATTTTAGGAAAGAGGTTCATCTATAATTTTGAGCATTCTTTGAAAGTTACACATTTTCTATGTTTTGGGGTGTAATACCAAAGTTTCAAAACCCCTATAATGAATAGAATTCCAAACATACAAATGAACATATCAATTTAACAGATTGTGAAACCATTAATTAAGTTCAAGATATAATTCAGATGTAAAAGAATTCTTTCAGCTCAGTGTTCTTCAAGAGTATTGTTTATCTGGACTTGAGATAGGACTATGTGGTTTTTATTAATATAATGTGGCATATCCTATTTGCAAAGGTTATAAACAACAAATATAAAAAGTATTGAGTATTGTAAGCAGCGAAATTTGGCTACAACTTGTTGTGGAAATAAATTTTAGATATAAACTTTTTGAATAAGTGAACTATAAATATATGTTCAGCAGTGACTTAGTGAGTGTGCAGTGAATGGAATACAATGGAACACTTGTCAGCCTCAATTGAGCTGATAAAAATAGATAAGACTGACTCAACGTTACCACAAGTATTGCTATATTGCTCATGTATTTTCAGATTATGAATCTTTACTGTACATTGAGCCATTTTCAAGCAATGTGAAATATTTTTATACCAGTTGGTTCATGTAATCAGCATATATTTTTCTATAAAACATAAACTTTTTTTTCAACAAAATGACTCAAGAGGCAGATGGAATATGTGAAAGAAAATCTACAAAATTTTTGAAAATTCCTTTGAAATCAAAGGAACAAATTTATCTTGTATTTTTAATACCAGCATTACTTAATTGCTTAGTATATGTAGTTCACTTTTCAGCAGATTTAGTAGTCGCAATACAACATTTTCGAGAATCCAATCCCATATGGGGATATATTACAATTGGTTTTATATATGCACCTGCTATTGCATACTTTATATTAACAGTATCTAGACCTGATTGGTGGATGAGCGATGATGATAAATTATATAAAGGAGCGTTTTTATGGTTTTTATTACAAGTAGCTAAGTTAATAGCTTTCCCATTTTTTGCTCTATACAGGTAATTTACAACTGTCTGATATATCAAACTAAACATTGTATTAGCTAAGTTTACTCAATTAATAATTATGTTCTTAGGTATGCTGGTCTTATAGTATTATCTGTTGATGCCATTTTACTATCTGGAGAAGATAGAAAGAAAACTCTGAATGTTGCTGCAGCCCCGGCTGCTATAGAGCTGTATTTCTTCCTTCAAGCGTGGTTTCAAGCTGCCCCTCAAGCCATTTTTCAAACACACCTACTATTCAGAGAACAGCTTGTACCACGAACACACCAATCAGGTGTGTAATCTTTTTTTTCTTTTCTTTCTTGCAAAGTAAATTATTTTTTCATTTCATTTTTTGCAGAAGCTGTTCATATTCTCTGTATACTGATGTCCGTCTGCATAATGGCTTTGAAAACAATGTCATTCCAAAGGTATGAAAGCCAAAGAATGATTGGAAGAAAAGTCCCTTGGGCAATGTGGTTGAAGAAATATAGAATTCAGGTAATTTTTTATATTTACATTATTCAGAAGCTCAAATTTTTCAATTACACAATGCCAGACTCAAAACTTGTTATAGTTTACATTATTTTTCTGAAAATTAATTCATATTAAATGTAGGAACTAGAGAATTTTGAAGAAAAGCAGCTTCTTCAACCAGCTATTATTTCATCATTAGCAGAAACTGTTGAAAACAATCAAGAAGTGAATAAAGGTGAAAATGATCCAAACAAACAAGAATCTTCCAGTAATTTAACAAGACAAGACTCAATAACTCCACCATTGCCACCCAAGAATATAAAAATTAGACCACCTCCAGCTCCTCTTCGAGGAATCACTTCCATCACACCACTGCCAGTGCCAGAAATGCCAGCACCACCAAGACCAGATTCGATTATTGTAGAAACTGATGAAATTAATCTTAATGGAGAATCAAAACTATCCACTAGTAGTACTAGTGATGGAGCATTTATAAGGAATGACAATCTCAAGATACCAAAACGTAAAAATTTTGCTAGAGCTTTAGAAAACGACGATCCCATTGGGATGTTTTTATCGTTTTTGTGGTGGTTCTTATTTATATTGCCTAGAGTGGTTTCAATAGCAATATTTTTTGAATTTTATCCTATTTATTTGTTAGGTATTCTAGGTGTTCATTATATTTTTATGATTGCTTATTTGTTTTACTATGCCAAGTATAACGATATAACAAGCTTTTTTATGAATTTGTGGCTAGGTTTAGTATATATATTCAGCATTATTGAATATCGAGTTAAATTTAAATATGCTGACAAGTGGTTAATTTTTTTCTATACATCTGTCATTTTACAAAATACTCTCATGACTACAGGCTGGTATTTCTATGCTGATTGGAACGGCTTTTGGTATTCTTATGCTTTTCAAATGATTTTCATATGTATGATTCTTTGCATTTTATCAACGATTGTATATTACTTATTGCTGAAACCATCTAAACGTAGAATTTATGTTACTTAAATATTTTTTTAATTAAGATGAACTAGCTGTAAATTGAATTCCATTCTCATCTTGTAGGAAAAAAATTGTAGTTCTACATCTTCATACTTCATTTATTTATTACAAAATAAGCTTATAGATATAAAATCAATGGTACATCAAGTATTAACAATAGTGTGTATCCAAACTATGTATGTTAAATGGTGTCTCTTATTCATATCATTTATAAAAATATTTTTAATTTTATAAGACTGACAAAACTCGATTGCGATAGATAAAGACTTACAATAAATGCGTAATATGGTACTTGCCTACATTCTATCTTTAAGTTGATATATATAATCTATTATTTATATATTTTAAAAAGACAATACTTTTTTTACCAAAAAAACATACTTATTTACAGTTATTTATACCGTGTGCAATAAAAATATTTGTACAAGTATTTATAGTTTTCATAATTTTTTTACATAAACATGACGAATATTTATACAAAATATTAAATCAATAGAAAGTTTTCTACGACAATGTCTAATCAAACAAAAATTATTGTATGTAAGCCAATAAAATCTGAAACTTAAATCAGACGAAACTCTTCAATATACATTATTTTGAACAAGGCAATTAATTTTCAAACAGACACATTACAGTCTCTATGAAGATTTCCTAATTGTGCTTCAAATAAAACATCATTGAGTAATTTTTCTGCAATAATTCTTTGATCTAATCTCATATGTCTTAATTTAGCTGCAACATTTCTCCCAATTGCATCAAACTCATCTTCAACAATAATAGAATTATTATGAGATACTCTTAGAACATCACCTGTATCAAGTTCTTCTGATTTTCTTTTTCTAACACCTGCTGCCTCTATCCATTCCGTTTGCTCGTAAGTTTCTTCATTTGATTGACATTCATCCTAGTAGAGGACAAAGAATATAATATTTATCCACAGAACTACACATCTATATTATAGGTGTGATGCATATACATACAGGACACTTATTCAAAGGAAGCTTTTTCAGACGATTTTTGCTTCTCATAAGTTCTGGGCACTTATCTTGTGACAAATCAATATAAATTGCAGCTGGTCTTCTTTGATTTGATTTACACTTTATTTTGTCAATCAGAAAAGGATGGACCCTCTACAAAAAAAAGCATAATTAATTTCAAGTGCAAAGTATGTGAAAAATTTTAATTTTAGGTACCTTGATATGACTTAAAAAATTTCCAGTGGATTTCAAATTTCCATTGAGAAGTTTTTGACACTGTAAACACCGAGCAGTAACATTTGAATCTTCCAATCTCATAACGCTAAAAAACTCTCCATCCAAAATAGCTGGTAATCGGACTGGTGTTAATGTTACATTATGTTGTGCATTTGCTTGGATCACAGGTTGAATTTGACTGTTTTGCTGAGCTACTTGTTCCATTACGGATGCATCATGATTCTCTTCGGTTTCAAGGGCATTTACATCTTGAACATTCCCTTCACTGTTTACGGTCTGTGTAAGATCTTGTTGCAAACCAGATGCATCGATCATACATGATTCAAATGCTTCAGTTTTGCCATCAAATCTTTGGGTAGCAAAAGTTTCCATTATAGATTGTAAGAAAAGCAATTAAACATCAAACATATAAGCAAAAAATTGAAATCTTAAACAATTGTTTACATTTAATTCCTGAAAAAAAATGTCATATTGAATTTTATGTACTTTAATTTTATAATTTTATAAAATGTCAATAATCAAATTCGTTTATCTAACTTTGAAACAGAATATAAGATAAGCCAACAGATAAGAATGAAAGTTGGTTATATTATACACAAGATAATAGATGAGACTTGAATCTCGCAAAAAATACAAAACACTTACTTAGAGATAAATCAATTTTTGAATCTGTTTCAAATTCAAACATACAATTTTGATTATTTTTTTACCTTTATAAGAACACCGCGATTTTCCAACAATTACAAAAGTCACGTGTGTATACAAGATATGAAATTTGTTGATTGGAGTTTATTTTCGACTCTGGTGGTAAAAATCAATAATAATGCCCGAAATAAATGTTGATCAAAAACGTAATAAATTGCATAGTAATATGCGGCGTTCTTGGTTACGTTATAAACGTTGAATAAATTAACTAAGTATTAACATTAACAGTTCTTCGGTCTTCCCACGGGTCTTCCACTTATACCTAGTTCATTTTACGTCTTGAAGATATCATTAGTGAGATTATAATCGCTGTGATGCTGAGCTCTGACAAGTGGCAACACTGTGTAAGCCACGATTCTTAAATCTTTAATGGTTAAGTTGTTGTATCTTTTTTACTGTAATTTCGAATAGAATTACAATTAACAATTGCTATTTTCAAAAAGCCATGACTGATTTTCTTCAGATCTGAAACAATTCAATTTTTATTTCTAATATTTAATGCATATTATTGCAATCAATAAAACAAAATTGTAATGTGAACCTTATGTGAACACACCACATTGTTGCCAACGTAACTACTTTGTCGCGATTGGCTTCTTATTATTGAGGATATTATAAACTTAGTTCATAGTTCAATAGACGAAAACTGACGAAAACGAAATTGATACATCACTTATACGGTTGAAAAATTAAGCAATAAAGTTTAATCTTTTGATAAAATAGTTTTATATACGAAGAATATTTTTATAGACCTTTTTCTTACTGTGGGCGTGTTTAATGTGTACTGTCTGAAATTTTGATAGCGAACCTTTCATCTTTTTATTGAGGACGCTAACGATATTTATAAACAGACGTTGTAATTTAATGAATATATTCAGCTGAAAAAATTAAAATTCATTCGTTTACCTAATTATATACATTTTTCCAATGAATTTAATGAACTACTAATAATATTCTGTAAATATATTTGTAAAAATAACCTGTGAAAACGTCGAGTGATGTCGTCCGAAGTAATTAGTGATATTTGCACAAATAATGAATCGGTTACAAACAAAAATGACGAACCAATTGATGCAAAAGTTGGTGTAAAAAGAAAAATTGAGGATAATGAAGAAGAAGAAGAAGACAGAGGACTACAGAGTGAAGTAAAAAAGACGAAAACCGAGGAAGATGGTAGTGACAAGATTTCTCAGGTTATTTTTCTTTTCTGAATTAAATATTCTGTCAACATATTTTTATGAATTCACTTAAATTATTTAATTTCTTATGTAGATATCAAATGACTTGACAGTACCAAATTCAAATGAATGTACTGATAACAGTGACAAAAATGTAGATCATACAAATGTGGTCGCCAATCATTACAATACTTTAGAAGAAAAAGGATTACGCCAGCGAAATCAGAGCCGTATTGTACACATGAGAAATTTTAACAACTGGATCAAAAGCATGCTAATAAGTACTTAAGATATAATTCAAACTATTGTAATTTTTGTATAGAGGTCATTTGTAATATTATCATAAATTAACTTACAGATGAATATTTAGATAAAATTAAACAAAGTAAAAGCTATAATGACCCTATCAGAGTACTTGACATGTGCTGTGGTAAAGGTGGAGATTTGTTAAAATGGGGTAAAGCAAATATAGCACATTTGATATGTGCTGACATTGCAGAAGTGTCTGTGGAACAATGTCAAAATCGTTATAAAGAACATACAAGTAACAAAAGACGTTGTCCTAGACCATTTTCAGCTGAATTTTTAGCATATGACTGCACAAAGGTAAATATTTCATCTTTGATAATACAAGGAACATACATTTCCTTAATTACTTTAAATAGTATCAAGATTGATACTTCGCAATCCAAAAACCATCTGATAGTTAATTTTTAGGTTCGTCTGAGAGAAAAATACAAGGATCCTAGCATGCAATTGGATCTTGTTAGCTGTCAATTTGCCTTCCACTACAGTTTTGAATCACAGCCTCAAGCTGAATGTATGTTTAAAAATGCTAGTGAAAGTTTAAGACCTGGTGGTTACTTCATTGGTACTATACCAAATGCAAATGTTTTGGTGTATGTTTATTTTTTATAATAAATTTTCAAACCATTCATTGGATAAAAACTAAGAGAATTCAATAATTTGTGACATTCCAGTGATAGATGGCAAAAAACTGATGGGAACAAATTTGGAAATGATATTTATAGTGTTGATTTTCAATGCGACAAGAATAATATACCCCTATTTGGTGCAAAGTACGATTTTCATCTAGAAGGAGTAGTAGATTGTCCAGAATTTCTGGTTCATTTACCAACATTTTGTAAATTAGCTTGGAAATTTGGTTTAGAGTTGGTCGTGTATGAGAGGTGAGCAAACATGTATTATTTGTAAATACATCTGTCTAAAAAACGTGGAATTGCAAAATTCATGACAAATTCAAATTCAAATAGGTTTCAAGATTTTTATGAAAGGAATGTTTCAAAAAGGGGAGGTAAAAATCTACTCATGAAAATGCAAGCATTAGAATCTTATCCTCAGAATGAGTCGTCATCAAATGCTGAGGATGCCCAAGAATATAGTCATGCTTCTGAATATATGCAAAATTCAAAAGGACATGGAAAAATTGGAACTCTATCTCGTTCTGAGTGGGAAGTTATCAGTAAGTCTATCAACACAAAATTATTTTTAAAGTTAAAGTGTGATTATCAGTCTCTTTAAACTAATCAATTTTCAAATTACAGCTCTATATTCAGTTTTTGCATTCCAAAAAGCAAAAACAGTTTGGAATGCAGAAGGAAAACCAGAATTTATTAAATGTGGAAAGTAGTGTTAGTTATCCACTTTTTGAAATTGTAAATTAATTAATTGAAAAATAATTACGCACAAGATTTTTACAATGTGTAAAAATTGTGTTGTATTATAAAATTGTATATTTATGAATGCTCATATTAAGATTACTCATTTTATAATCTTTTCAGTGTTTCATTAAAATTACTGACTTATTTTATAAAATATTCAATAAAAGTGTAATAGTTCTCATTACCATAAAATTATTTACTCTATTGAGTAATACTAATGCTAAGTAGATCCTATGAAATTAAATAATTCTGTTCTAACTTCTGACAGTAAATGCATGCAAATTATTTGTATTCAATTGATACAATAAGGAAAATCATGATTCAATAAATACTTTACAATTAAAAGAATCGAAGTATTATTTCTTTATTATAAGTAATAAAAAAGCTGGCTAAATTCAATAACATATATGCTGATGTTATCATAACATTTAATAACGTTTTTCTTGACCGTCAAGTATTCGAAACGACAATACGACATACAACATATATGTGAGAATTCCAATTATACTCACAAAAAAAATTGAATAAAATAAAACTTACTTTAGTTTTAATTATGAATTTGCATGAACGCAAAAAACAGTACTGCATCTAGAATCAAGTATCGGTAAACATAGCGTTGAGAAATAAAACAAATGTGTTAGCGCACAAGTAGACAATGAAAATAACGTAAAGAACAAAAGGATCATGCCTGAACTTGGAATTTGGAGTTGCAAGAGCAGCAGAAGCATCCCGAGCAGAAATTAAGTCAGTGGGAAATCAGGGACTGATCAAGGTGCCTGATTACGACAGTCCGGCACTGATCAAG
>JAWWMK010000032.1:1596954-1610978 GCA_035047105.1 Galeopsomyia nigrocyanea | reverse complement strand
TATATAAATTTTATAAAAAAAGGTGACAAAGCCGCATAGCGATCTCGAAGAAGGTGCTAATCGATAATTATTCATTCGCCTCTCTCTCTCTCTATCTAGCTGTGTGAATATGTGCGTGTGCGTGGTAAGATAAGGATCTTGAAAGCTTTCGAGGAGGTGTCCCAAAGTCTAATATAAGATACGGAATCTCATATATGCGCGAGTTCTTCCCGCTTTTTCTTCTTCTTCTTCTTCGTCTTCTATGTTGTCGCGCATCACGCACTCGTCTGCACGCCTTCAGATCGATATATAGAGGAAAAAGTTGTATACATCAAGAGTCATCGAGCTCGCGCGCGCGAGAGATCAGACGAAAAATAAGACGATGTCCGTTGAAATCGAGGTGGGAATGATGAATGAAATGCGTCTTTCAAAGAGAGAGAGAGAGGGGGGGGGGGGAAACCAGATAAATCCTTGATTCCTCTCATTTTTTTTCTTTCTTTTCGTTGTCTGGAATCTCCCTCTCTGCCTTGGCATTTGAGTCTCGTCTCGAATTTTAATCCGCGGCCTTTCGTGACAGTTTGTGATATCTGGAGCACTCGGTGTCGAGAGCTGCTCTGCTTTAAAAACGAAAATTCCGCTGCAACTACGGCTAAATAATAAAAGTATATGTATATATAGGTATACGGAGATTCGAGAGTCGAACCTACCGCAAATCGGAGATGCCCTTCGGTTGAAGTCCATACGGCGATATAATTATATATGCAGCGCTCGGAGAGGAAACAATAAGAAGGCATAAATAAAGAAGGATACGAAATGCAGTGTGGGGGGGAGGGAGGAGGGGGAATAGATAGAGCAAAGAAGCGCGAGGAGACAAGTCGGGATAAATCACGATAAGCAGCGAACGAGCTGGTGGCGAACGAAGCCAGAGAGGAGGGAGGGAGGAAAGAGAGTGAGAGAGGAACGCGTTAAAGAGACATATATGTGCGCATATATTTAGCGCGAGCCTCGTGGTGACTTAATATATGCGCGCGCGTGAGGGTTTCACCAGGCGATAATTGCTTGGCGGCTGCTGCCTGCCTGCCTGCCTGACTGCCTTGCTTGTGTTGTTGCAGCAGCTTCTTTTTTAGCTTCGGGGGGATGGATACACACCGTCCGTCCACGCGACCTGTGCTTCTTATAATAATGGCTTCCGTGCTACTCGCTCTCTCGCCTTGAGCTGTAATTATATGCATTTTGTATAAACGAGCGCACGCGTATATTATCTTCCATTAAACACTCGTAAACGCAAACACTCTTAAAACGTCATTTATCCTGAAGCACGCAGTCAATTGATTATTACAGCAAACGCGTTGAAAAATGCAATGTCGCGCGGCGCGTAAATTTTTCCCGCGAAAAATTTCCATTATTTTCGCGTTAAAAGTGCGCGCGCGCTTCGAAGCGCGATTATTATGTAAATGAAAAGTTTTACGATATATTAAAAAAAAGAGAGAGAGAGGGAGAGAGTAGCGGGTGCGATGCAGTAGGCAATAATTTTCAGAAGAGAAAACAGATCAACAACACAACGCGTTGGCTGTCAGCGCGTAAAAATGATTTGGCGCAGCAGCAGCTGGGTATACGCATTAAATAAATACATAATGCAGAGTCGCGCGCCGCGTCCGCGTTGCTTGTGCCTGAGATATATAATTTTTACGAGGCCAGGAGGCGGCTGGCAGTAAAAGCTCCTGTAAATTGAATAACGCCGCTGCGATTTATGTAACGCCCAGAGAGATCAAAAGCTGCAGGCACGCGCGAACGACGTCGTCGTCGACTTTAGGCCGAAGCTACTATATGCGTGCGTGTAGCTCTGATCTGGCCCGAAGTCACGGACCGGCAGTATAACTTTGAGCAGCCAAGGGTACACAGGCTCCGTGCTTTTGCTTTTGCTCGTGTACGTGCGTTAATGTTGTCTCGCGAAAAGCTCGACGGGGGGAGGAGGGGAGGCAAGTATAAACGCGCATACACGTAGCGCGAGATTGCGGCTGGACCCTCGTAAATAATATATCGCCGCCTACACCTACGCCTTTTCTTCCACACCTATATATATGTAACTCCGCCTCTGCTGCTCCTGCTGAAATATATATACGTATACACTTTTCTCGCCTTTTGCCAACTATACATCTTTTATCCCTTGAAGCGTATTTATGAAGATGGATTTTCAACTGCAAGCTTTACTCGTGTGCTTATATTAGCTGCCCCGTTCTTTCGCTCTCGCTTTGCAACTAAATTGATTTATTCATACTTTTCCGAGCGACCTTACGATTTCTATTACATCACGTAGAACGTTTACGTTCGCTATGTATAATATCTTGTTTGCGCTATAGTTTTGGTATCGCGGCATCAGTCTATTTTCGATTTTTAATTGATCGCTTCTTTATCGTTGATAAGCGTTATTAAGAACTGCTCTGGTAATTCTGTTAATTTGAGTTTATCGATCGGCAAAGAACATTATCAAGATTTGTTTCTATATATAGATCAGAGCCATTTGAGATTCAATTCAAATCTGCGGCCACATTTCAAGAGACAATAGATTATCGAATCAAGATTGAAAAAATAAAAGATTATATCGTCGCCTCAATTTACAAAGAACTGATCAATTTATCGTTAAGTCGCGTCGACCTTCCGATACCATCGCTCATGCTGTTATCAAAGTAATAACTGAGATTACCATCTAAAAATGTAATTATGTCTGATGATACCAAAACTTTTCCTCGCATCGTACTTGATTTATTGTAAAAACAAAGTTACGCTACATTTACGAAAATTTTTAATAATCCAAGCAGCCATAAGATTGAATTAATGGTTTTCAAAATGTGGAATTATGATGCTGTGAAGAAAAATCTTCTTGATACAACAGGGATCAGATCAAGCAATGGGATGATTTTGAAGTTAAGAGCATGTGAATATAACAAATATCGATAAAAAAGAAGATCACGTACCCTCCTTCTATTTTCGTTGACAAATATTGAGATAATCTTTCGATTAATCGTAGTCGATATTTTTCTTTCAGATAATTTAGCTACATTTGGTATTTTTGCTCAACAATAAAACACGCAGAAGTCATTAGCAAAATGAAATAATTAATCAAGGTTATCGAGCTGGTATTTGCGAAAAGGAAGCAAAAGGCAAAAATAAAGAGGATTGCGCGATGCCCCGTCACGTTTTTCGGGCTGTTATCACAGCAGCAGCAGCGGCAGCGGCGTTGAAGACTCGCGTGTGTCCCTCCCTTATCCTTATCTCCGGCAAAAACTTGAACTTTAGACCAACGGGGATCGTAATCTGAGTTATATCTAGAGCCGAGCGTTTCATTCTGCCCCCCTTGCCTCGCAAAAGATCCTCGGCTATCTTTGCCCTTTACTCATTTTTCAATTTTATCGCGAAAGCTCGCGGAACCCGCTTATCAAACGCCCACAACATTAAACAAACATTTTTTTTTCAGTTTATTTTTTCTGTTGCTTTTTTTTTGTGCGGCCCTCATATTTTTTTTTTAAAAAAGCAAACTCAATAAAAAATATACCTACGCTGCGTCGTATTTTTCATTTAAATGTGCCACTCGAACGCGATTACGCTCGCTCACGAGTGATTTCTCGCGAAACTTGTTTGAAAATTAATCAAGTCTTTCCTCTTTTTTTTCAACATACGTGTAAAAGAATCATGAAAAGAAACATCAAGCGAAAAAGAGAGGAGGGGGGGAGGGGGAATGAAGAATTAGCTAAAACGAATTATCGACCAAACTTTCGAAACACCCACTTTCCTGCGCTGCTGCCTACTAGAGATAGAAAGCCCGTTATCGATCTTTCCACTAAAACAAGATAAAAGCTACAGTGGAATAGAAGGAAGGAAAAAAGAGAAAAGAATCTATTTCCCTATTCAATCCGCATATCAACAAAACTTATTCTCCCCCCTCGTGACGGCGTTAAAGCGATAAGCGATTGCGAGAAGATAATTAATGACGACAAAAATTGTCAGGCACAATGAAAAATGGCAAAAAAAAAACGAAGCCGAAACAAATTGAGTGGAAATATAGGTAAATAAAAGAAAGAAGAGTTGGAAAGCCCTTGATAATAAAAGAAAAAAAGAGCGATACAGGTTTTGAGCCCGAGAGAGAGAGAGGAAAGAGAGATGGTATATACAAGGTGAGGGAGTAAAGAAGATTGGGAGAGAAAGAGGGGGCGGTTGGTTGAGATAGCAAGACGCGTCATATTGAAAACCATAATTCGTGAAGGCTCCGCTGGCGCAGATACGTACTTGAGAGAACGCGGCGGCTGCGGCGACGACGGTGGTGGCTCGCTATCTCATCGCGTCACAATAAATACTGATTCGTGGAAGCTGCGTCGCTGCTCTCTCCTCGTCGTCGTCGGGACCGCGAGCGTCGCTATCTTCGCGGGCCAACTCACTTATACTTACTTACTCGTCAGCAGCAGCAGCACCTTGGACTCCCTCCCCCCTCGATAAGCTTAAAATTTTAAACAAACCCAATCATCCAGAGAATAACTGCCGTGCGCGCATGCCTCTCTTTCTCTGTCTCTTCCGATAAACTCCTCTCGCTATCAATGGAATAAAAAGAGAGAGAGAGAGAGAGACTACCAGTCCTTTTGCTCTCGACTATTTACTTATGTGTGGCGTTGAGTGCATACCCCTTGGAAAAAAAAATAAAAGAAATGTTCGCGCGATTGCGATAAAAACTTTGTCTGATGCGCGTCGTCGCGTGCGTGATTCATTCGGATATTTCCGAGACGACAATGCTTTTCAGGAGGACACTATCATATAGTTGACACCCACTGGGGGTTTTTTTTTGTTGTTGTTTATGCATTCGCGGATGAAATCTCACTGTGAGATTGGAAATCTAAAGTTATATGTTTCGAGTGATTTTTACTTCGAGGACTTTTTGATTGAGCCACTTAGCGGATACACGGGTTTTCTTGCTTTTGAATGATGATGTACACAACGCGAAAGAGAGAGACGCAATTTCTTATCGCTGAAAACCAATGGCATGCCATTTGTTCTTTTAACAGATGCGCACTCATCGAATGTTGTCGCGAGTGTCGCGCTATAATCCTTTTTTTTATTTCATGTATATCTCATTCGTTGTCGCGCATTGCTGCTGCTGCTGCTGCTGTCGAGGTCAAATACCTCTTTGCTCTCGTCTCGAAAACAGATTTATATAAAGCCGTGCTTGTGATTAAAATTTTACCATCCAATACACGAGCATGTCGAATTTCAATCGACAATCAAACAGCATACATTGAAGGAGCAAAGAGGCGCCAACGGGTACCAGAAAAAAAAATTCTCTTGACGAGTCGAAAATGAAAGAGTCATAAAAAGAAATTCGTTGTCAGTCGCGACGACCACTGGCAGACGTCGCGACTGCCTCGTATACATACACAACGAATGCATTATATACCCCGAAATTCCGATATCGAAGTAGTCTTGGCTTATCGCACAGCCAGACGTTCTTTTCGATCCTTACTTTAAAACTCCTATCTGAATGCTCTCAGCTGCTTCTTTTTTTTTTTATTCTTCTCTCTCTCTCTCTCTCGCTCTTCCTTTCCTTAAATCAGATGTGGATTAGATTATTCAACTCGTTTATACATCCGTGCCTGAATATACACGCACACGCTGCTCGCGCAGGTATTTAAGTTCTCAACGGAACTTATAACCAATCGATAAGATAATCCGGATGGTGAATCATCAGTTAAAGAAGTTTCTGTCGTAAAATGTAAATGACAAATAAAATGACAAAAGCAGCAACTACTAGCTAAGTAAACATAACGGTTCGAGTACATTTCATCAACGTTGTTCGACAATTTTTTTCAACATAGTTAAAAGAAGAAGAAGAAGAAGCGACGAAACGAAATTTCAAAGATCCCGTTGTTCGAGCATCACGCGCTCGTAAACTCCCACAGAGTGTTGCTGGTGGAGGTCAGCAGCAGCAGCAGGAGCAGCAGGCAGAATCAGCGGCGGAAGTGTAAGAGCGGCCTTATGCGTCTCTTCCCTCTCTCGGTCTCTCGCGATAAAGGTCGCAGCGTCAGGTAATAAAGTATCGATTACGGAAGAGCCGTGTGGCGCCGATATAATTAGGACGAAGGAATGATCCGTCAAGAGCTCGCTCTCGATATCTCTCTGGTCTATCGTTCATTTTTTTTCTCTCTCTCTCTCGCGCTCCTTAGATTGCAGCAGCAGCAGCAGCTCGCTTTTCCGAGTCGGCTTAGAAAAGCGCATAGCCTGGCCGGCTCCGTTATCAGCTGCGAGCTGCGCGTTGGCTGGCTGTGCGGGGGGGGAGGAGATGGAGGTGTGTTATCAGCTGGATGCAGCGCGCAGCTCTAGCTCCCTTCTTCGCACCAACCCCTTCTCTCGCTCTCTTGCGCGCGTTGCAGTGCCGAAGGTGGCGCTATCTCGCTCTTACCCTCGAGAGCCGACTATAGAGTGCATCTAGTGCGATAACGAGCCAAGTTAAACAATATCGAGCTGTATGAGAGAGAGCGAATGCCCGTAGTACGTACGTGAGAGAGAGCCGAGCCAAGATTAAGTCCCTATCCTCCCCCGCACACACTTACTTGCCACGTCTTCTTATATACACTCTTATCGTCGGCTGTACTTCAAACGTTTTCTTTTTTGCGTACGTCACATTCGACACTTACACTACTATTTTTATTTATTTTAGTGAGTTTGAAAAATTAACAGCCGAGCTGATCTATTTTTCTACGTCAGAAATATTTCATTCAGTGTCTTTTCCTTCTAAATAAACTCCGAATCTTTCTCCCTTGATGCAGATCGAATTTGTATAGTTCGTAGTTTCCATAATTGAGAGAGGAAAAAGATAGAGAGAGAAAACGATCTGATCACAGCATACACCAAGAGACGCAACAAATAATAAAAAAATCGAGAAAGAGAGAATCCTCTCAACAAGGAGATTCCCATGGAATCTTCGGTTGCGACTGTATCGCTCGTAAATCTGCTCAAACGAAAAGAAGAAGGCGCGCGGGGTCCTGAACTCCCTTTTTCGCTGTATACATATACACCTATGTGTACACAATCACGTGCATCCCTCCCTCTCTCGTATCGCGATTGAATCTTCGCGTACTCGAAGAGAGAGAGAGAGATTTTCGGTAAAACGATGCAGTCGCGCGCGCACAAGTTAAACCAGACAAAAATTAGTCGCGGCAAATAAGCCAAAATAAATAAACCTGCTATCTTCATCGATCACGAGTGTGAGTTTCCCTTTGTGGTATTGTTTCGACTGCACGGGACTTACCTGAAACAAAAAGATAAATACGATATGAGTATGCAGCAAGATCAATCATTGTTATTGTTATTTAATTGTTGGTTCGAGGAGTTTCTGTCAAGTAGATTTTGGAACCAGTGGTAGTAACAGCAACGTTCGAAACAATCGGCAGAACTACGAGTTCAACTGTATAAACGAGCTCAATATGTGGCAAAGTTGGGGCAATTACAAATTGGAGCAATAATGCGAATTCGCTATGAGCACAGCTTTGTAGAAGGAGTTTTGCGTTCATACGTATAGTTGTTGCGTATACGAAGCTCTCGAGGGGCGGGTGCGCGGCAGCGTCGTCGGCGGATCAGATATAGAAGGCCAAGCTCTCTGCGAGAGCCCCTTCGCGGTTCCGAAGGAAGGGAGAAAGAGAGAGAGAGCGAGGTGCTGCTGCTGCATGGGACCTCTTTATCGTGATCCCGTCCTATGCAGCTCAGCTCCTCATTAGCTCGCTCTCTCATCAATCACTCGTCCACCACGAGCTGCTCTCTCTCTCGCCGCCGCTGCTTACTTTCTTTCTTTTTTTTATTTATTTATTTATTTTATTTCGCGTGCGCACTGCTGCGTTATCCACGCGGCAGCAGGTTCAGCTTGCTCGTCTTCTTGCTTTCGGGAGCTTTCTGCCGATCTGTTCTGCAACCTGTCTCAATATTTGGACCTGAGCTTGTTCTCTCTTACATGTGCTCTCGATCCCTGTATGGACTTTTATCTCTATATCTCCGTATAGCATGCACACCGAGGCATGCTATATGGACTCTTCGGCTGTTCACGGTTGAATTTTTTTTTTGTAATTGAATGTTTCGAAATAAAAATCACGTGGAAATAATTGAGAGTTGATTGGTTCAGGAAAATAACAAATAATTCTATCACTGATCGAAAGTGATGGCATAATTCGCGGGACTCATACAAAATCATCTTCACTCAATCCAACGAAGATAGACGCTTAAGCGTCTATCTTCGTTGCTCAATCAAACACTCGTGCGAATTGATTAAGCTTGCACTTCCTAAGGAGCTATATAAGTAATCCGAAACCCTGCGAGTCAAGATCCAAGTCGTGCGTGTCGGACTGTCGTACATGAAAGCAGTGAGAAGGTGATGTGTGAATATGTGTGAGAGAGACATTTCAATGGGGGGGAATAGCCGAGGTTTCCGGGCGGGCTCGAGGCTTTTGCGGTGTATATAGGAGGTATAGCTTCAACACTGATGCTGCTGCTGCTGCTGCTACTAGCGTCGCTGGACCTGCCTGATAACGGCTGCCAGCCACCTATCTTGGCCCCTGCAGGCTTTATTATAAACCTCTCGCGACGACGCTCTCACTCTGTCTCTCTCTCTCTCTCTCTCTTTTTACACCACCTCCCCTTACATGCTTTTCTTTCCCCTACTTCCAGACGCGATGTACTTTTTACACGGCTTTATATATAGTAGCATTTGTCGAACTCTCGATCATTTTATAAAGTCACGACGATTGATAATGTTAAATGAATTAATCCAAGGCGGTCGCACGATGCAGAAGCACAAAAAAATAGCAGCAAAAAAAAAAACGCCTAACGTTCGTTGCACTTTGTAAAGGGGTGCAGTCGCGACGCGCAGCAAGCAAGCACGCGCGCGTGTATTATAATCTAGAGTGTGAGTTATCAGAGTGAGATCGGGTCGCGCTATCTAGCTGGCAAGATCGCAACCAACCCCCTACTCTGTCGCGCAAACCAGCAGCAGCAGCCCTCCAAGCTCGTAGGCGCGATAACGCGAAAGGGTTATCACACGCCACACAGCCACCGCACCGACGCGATTATTATTCCTGCGCAGCTTTTTCTCTTGTTTTTTTTTTTCTTTCAAGCCTCCGTCAACGAACTCCAAGCTAGAGAGAGAGCTAAGCGCTATATAAGCGATTACGATCCCTTTGACTCGCGGGCCATTTTGCTGCCACAAAGCCCGCATTGTTTCTTTGCTCGCATGCTCGCGCTTTTTTTTTTTACTCTTTCTTTTCCTTTCGCCCACTAAGGCGCAGCCGCAACGAGTGCAGTGCGCGAGCTAAAGTGCAAGCTCCTAACCTTATCGCTACACACACCCTTTGGCGCAACGCTCTCGCTCTTTGCACTTTCTTATTTATTGGGCTTTCGCGTACTGTGGCAGCATATATAGCGTCTCTCTCTCTCTCTTGCTCTGTGGTTAAAGATATTGATTGCTTCGACCTATCGGCGTCAAGTTCAACTATATAAAATAAAATTCAGCAAAATAAAAGAGTAAATCGAGATTGAGGTGTATATATGTGCTTTACCTGGGCGCGTGAATTATTCAAAGTGAATCAGCTAGCACGGCTGATTGAACAAAATTAATGTCGTGTAGAGGCGAATGGTTGGAATGTTAAACGATTCTCTCTCTCTCTCTCGAAAAGTGCTATACGACTGAAATGCGGGCAAAATAAATAAATCGAGAAAAACAAAAAAAAAAAGAAAAGAAATGTGTATCTTTGAGCTGCGACTGTTAAAAAAGATATAGAAAAAGAAAGGGAGAGAGAGAGAGAAAGGAATGAGGACCGCACTCAGCAATCCATTCCAATTAAAACGTCGAAATCGCGCCGCGATAAATCTTTCATCGGAAATCTAAATATTCAGCGAGCGATGGCCCTTTTCGAATAATTAGTTTGGATTTTCGCGTGATCGGGAATATCGATGTGCCAGCGCGAGCGCGCGTTCACGAGTTGCACACGAACGCTCGCTCGTTCGTTGCCGATATCATGCCACGATAAAAGTGGCGAGTGCGCGAGTCGAGAGAGAGCCGCGTGCGCGCGACGTTAAATAATTAATTAAGCACGCTGCAAAAGAGAGAAAATACGTCAAAACTTCTTTCTTTTTTTTTTAGTCTGACGCGCAACGATCAACTGCGCTCTGACATCACACGAGATGAATGCGAGATTTACTCACTCTCTTCTTCTCCGATGCAGTTTGCACATATAGTCTTGATGGATAAGTGAATTGGGATTAGTACGGGCAATTTCCATGTGGCATATGTCGACATCTCCATTAGAGATATAGTTTTGCATGACTATGAATTTTCATGCCCTGGCCTGTCGAAGTCGCGCGCTTACAAAGTTTTCAATTTCAAATTAGATTTATCAATACGAAAAATGATAAAATGAAAATGTTATTTAATTCTAAAATAGTGTAATGTGTGAAACGATGCATCTCCCTTAGTACATTCATCGACTAGCCATAAAGTGAACAAACAGCGCGAAGATGCATAAGTCAAGTTCAAGCTTCTCTCATCTCGTGCGCGGAAAGCCGAGAGAAAGAGTATATATAGGTGTCCTCCTAAGCGCGCTTTAATCGCAAGGGAAAGGTGCTCAAGAGATGCAAGGCTTCTTTGCCCCAGCGATTTCGCAGTAATTCGAGTGCGCATACATTACTCGCTCGCGCGCGCGTACCTTAACGCCTCTCTCGCTTTAATGGCTCGTTTATCGGCAGCACCGCGAAAGCCAATAGGACTCGCGTTTCTTTCTCTCTGCCCGCTCGCGGCCTTATCAAAATCGTCCTTCAAACCTCGCGAGAGCGTTCTACACCTTATCTCGCCGCCAGCTCGAGAGAGAATTTTATAATTTTGCGACTGGAAAACAATGAATCTCATTAGACGAGTGTATACGGGGTATCGATGTGCGATGATTGAATTGGTAATAATTAACGTTGCCTTATGCCGATAAGCCTATACAAAGAGGTGAGATCTCGAGCGCGACAGGTATGAATTCACAACGTCGAATTAATGGAAAAGGCGCGCGTTGACGCCGCGTGTGCGAAGAAGTAATATGTAAATCGAGCGCGAGGATAAAAGCAGAAAGTGAAGGCCGCGCAGTGCGATTTTCTATCTATGTTTCGCTGGCTGCCGCCGCTGCGAGAGAGAGAGATGGAAGCTTGCAAAAGAAGAAGCGCGCGCCGCTAATTTAATATCTCGCGCCTCCTTTATTTTCGGCCCTTGCTAATGGCAGCAAATTTACTCGTAGCAGCTCGTTATCGCGCCGAGTCGGCTTCTCCTCCTCTGCGCTCACTCGGCCAACCTCCCTCGCTCACTTCTCTCTTTCTCTGGCATTATATACCTTTTTTGCCTCTTTCGTTCGCGCGCTCACGGCTTAATTCATGCGAGCTGTCCTCCACTCTCTCGTTTATATATATATACTTGCTCTCTCGCCTCTCGACTTCTCCCTTTTTTCTCCCCCCCCTTTCGCTCGGATATAGACATTTACGTTTCTCACCTCTTATTTACTCGCCCGACTCGAGAATTATCACACTCTCCAATGTGTATACGTGTATATAATTCCTTTGTACTTCTTCGTTTTTTGTTTCGCCGGGCACTTTTAATGCCTTATTAGCTTGACTTATGCGGCTTTTTATGAAGTCGCTTGCGCCCAATTGCTTTTAAGCGCGATGAAAACTTTTCTCGCGGCTATCAGTGAAAAAAATATTTTTTAGTTACATTCGTATGCGAATGTTGTAAAACAAGCCTCTTTGATGTATTTTGCACTTACTGTACGACAACGCGTACTGCAGCGTTGAATTAAGAAGTAACCGTTGAATTATACTTATGCGAAATTAAGAGATTTTATGGCAACTTGAATTTAATTGTACTGTTGATAGCATTCAAGGATTACGTGTTCGAGTAATGATAATTTATACTCGAGTCGTTAAAAAATATTCGCAAGCCCTTATTCGTCATTCTACATTGCGAGCGCATCCTCATGAAAATATATCCGCACTATACGCACCTCGATGGCATCAATATACACGTATATAAAATAAAAGAGGAAGAAGACTATCTGGAGAATTGATTTCGAAGAAAGACTTGCGCGTGGAAAATAATAGCAACGAGGCGAAGAGAAAGAGAGATAGATCAGCAAAGCGAGCAGCAGCGTGTGTGTGGATTGTTCGAACCGCGAAAGGCAAGCGCGATGCTGCGGCGGCTCTCTCGACTCAGCTCGCATATTACGAATACGAAAAGCTGAGGGCGATATCTCGGTGGAATCTGCATTGCATTGCAGTTCGTTCGGCGCAATGCAAACTTATTTTAATTAAAGCGTAAAAATTCGCGCAAAGTTATTGGCTATATGTTTTTGCCAAGCGCGCGATGATCTTTGGCGCGGATCTGGCGAACAGAGAGAGAGAGAGAGAACGGAATGCATATAGAGACGCTGCGTTGGCAACGAGTCGCGCGCATTGGAATGCGATTCGTGTGTGCACATCTGAAAGTATATATACGCAGGTATACGCGTTGTCTGCTGCTGAACACTTTTTTTTGCGCCTTGAATCTCGCGTAGGCAATTTGTTCGTTTCCGCGGGACACGCGGAAACAGATTGCGCCTCTTGCGCTCGCTCTAAAAGAGAGAGAGAGAGAGAGAAAGAGAGTTAAAGGCCGATTGTAAAAGGGCTGCGACGATGATGATAAAGCCAAAGGGAGGAGAAGGTGGAGGAGGAGGAGGAGGAGCAAAGGATATACGCACAAGTGTGTAAAGAGGCTATCGGCGCTCGATCTGCGTGTATTTCCAAACAATGCTGATCGCCAAAGCGAGCGCAGTCCTTTATGAAGAGCATCGCCGCGGCCGCCGCGTCGCTGCAATTAGGCTGCGAACGCGCCGCCGCCGCCGCCGCTTTGTGCACACATACAAGTGCTCCTCGCCCCGACAACGATCAGCAAGCTCGTTCGCTCGCTTTTCGTCGTCTATGAATGAGCTCGAGAGAAAGAGAGAGAGATCGGACCCTCGAGCGAACTCTGCGAAGAGGAGAGGAGGTCGCGATGGCTGATTGGACGGGGCTGGTACCGCTTTGGCCAATCGCCGACTGCTGCAACGTCGCGGTCGCTCCGCCGCGATCTTCAACACCACCTTCTTTGTTTATATATAGATTACCCTTGTACTTGTATGTTAGTTCTCTCATATCTTTTTCACTTTTTTTACAGGTTTTTATAATCGATTTCTCTATTGCTTTTTCGAAGAGAAAGCTTTGTAACAGTGAAAATTTTCTATTGCACAATTTTGATGTTTTTCAACGTTTTCGAGGTCGCTGATTACGAATATGATGTTTTTAGAAAATGTCAGGATCCCCAAAAATATGCGTATGTGTGTATGTTATGAATGTGTGTGTGTGTACACACACACATTCATAATGTGTGGTCACTTTTTCTTTCCTTCTTTGTCCGCATGATTACATTTGAACGACTAGAATTACTATTATGAAACTTTGCAATTATGTTTCTTCTTCTTAGATATAGTTCTGATTAAATTTTCAGGTGAATCGGTTTAATTTTTCTAAAGTTATTGAAAATTTGCATTTCCCAATTTTTTACATGTTATGTAAAAAAACAAGTTTGTTTCAAAATGCAATAACTCGGAGTAAAAATCGTCAAATTCATCGTGTGTCAGCTCATTTTAAAAGGTAAAGAAAGAGTATCAAAATGAGATATTATACGTTTGAAAATTTACTTCCGGTCAAATATTACGACCGATTGTGTAGTTTGAAAGTGGTAATTTTTGCGTGCCGAAAAAAAGTTGTTCACATCAAAGAGCGATAACTAGGGCGGAGTATCATCTAATTTATCGTATGAGGGCTCATTTTAAAGAGTAAAGGGATAGTTTGAAAACGAGCTATCAAAAGTTTGAAAATTCGCTGCCGGTCAAAAAATATAGCTGTTTATATAATGCGCATGGAATCCACATAATTAACAAAAATTTGCTTTCGGTCAAATGTTACGACCAATT
>JAWWMK010000032.1:1582081-1596854 GCA_035047105.1 Galeopsomyia nigrocyanea | reverse complement strand
AATGTTCATATTTAATGCTCTTCGAGAAAGCACACTGCTAATGTAATTAGCAGCAAATCTGTTAGCTTGGTATTTTTCTTATTTTATTGTTACTAGCATTTCTTCTCTGGATGTATAAAAAACATTACGACGTAGAAAGATTGGCTAAAAAATATATCAAATAATGATTCGCCATAAAATGTTGAAACTGTAAAGTGTAAAGAAGCAAACGGAGTCATTAGCGGCTAAAACTTGCTAATCTTCACGAACCGCCTTTGAACGTGAGAAATCGTAACGAACAAGCTTCGGCTGAAACAAGTTGAGCAACACAAAGTTATGTTATAGCATGTTATAACCAAACAAGTTTTTTTCTAATTCGCTTACAAATAACAGTCGATTGAAAAAAAAAATCTCAATACTTGATCGACGAAACATTAGTTAACAAGTGTTGCTGCGTTCCCGGGGCGATAGAAGGAACGAACTATAAAAACACGATCTGCGCGCGCGCGTGCGATTAAAACTAAGTGGAGGATCGAATTAAATTATAATTTTCTCGTCGATCTGTAAAGGCGATAATGATTAGCCTAATGCGTTAAAGTCATTATATAGCTGGTTTTTATTCATTTACATTCGAACGTATTAAAGAAAACTTTCAAAATATTTGCATAAGTGTGAGGCATCGATTGCCTAGATCTCAAAAGCTCTTATCGGATCAATTTATTGGTACGATTTCCATTCATTCGATGTTGTAAGTTATGTATGAGCGTGTCTTATAAGATTATCGAAATTGCGCGGCTTTCTTTAAAATAAAAATAAGAAACGTCATTGAAATAGATAGATTACTTTTTCTGTACAATGAATAAGAATTCTTTCCTTATTATTGAAAGAGAAGCAGCGTCAATCGTCCACGTGTATGGTGGTCCTTGTGATGTATGTATGTTAAACAGTTATAGGCTACCGGACTACTCATCTCAGGCTAATAACACACCATGTTAATAGTAGCTAGACGTTATATAGTAGCTCGAAGGCTTAAATACTCATAATCATCAGCGGCGATAACTGAGTGCGTGCCTTTATTACAGAACACCTAACAGTCGATGATATGATATTAACGTAAAGAGCACTTATATAAATTGACATTCATCTTCTCACGTTTGATTTATCGTCGAATGCGTGAACTCGCACAACGGACTATCTGTTCCTCGCGTGAAAGCATATAACAATATCAATTTAAACCACGCGACGCAAAAAAAAATAAAATATCGCGGCGCGTGTGCGTGTGTGCTTTATTGAGAATTCGCTAAATTACGTGACGGCGATTGCGGGACGCGTCGCGATGTCGCGACATGGGAAGTTATTGTAATAACCCGCAACCTTTCTTCTTTTTCAAGATCACAACAATGAGTCGCCTTGTCGAACTTGTCGCGCGAGATGACATTCTCTGCGTGGCAATCGTTATTAAATACTTCAATTATTCGTATATAACGATAGCGAATAATCGGCGGCTACATGACTAAATGACAATTGAATCGCGCTCTTGTCGAACGTATGTGCGTGCGTTAACTTGCCGTGCTTTATTAACGGTATCGTTATGCATTTCGCAAACAAAAATGCTTTGAGCATGATGCGACTTTTTCTTGATATTTCTGGAAATGATTATACCAAAGACGATGAATAATATTCTTTCTTCTGTTATTATCGTTGAGAATGCATTCTTTTTTCGATAAGTTTACATGCTCGAGCATTGAGTGCAGAAACGCAATATTTGAAATTTAACGTGACGCACGTGAGCCCTTCCTATTCGTAGCCCGTATATTTTTAAATAACCCTCAATCGTCGTACAATAAATCAGATAACCTATAGACTCGATAAACAATCGGTAAGAGTCCATTTGGCGATAACCCGAGCGAGCGCAGTAGAGCATAGGCAAAAGGCAAAAGAGAGATTGCGTAAAAAAAAGGTGCGCAGTAGAAAGGAGTTAAGGGCAGCCGTACGCAGGGCAGCTCCTCTTATCGCCGTGGGATCTTCGCGTAGTTACGAGAGGCCCCGACAAATTGCCACCAATTAAAATTCTCGCGGTCGCGCCGAGTCAGAGACTGACTTTCTCGCTTTGCTTGTGTATGGAGGAGGAGAGGATATAGTAGTGGACCGCCCTTTTACCTGCTATACCAGCCATGACCTTCTCTCGTTCTCTCTCGTAGGACCCTTCATTCTTCCCAATTAAGTTGTACCCACACGACTGCTGCTTCTGCTGCACCTCTCGCTGAATTAATTCCGTGGAGAGAGGGAGCACGAACAGACGAATCCGGGCGTATAGCTTCCCGGATGCGCTAATTCCCCGAGTTCTTCTATTCTTCCCATAACCAATCTATTTTATTTCATACTTTGTCTATTCGGACAAAGTTTTTTGTTGCTTGTCGTTAAAACAATGTCGATTGAACATTGATACGAAAGAATTTCAATGACTCTGACTTTAGGTATACAAGCTGATCAGGCTGCTAAGAATTCAATGCGATGGAAATAATCGGACATTGGTTAATTATTTCAAGTCCGATGAGTTACACGCTAAGAACATGTCCGATGTGGCGATTGTAAGGCAATCTAGTATTGGCGATCGTGCATTCTTAGCATATCGCTCGATCACACTTTATTTGCCTCTCGCTTCGTTCGTGCGTACGTATACGTATACGTATCTAACGAATTCCTCGCGATCATGAATTATTCTAATACGCTTTAGCACGACTATGTATATCTATCGAGATACTTGTCTTTGATTTGCAGTTTGTTGGTCTATTTCTTTCGCGAGCAAATTACTTAGCAGGTATAATATCTAAAAGTGAATTGAGCTGTCGTTTATTCCGTTTTCATTTTTGATACTCCAGAACTTTTTCCATTGGATTGCACGTTGAACGAGGACGATTTGATCCCAGAAAAAAAAAAGAAACGTAAGAAGTAGGAGAAGGGCAGAAAAAAGCGAGCGAGCGAGCGGGCGAGTGCGAAATGCCAAAGTAATCCGGCAAGGGTGAGTTTTAATCATCGAGAGGAGGCGGCTAGAAATGGCTCGGATTCTCGAATCCTCGGGGCCGAGAGCCGGAGATAGAGCGAGCTCTGGCTGCCTGGTCCGCGAGTCGAGAGAGCGAGAGAAACAGAAAATGAGGATACGACAGGAGAGATGAAGGTGGTGGTGTTGGCGGGGGGGGGGGGGGGGTGGTCGGGGGATTGGGAGTAGGTGGCAGTACGGCTGCACGACAGCCAAGGCTATGCGGATCGGGCTTATCGCGAATTCGCAGACGCGTCACAATCGATATATCTCGCGCGCGCGAAGCCTCTCTCTCTCTCTTCTCGATACGCCTCCAACTCCTCTCTCCCTCCCAGCTTTGCCTCTATATACGCGCGCGGCAATATCAATTCGACGTATATATTTCATTTTGCTCGCGAGCCCGGCAAACTTTCTTTCCCCCGCCAGCTTATATTCATCACTTTATCTTCTATATATTGTTATTTCCCCTCCTCGCCTCCTCGCCATAGCTACTTGGCGAATTTCGTGTATACTTTTCGCGCGCGATTCGTTTGCCCTAACGAAAAAAAAAAAGAACAGTGAGGGTCTAAATCTTTGTTGCAGAAAGAGAGTAAAAGAGAACGGGGAGGTAGAAAAAAAAAGGAAAAACAGAGGCAGCAAGCAAGCGAGAGAAGGAGTGAGAGATAAGCCGTCGCTATCGGAGCTTGCACACCTAAAAGTCGCTATATCTGCGAAGCGCGCGAGCTGATCCGGGGTTGGTGCACATACACACACACACACACACACACACACTACGTGTAGCAGTAGTGGCGAGCGACGCGGGCTACTGCCTGCTGCAGAAAAGATCAATTTTAGATTCGCCGCGATTTATAACTTCCTCTAATATGACGTCGATAGGATCAACGCGCCGTGGCGGCGAAATCTCGAGCGAACGGCCACCTCGATTATAACTATCCGCCGAGAGAGAGAGAGAGAGAGAGAGAGAGAGAGCTGTTTTTTTCCTCCTTACCTTCTTCCACCTTTCCCCCCTTTTTTTATCCTCCCTGGCGTGGCCGCCACCGTCGCGTAATATGCGCGACTCGGGAGATTAGTCGCGTGATTTGTGTGACACCTCGGCGCCGGCCTAATGCCTCAACGCTATTATCCTTCGCTTTGTCGAACTTTTACAAATGGACGGCCGTCGTCGTCATTCGATTCGACTCTTCTCTCTTCTCTTATCAATCTTCAACCGCTTCTTCTTCGTTATTTTTTTCTTCCTTTAGTTGGTTCCAACAAGGAAAAATGGCACCGAGTCATTGATTTACAGGGGGCGCGTGAAACGTCGAGAAGTTTGATCGGGACCGCGAGTGCAAGCGCAGTAAAAAAACAATTCCGCATGAAAATTGTAAGTGCCGCAATAAAACAGCGCGAGCTGAGCATAAAGCGCGAGCGAGGCACGTAACGTGTTAATCTGGCCATAAAATTGCCAGAGGACAAGAGTAAGGGAGGTAGAGAGAGAGAGAGCGGTTTACAAGGGCTGGGGGAGCGAGTGCACATCAGCTGCACAGCAGCAGCAGCAGCAGCAAGCGGGCAAGGTGTTTGTCTTGGGCCACGCTTACACGCTACCTGAGCATTCCAAGATACACACCTTGCTCGCGTACACCACCCTCGCCACAAACACAAAGCCTCTCTCACTTACTCGATATATACGTAAACAAGGCGCTGTGTGCTGCAAGGGAGGGTGTTATCAGCGAGGCGCAGCAGTAGCAGCAGCCCCGTCGACTGCTGTGCGGGGTTGCGAGGCGGCGGCGGCGGCGGCAGCTCTGCGAGAGTACGCGTCTTTATCACGACGCCTGGCGAGCGCGCGTCTTGTTATCGGGTGGCCATTAGAATATCTAAATACCCCCAGCCTGCTTTTAACCCCCCCTACCCTCGACAGCTTCTCCTCTCCTGTTGCTCACACACTCTCTCCTCCTCCTCCTCCGTCTCGTTGTCCTCGAGAGAGAACAAGTTTATATCCTTCCCTTTATTGATGCTCCCACGAGGAAAGAATTACACGCAGTTGGCGATCTATAAGTTTTGCAAGAATCAAAAAATATCCGTAACCGAGTTTTTTTTTACCTGATAAAGTATAGACGCGATTTACCTCGACGATAACCGATGTCAGCCTTGTGCGCAAACGCGATATCCTTGTGCAAGGGAGGCATGAGGCAAGAATCATCGATTTTTCAATTTGTCACACTTGTGTAAACGCCTCTCCATCCACCGGTAAAATCTATTACTCGGCAACACTATCTGTCTCTCTCTCGCCTTTTTTTATGTACATTTTTTTTATATTCGTCTATGTCAACAGGGCTCTGATGGCGAGCTTATCGGCAGGCCACACTCTCCCGTCATCGCTCTTGTCGTGAGAGAGAGAGAGAGAGAGAGAGAGCGACACTCGCGCCTCACACCCTTCCAACGCGCCCGCTAACTTGATTTTTCAAAGATCCGTGTACTAGCGCTCAGATAAACTTTTGCACAACGAGGCTATTTGATTCCCTCGATATCCCATCGTGATATGTTGACTTTTCAAGGCAAACACACGCTCGAGCTTGAGTTATATTTGAATTTTCTACAAATTTCAAATATTATGTACACGCATACAGTAGTCAGTAGTATAGTATAGTAGCCTTGATAAAACAAGCGACGATCAGCAAACAGACGGAGTAGCGAGGCAGGTGGCGCGATCAGAAGTTGAAACGGTCCTTGACAAGCCTAGCAAAACAGCGATAAGCAATGCGACTACCTATAGGTGGAAAAGGGAAAAACACATAGTCAGGCAGGTCTTGATATGCGGAGGATTAGAAGTATAGCGTTGATGAGAGCGTAGGAGAGGAGAGGAGAGAAAGTCAGGAGGAGGGTTGTATAAGCTCTGGCGAGTAGGAGCGAGAGAGAGTGAGCACTTGACGGTGGTGGTGGTGGTGGTGGTGGCGGGAAGGGGTTAAGTTGTAGGACAGTGGCTGGCCGCGGCAGATAAGAAAAGCGGGATCGCTCATAGAGCCGCAGAATCCGCAGCAGCACAGCAGCAGCAGCACAGGACCGCTCTCTCGCGAGATACCGCACACTGCTGCTACTTGCTATCCTACTCTGTATTATATATAACGTACAACGCGCGCGGGGGGAAGAGAAAGCTGCCAACGCGAAGATGACGCCTCCCCTGAGTCTCTCACTCTCTCCCTCTCGGCTTTGCGGCTGACTTCCCGACCGTGACTGCTACATACGTGTACCATTCGCGGAGCGGCTTTATTACGGAGTGCGCGGTATCGTTTCCCAGCAACAATTCTAGCATTCACTTTGCGCGTATTAGACAACGCGAAATAGACGTGGACTTGCGGATGAGAAAGCTTCGTGTTTAATGTTACCGACGGTACGAGACCAATAGAAATAAAAATTATTGCTCGTACGGAATATTCGGGGAAACTTTTTTTCCTCTCAGTTGGGATTCTGTGAGGAATATCAATATTCTCCAACGAGTGCGAATTCGCGAGGCAGTGCGAACCGTACGGAAAAAAGCAGCGGAGAATATCGCTGCAAGTAGGATTCGATGTCGTCGTGTAGTAGAAGCTTTGACGGGGGAAGGGTGGCTGAATAAATCAGCAGCGAGATCTTAATAAATGCGAGCTTTCGCGGAGCAGTCGTGGTAGTAGTCGTAGTAGTAGTAGCAGAAGGAGGGATGGTTGGGAGTTGGAAGCGTCGGGCCGGCAGCTTGGCAGGCAGCTAATATCCTCCTGGTCGCGCTATCCCCAAGCTCATCTCAATAAATTCAATATACTTGTGTAAATCGGAGCCGCCGCTGCTCCCTCGTCGCTGCTAATACCGACAGCGCCGCGCCGTTGCCGCCTCCACCTCCTTCGCGGAATTATACTCGGAATATCGTGATATCGCGAGCTCATATTGATTATCGATCGCCAGAGCGAGAGAGAGTTATGCCGTCGAGATTCGACGCGTCTCTGCAGCAGCGCGACCCGCTTATATACTTCGAATCGACGAGATGATAATAACGACGACGAACGTCTAAATGGGATTGCAGATGGAATGTTTTATACGCCTTTATATTTCAATAGGACTTTCGCACCCTCCTCGCTTTGTTACAACTATCAGTTGTATTATTGAAAATCGATCTGACATTATTTATAGGCTACATGAGGTAAGTGACGTTAGTTAATATTATTAATTTCGTTACTCGCGTATCAATAACTATTAATTGGTTGCTTATTTGCAACAAAAAATTATGGGATTGGAAGCTTGAGAGCTTTTCCAAATTTTTTTACACTTAAATTTCGTTAGGTGTGTAACGTCTAAATAAGGTTCAATTAGGTATTCCAGAATCGACAGTAATTTATGAAATTTGTTTAGCAACCGCAATTGATTTTTTTCCCCCAAGAGAGCGACGATATCCTGGCGAGTGTTCGGCCAGACCTCTCTCGCTCTTTCTATCTGCGTGTGGTGCGAAGAGAAGGGAAGGGGGAGGTAGGAGGTAGAAGCTCGAGCTTGCAAGCGGGCGGGCGCAGATAAAAATAATAAATCATCGCTCGGTCGCTGCATGCATTTGCCGATTTCTGCGGTATCTTTGGCCCGATACGGAAATGGGCGGCCAGATAGTACAGCAGCCGTGTGCCAAAGGGGTTGCTTGCTTGCACTCCGCATGCTTGCGCGTTGCTTGGCCCGCGATATCTTCGCGAGCCCTACGGCCCGATTAATAACGAGCAGTCGTTACACCCCCCCCCCCCCCCCGTATCCCACTCGCGACACCCACGCAGATAAGGAAACGGAGTCTTGTGCTCTCTTCTCTTATTCCGCTGTGTGATGTGCTGACGAATCTTTACCTTATTCTTCTTTTTTTTCCATTTTCCGACAAAAATTACCAATAAATTTTCTTTCAGTCGCAAGCTCGAATTCAGGCAACGATAAGAAGATGATAAATGAATCTGTGATTGTCCAGCGTAACGACTTTCGATACGATCCTTATACACTGATACTCGTTGCATTTTAACTTTATATAGAAATTAAAAAATAAAATATAATCCATCAAGCGCTGTACATATTTGTTCAGTACTACACAATCAATCAGAATCAATCATATACACGTGCTAGGATAGCGAAAGGAGGTTGAGAAGAAAGAAAAAAAAGAAGCGTTCATCAATTTGCATCGTGCAAGGGAGATCGGTATACAGCTCCCGCATATCAAAATTATTTACAGGCTGAGGAAAAAAGATGAAAGTCAAACACGGCGAAAAATGTGCGGAGATGCGAGAGAGAGAGAGAGAGAGAGAGAAAGCAAGCGGCAGTGGCGGCGTTTAAGAGACGTCAATCTCGTTGGAAATAAATCAACGTCCAAGCGTGCGCGCGGGAAGGGCAAGAATCCACGCGGTGGCGGCGAATCAAAAACGAGAGGTCCGATCGATCGACTGCTGCTCCTGCTGCTACTACTTCTTGTTGCAGTTTTGTCCATATTTGGATGGCAACTCTCTCTCTCTCTCTCTCTCTCCCTCTCCCGCTCGGTGGCGCGAGCTGCCTATTTATAAATATATATATATAAATCGAGGCCGAACAAGATGGATAGGAACGAGCGACGATTATCGTATCTCCGTTTGGCTTTTCAACAGGCAGCGCGCGGGGAAATATGAAATCCATCAGCGAGAGTGAGAGAGGATGAAAAGGGGGGAGTTTTAGCAACAGCTTCGAAAGGTAAAAGCTTATCGCCGCAAGCGCACGCGGTCTCCGGCAACCGCATATAGCCCATACCAGCACTTTTTTTTCAATTTTTTTTTTATTCGCTGTCCCGCGCTTGGTATCGGCCATTTGGCAGCGACTTTTCTGATTACGATGAATGCCTTTTGCAGTCTGTGGCAACTACTTGCGACGCGAATTTAACGATCAATCGGGAACTTGCAAAAGCAAAAATGCTTACATTTTCGCTGGATCGATTGGAAACCTATGATTAACTTTGTTTAACGAGTCAATTGCTGGATAGAAAATTTTCTGATATCATAATATACAATAGGGCACTGATTAATTGGAAGGGTGCGTGTAATGAAGAGCGCACGCGAAGAGCTTAATTAATATTTGATCAGCGACGCGGTAGAGTAATACCTACCTATAAGGCTTCAGCTGTTTTCAGGTATACATATCTGGAGAGAGATGTTGATAAGAGAGGCAGCCGAGGATGAGAACAACTGAGATGCTCTTCTACAGATACAAATGGCTCTCATGGCCGCGGCGCGGCGGCGCTGCAGCGAGCCGCGTGGCCCACAACCTGTTATTATACATTGGCCTATACAAACAACGTGTTAATCGTACTTGGCCTTCTGCACTCTAATATTCTGCACTCCGCGAGCTTTTGCTCGCGGAGCAGCCGATTTATCGATTGCAACGCTGCTGAAGGGAATTGCCTGCCTGCCTGCTGCGTTGCATCGAGAGGGAGAGACGGCATGCGGGGATGGAAATCCACAGCAGCAGCAGTGTCGAGTTTGACTTATATTGTTTGTCCTATCAATGCTCGAACTAGTTAACGTGTGAATGGACTCTGTTAGACACGTGTTAGATTGGCCTTTTTTCCTATTGAAAATTTTCACTTTGTTTCTGCACCCCACTGTGAGCGCGCGCGCGCGCGCGCGCGTGTGTGTGTGTGTGTGTGTGTGTGTGTGTGTGTGTGTGTGTGAGTCGCATTCAGCGTCGCTATTATACATATATAGTTTTATAAACTTTTGTACGCGACGCCGCCGCCGCCGCCGCCGCCGCGTCGCGCTGCACTGAGCTCCAGATAAGTCGCCGTGCGCTCTATTCAATATACATGGGATCCATTCCTCTTGTCTTGTCGAGAGTCCAATACAATAACCAATAATTATCGCGCTTCGGCTTCGGAAAGCTCTCGAGCGCCGAATATACTACGTTATACAGAGCGCGTGCGAGCAGATACGAAAATTCACTCGAAAAGAAAAAAAAGGGAAGTAAAACGAAAGATGATGAGGTCGCCGTGCAGGCACATTGAGGCCTCGAGCGTCGAGTTCATCAAAATTAATTGAAAAAACAAACAAACGCGCGCAAGATGGGCGATAGTGATAAACAAATACGAGAGAGAACGAGCAATCTTTTGCTGCGAAAAAGTTGAGAAAAAACGAGTCTCGCTAAAGGTTTTGCAGATCTCGCTCGCTCATCAGAGAGAAAGAGCTCATCCCGTGGCGTGCACATAATACACATTGGTCATATCGGAGCATCGGCCAAAGAGGAGAGCACAGCGAATCCTCTCTCAACTCGAGAGAGAGAGAGAGAGAGAGAAGAGAGGAGAGGCGATTGGATCGAGCGGAAAGAAGGTAAAGTTTTTAGGCCTGGATCACGCATCGCGTGGGAGGCTCGCCGAATCGAGATTCTCGCGCGATACACTCGTCGTCGAAGAAGCGAGCGAGAGAGGATGGCCCTCGCGGTCATGGATGCAGCCAGCCAGCCGAAGATAGGCCAGTACAGATTCGTCGTTATCGCGCCCATTCCTCCCCGTCTCTCTCGGAGGTGCCCGCGGTTCCCGCGCGCACTTGCTTCTTATGATTTGTTTACTCTCTCTCTCTCTCTCTCTCCTCCGCCTCTCCCTCCCTTTTCGAACTCTGACCCGTCGGCTAATTGTTGTTGGCTCTAGATCGTCGATACCGCGGCACGCTCCTCCAACCGCTCTGCGCCTTTGGGCCTCACGATACCAGTCTTCGCGTCGATCCAACGGCTGCTGCTGCTCCTCTCTACTTAACTCCCTGACGTCACTTTCATCACTCGACCAACTATACGCCAGCAGCCCTTATCTACTATCTCTCTCTCTCTCTCTCTCTCTCTCTCTCTCTCTCTCTCTCTCTCTCTCTCTCTCTTTTAGTCGAGCGACCTGCCGCAAACTCTCATATTATGTGCGTGCGTCGTTCGAGTGCATGACGAACAAAAAAAAAACAAGCGTCCAGCTATTTTTACCGATGAGCTTTCAATCAGATTCCTGCGGACGCTATTTATAATACACGCACTCTCCTTGCAAGTCTCGTCGCGCTTTTCGATTTCAATCAAGTTTTGCAGGAATATATTGAGACATAAATTTTTACGCGAACCTTGTAATTACGAGATTGATAATAAACGATGAGTGGCAAGCATTTTTTATAGCTTTTAGGCTGCGACATTTTTTTTTTTTTTTTTGAAGACTATCGCGTTAATAAATTTACCGTTCAATAAATGCGCGCGAGCGAGATTAAAAAAGGCCACTCTAAAAAGTATAGAATGCAGGCTAAATTGCCGAAGCTAAATAGGCTCTCTCTGAATTTCCAGATATATCTGTTGGTTATCGCTCTCTGGGCCTCTATCCGGTCTAAAAGGAATATACTTATCTCTCGCTGCGGTCCGACTTCTCCCAAAAAACTTGCGCGCTCGCTTTCCCTTCGGCGTGGCGATCGCTATTCGTAATGTCGAACCGCGCGCTCTGCACCGGATCGGTTCACGGCCGTTTTCTGTATTAAAAATATCTCTCTCGCTCGGCTGCCGATGCAGATATACAACAACTCGGCTCGTTTCTCTCTTTCTCCTCGCTTATCGGACGCTAGCTCGACCACTTGAAAAAGCCTTCATTATAAAAATAGATATCTCGCTATCCGTTCTCTCTCTCTCTCTCTCTCTCTCTCTCTCTCTCTCTCTCTCGAATGAGGACTATAACTGTGTTATTCCCGCAGTTGGGAGGCGAAGATACGCCGCGCCGCGGGTATAAAAGCTATTCAAACACGCCGGTGTATCTATACTTTCGATGTACTTTAATTTGAAAATTCAGATATCGTATTCCTCTGACGTATATCGTATACGGATTCAAGGCCTCTATACACGTTTCTTCGCGTGTATCAAAATTGATCTAATATTTTACATTTATTTCGTGAATTTATTCAAATCTACACTGATAACAATACCCGGGAAGATTAATAATACCTTAGATCTAACACACGGCTTTCCAGTTATACCCATTTTTCAATATTGAGCACGAAATAATAACGTGTTCGATCGGCCAAATCCGTTATTTCACTTTTTAAATCACCTTTTGTTTTCTATAAGCTTACATTAATTTCTTATAAAATATTGTATCATGAATAATAATTATTTTAATCTTATAGTCAGATTTATTTTGAAAACTTGCCTACTCATACCTCGAATTTTTATAACAATGGTTTTTGGTAAATCTCCTTCCTATAAAGAACATCAGCTACAAATGGGCCAAATTTTTGATGCACAAGGAAAAATTGGAAGATGACCCTGCACTAAATGAGAACATCTTATTTGGACTATTAATTGGAAAATAAAGAATGAACTATATAACGAAGAATGAGAAATGCGAGAAGCCGGAAAGTGGAAAAAAGTTGTTGAGAGGCTCGTTTACCGGTTGAAGGGAAGGTCGATCGATCGAACCGAGCGGCTGCTCAAATCGATCGATCCATCGAGGTGCATATACACGCCTCTCACATGGCTCTTTCGTTGAGATAAAGAGGGAGAGAGAGAGAGAGCTCGGGGCGTTCGTTGTTTCACAATTATCTTATTTGCCGATCGGACCCTCCCACGTGTTAATTTGCTTGTTGGTTAACCTGCCACCCCTCTGCTTCCTCTCTCGCCCTTTACTGCTTCTTTTTTTTGCCTGTTTGCTGACCTGCTCTCTTCTCGGAAGAACCCACGAATCAAACCAACACTCCAACCTCATTTCATTCACTTCGTTTTTTTCTTCTTCTTTTTTTGGCGATGCTCTCTTGCAAGGGCGAAACTTGATCTTAGAATCGATCGATTGTTCCGAGGAAGTCTGTAACATGTGTACTCGAGTAGTTTCGATTACGGAGGGTAGTTAAGACTTCCAGTGATGATGTTTTAATGAACAACCTATTACTGTAATTTTCGAAAAATTAAGTTGGCTAATTAATGAAATTGTAAACAAAGTAACCTGAAGATTTGGTATCATTGTTAAACTTTTTACAAATAAGCAGGAAAAGGCATATCGAAAATTTATTTTGATCAATTTCTTAATCAATGTCAATGTAAAAAAATCTACTAGAACTGTAGATATCTAGTGTCTACTAGTTCGTGCCAACACATCTCAAAGTAGAAATCCTATATCAACAAAAATAAAAGGCCAAAAATAAAGAGCCGAGAGCCGTAAGATAAATCTCGTCAATCCTCACAGATAAAAGCTAATGGATCTATAATACCTATTGTCGCAGCGATTTCGCAGTATCATTGACAAACGAGACAATAATTGTATGCAAATGCAAGAGAGAGCCAAGGATGAGCTATACGTGCGTATGATATTTTCGCCATGCAATTATCAGTCGATAGCGTCGTCTAGACGATGCTATCATTGCCGATCGTATAGGTAACTCTCCCTTGGAATGTCAATACTGCAGATAGTATCGCCGCGGTAGTAGCAGCAGCAGCAGTAGTATAGAATCCCACGAGTCCGTACCGCCTCTCGGTACACGCGCCAAGCAAATTTTCATTGTACAGCGATTATTTCACCCGCAAAATTTGTCTAAATTGATAAACGATCGAACGACATTTACCGCGAGAATAAGAATCTACGTTTGAAAATCGAACGACGAATAAGAGTTCAACAGCTTGAATTTGGGTAAATCAAGGTAATAACCATTAAATCGTTGGGATGCGCAGTTTGGGGGCTGGATTATTCGATTGCGATAAATGGCATGCTGTAAGGTGATACGTCATAACTCAAAGTAGCGTTGGATAGTGATATCGTCTACATTAAACTGTCCCACGAAATGAGCTGAAGTTTGAAGTTTAGCAGGTCTGCACGCGAGGAGCTATATAGTTAGTGAGCCATCAGCGGCATGCACTTTATTGGCAATTCCATGTCGGAGGCATCGGCGTCGTGCGAATTCCAGAGACAGTGACCGGCGCGCCGTGCGGGACAGAATTGCGAGAGAGAGAACCGGGCGGAAGTGACGTCACGCAAAAGTAACGAGCGCCGAGGCAGCAGAGATAAGCCCACGGTATCGCGCAATCTTAATGAACTCCTCCCATTAACGCCCCGGGGCCAGCAGCAGCAGCGGCCGTCCATATAGCGATCCGCAGAGACAAGCGCATAGTCTCACAGCTCTCTCTCTCTCTCTCTCTCTCTCTCTCTCTCTCTCTCTCTCTCTCTCTCTCTCGCTCTTGCTCAAAAGTCACTGTGTTCTGCGTGGGAAACACGCATATGCTCTTTAGCTGAGCGATGAGTAGAGATCGCTGTGCTCCGTTATATTGCGATTGATAGCTTCGACGACGCTATTTTTTCTTCACATTCTGTAGCTGATGGTTCTGATATTGTGATATGGGTACTCGATCATCATTTGGAGATTTCAAGACTTAACAATTGACTTGACATTTATAATGAATCTGATGACGAACAATAGTAAATACTGTCATCGCCTGATTTTATGGTTTATGGTCATGATAGATTCTACGAGATTGTAAATATTTATCTTTAGAGACCTTATCAATTGCATGAGACTTCAATGATCTCATGTATAAAAAAAAAACGATTAGTGATCACTTTAAACATAATAAATTATTAAATGATTAATATAAGTGTGGTGTCCTCGTAGGTCCGTAAATGCGGTACGTACATCTGCATCCAGATGGCGTCCTGCCGACAGTGCGGTACCTGCGAGTGGCGGAGATAGCGCTCGGTTCATATATATGGCCAATTCCACAAAAAATCTGCCATAACTTCGTTCGGGTTTTGGCAAATTAAAAACTCGGGGTTACGCT
>JAWWMK010000032.1:1560538-1572723 GCA_035047105.1 Galeopsomyia nigrocyanea | reverse complement strand
GTGTGTGTGTGTGTGTGTGTGTGTGTGTGTGTGTGTGTGTGTGTGTGTGTGTGTGTGTGTGTGTGTGTGTGTGGGTTGTCCGGTGCTGTTTATAATTCGGTATCTTGACGTCCAAGCCCGACCGAGCGACCGACCGACGTGTGTGTATGAGTGAGGTAGTCAGCAGCAGCCGATACTATGTACTGCACGTAAGGGAGACAGAGAAAGCGCTAGGTGTTCAAGAGAGTGAGGCTACCTATATCCCAACGCCGCCGCCGTCGCCACCCACTCGTGTGGAAAAATGATAGCAGCACTAGCAGCAGCAGCAGCGCCAGCCGAGCGCTCACTCTCTCTTGCTCGCTTGGAAAAGAGAGAGAGAGACAGAGAGTCAGGGTGACTGCAGAGGGCGGACGAGATGCCAGCTCCCGATTCCCCTTATCGCCGCGGCACAGTTGTGTATGCCTTTATGAAGATCTGTCAAACTCGCGTCGCAGCTCCTCACCCTACCCTTCTCACCCTCTCCTCCCTCTCCCAGCTTTCTCTCGACCTCCTCCTCCTCCATTCGTCTCGTCCTTCTCTCCTGCATTCTCTTATTCTATCTCCTGTCTATTTTCACTTTGCCATATCCAACGTTTTTCTTTTTTTTCAAAAATGTGCATTTTCACGTGACATTCAATCTCATTCCGCTTCTTTTACTATTTCAATTTTTCTCCGGAAAAAAAATTAATCGATTTCGTTTTATCGAGTTTCATTAATACATAAAAACATTTCGTATGTAATAGTATCGTCTAAATAGAACGATTCGCGAACGGTAGTAGAGTAATCACTCCGAGATTCAGACGTTCTGTTAAGTTCCATTACGCGGCGATGAAAGCTTTAATATACAACCCCCGAGTGTACGAGTAGGGTACAAAAGCACATCGATAAATCGTCGCGAAGAAAAGCACACCCACAGCGATCCCCCCGCCTGCACACACACACACACACACACACACACAGAACTTTAAACTCGCGATCCATATATATATAAAACTGAAGGGTTGCAAGAAGAAGCCCTCAAACACTCGAGTCGTTTCGTGCTCGCGATTCCAGTCACGCGCCCCATCGGAAATTAGAGCTGCCTCTACTGCTGCCTTGTCGTCGCCCAAGACGATGAAAGTTGTACGAATGATCGTATATAGCAAACTATAAGGGAGGCATACCTGAATCGCGCGTAAAAAATGATCCTATCCTCAATTTGAAAGCAGTGTAGTCGATCAGCGCGCCGAGCAGAGATGACAGTGATGATTTTCAATGCATACAAATGGACGGGAAAGTGTGTATAAGCTTGCGCGCGCGTTATGGGTGTATCGTAATCGTTCGCGCGTACGTACGCGCGAGTGAGCGCGAGATACGCAAACAGCACGTGTCCATTATTTTTGAAGCGGCCCGATAAGGTGCTATCTTTGTAAAGTTTCCAGGACGTCTGATATTCAATGTTATCGTAAATCTGGTTTCTGTATCCGTTCCCGGGCTCAGTTCTCTCTCTCTCTCTCTACGTGTGTATGTGTATATGTGTGTGAATCGACGCTTTTTTTTTTGTTCAAGCTTGATTAGACTTGTTTTTCTACTATCTAAATGAACCTCCGTTCAAACTTGAATTATCCAACTCTGTTTCTATGTGGAACGGTGGCAACGTAGCGGCTTTATCAGCTTATAACTGCTGGGCAACGTGTGAGCTGCTGGCGACTTTTTTTGAAAAACGTTGGCCATCAACAATAGCGTCCCTCATTTTTCGCTATCTGACGGCTGGCGCTCGTATTGACATTTAACGGCGGCGACTGCAAGCAGCCACTGTCTCTTTGGCATAAAAAGCTCATTCCAATGACAATCCCACCCTCCACCTGCACTTTCTCTCTGTGACGAGTGCGCTTGATAAAAAGAGAATAGCTGCGGCTGCATGTCTGCGGCATATAGAGCTGCTGCTGCTGGCTGAGAAAAGCTGATAGGTGAGCGCGAGGGAAAGTGGCACGTGGATGTATTTCCTAACAAATCAGCGCATTGTCTGCCAGCCAGTCACCGCCGGCGCTCTGCAAGCAAAGACAAAGGAGCGCGTTAACGAATCGCGAGCGAGCGCGTACTTCTGTTCGCGCGAAGGGAGAAACGTGGCCTATCTGCATCCCCTTTCCAGGCAAAAGAGCTGCTGCCCCGAGAAAATGACTGCTCTCTCTCTCTCTCTCTCACTCTATTCGAGCGCTCAGCCATTATTACCGATACATCCACTTTGAGCTCGCCACCGACGACGACGACTACTACTACTACTACTGCTGCTTGCGAGCTTTTCATATACCTTCGAGTCGCGAGATTAGCTCGAACGCGACTGCACACATACACATGCTCGATAGCGCGTATACCTACTCTCGACGAGGTATACGTGACGTATTCTTCTTCTCTCGTACCTCTCCTCTCGTCTGCGGATATTATTTCCATCTTGCGACGTTTTAATCTGGCGTTTATATCACGAGGGTAACTTTCTAATGAAGACGCTCTGCCTTACAGATTGCTTTTAAAACTTTCGTTCGTAAATACTGATACTTTCGGAGAGTATATCGGATAATATTACGCAATCGTATTTTTTTTTAAACATTTGACGTATAGGTGAAATAAACGTGCGATAAACGCTTTTATTATACCTGACATATGTAGTTCAATTGCGATTAAAAGCGGCGCTGAAATCGGGACAAACTGTGGAAAAGCGCGCATACGTGACTTATAACTCAACATCGTTTTTAGATCGCTCTCAAGTGGTACAAACGTAACCGGCTATTGTCTCGTTGTCATCGAGGACACGTGCAGTGAGCATCGCTTATATGTACAAAGTTTCGCTGAGCTTGCGAGAATCAGCAGTTTGCGCTTTCGTGAGATCTGCGAGGTAGGTACGACGACAAAACAACTTTTTCAAGTTTTCATGTACAAAATTTCGAAATGCTGTAATGTAATCTATGAGATTTCGTTAAAAAAAAAAGAAGCTATAAATAAATACGCATTGTACAAAATGCAAATCCAATGAAAAAAAAAAAGAAGAATAAAATAATAAATCGAGTATTTGTCCGCGTGCGTCGTGTACAAGCCATAGTCGGTTGCGTCGGCGCACATGGTCAGTTGTGAAAAAGAAGTAACAGAAGCGGTTAACGGCCTTTTGCATAGCCACGGTGTGCTGCACGATCGCTGACCGAGATGCAGTAAGCATGGCGGCTACGGCGTATCGCTCGTGCACGCACACACCTATGTACCTCGAGAGTCCACCTGTTCAGCTTATACCTTCTTTTTTTTTTCTTATTTTTCTCTCTTTTATTCCTACACATGCTTAATGCGGATCCCCCGACTAAAATATACAATGCTGCTGAGAGTCGAGAAGGAAAGCCCGTGTGCGTGAGTATATATATATACGTATATAGGCAAGCGATGAGGTTCCGATAAAAAAAAAGTTCGTGCGAGATCTTGCACGCAGCAGCTACGCGGACTGACTTGCGCTTTCCATTCGTCTTTTTCTACTACGGTGCGCGTATATATCTATACTTCTTTTTTTTTTTGTGTTCTTGGCAACGCGCGACGCAATTGGACTTTTATGTCACAGAGCGCGTGCGAAAAGGCATATAAAGATTTCAGCGAGCCCGAGCTCACACTTAGCGCCTTGTTTATATTATCGTCGCCGAAGGGAACTTCGCTTCAATTCATCACTGCTGCTCTCTGACTTCTTTTAATTTTTCTTTTTCCGACTATTTATACATTGTAGCTCTCAATGCATTATTCATGGATAAATTTCAATTGGGGTTTTTTGCGCCTGAAAACAGCAGTAATTCAACTTCGAGTGTATTCTGGCACACAAACTTTCACATGATTCACGCGCGCTTAACGAGCAAAAAACTATGTATACAGTTGTGCTATAACAACGCGCTATTGCAACAAAATTTAAACGTTTTCCTGGCGCGGTTAAACCATACTTATTACCGCGCTAGTCGCTTATCTTGCGAGATTGTCGCTTAAGACGGAAAAAGGGGGGAAGAAAAAAAAAGTCTCGACGAGAAAGACGCACTCGTGCCAGGAAAAAAAAAAAAGAACAGCGGCAAGTGCATTCAATGGATTTCCTAGTAAAGAACGCGGAGAGGCCGTAATAATCGCGCGAGTCTGGTGCAACGATATGCCATTATGCCACCACACGCATATAGAGTTCTGGTCGCGAGATTTACGATTTCACCACGCGCGGAGAGCAGATATAAGGAAGAGAGAACTGCCGAGCTTCCCAGTTTGGAAGTTTGGCTTCGAGTCCACCGTAAAAGGATCAGCTTTCTTGCGATTCTCTATGTTTTTCTCGTGTACGCTTTTTTCGTTAGTTTGCCAAAGCTTGACGCGCACACTTCTCTCTGCGTTGTTGTATCGGTGCGAAATCTACGCAACGATGGCGTTGTGCGCTAGTGTAGATTAGAAAAATGAGGGTTTCGACAATTTTATTGTTTAATTGCGAAATGATTCATAATACTTTACGTCTTTGCCGGGTAAAAGTATAAATTGGAGTACAGCTCCTATGTTCCATTTCTCGAATACTCACCTGAAATAGAAAAAAAATATAATTATTTTAGCTTATAAATTTCCGTAATTCGATAACGAGCGCTGAATAATATATTAAACGAACAATCAACAATTACAGAGAAAGATCTAGAAAGTATATTGTGAAAACGAGATAAAAGCACTCGCACCTCAACTTAGAAAGTGATAAATATCAAAAATGAAGGTTCCATCAGCTGCAATATAGCGTGCCTATTAAAAATATAAGATATACAGCTATGTATAAGCTAAAGTTCGCGCGATGAAGATTAGTCGCTAGAGCGAAAGGGGCACTGAAAAACGCGAAGAGAGAGAGAGAGAGAGATTGGGCTGGCTCGAATTTCTCTCTGTGTTATGGAAAAAGAGAATGAAAAAGCTATCTATATCGCGAGTTGAGGATGAGAAGAGGAAGATTTGAGCTGTATATATATGTATGCATTGGCTCGATCTGCTCGTCGTGATCTCGAAACTCGGTGGGCCACGATCGATTTATCTCGATATCCGGCCCCCAAGTGGAGAGGCGCGCGAGCGCGAATCTCTCACCTTCGGCACCAACTTGAGCCGGCAGCCTCGCGCGCTTGAGATTTGCACGAGATGACGAGATACAACTCTTACAAAAGAAGTGAGGAGCAAACTCGCGGCGGGAATCGATTTCGTTATTGGCAGATGGAAAATAAAAAAAAAAAAGCGAATCCTGAAAAGGCTTCTTGTGTTATATTCTGCGATTCACAGTTATATATATTTTTTTACCGCCTCGAGCTTCTTTCATCGCTTTACAAACGTTTCTCCAATTTTTTCTCTCTCGTTTTGTTTTGGCTGTTCCGTCTCTATAGCGTTGTTTTCGCTCACCCTGCACTAGCGCGATAAGATGCCCCGCGATGATGCGCGAGGTGAAAGCGAATGATGCACGCGCCCATATAGCTCGCTTCGTGTTAGTATTTCAGCATTGGCAGCTATATATCGCTTGTATAACGGTATGTTTATAAATCTGTATTCTCACTCGGTGAGTTCCTCGCTTGGCCTGTGCGTTGAATAATACCGAATGATTTTTCAGTGACAACTCAATTCGAAAGAGAAATTTCCGACTGATTAAATCTTCGAGAACGCATACTTCAAGATTTTTATCTCGCGTAAAATTTTCGATTAATCTTGACAAATTGAAGGAATTAAAAAAAAAAACGCATTTTTAAAAACGTTATTACAATATCTAAATGAGAAGAAGAGACGATAGAGCGATGATACGCTCAAAAAGTTGAGCGCAAGTGTCTGGTCCATGTGCGCCTCGGCAAAATAGATGAGACAGCTGGCGTTTTGGCTCAGGGACAGGGACGAATTAACGCCGACGTCGCGCGTCGCGTCGGTGTGGTGCGTTGGCCGCGGGGCTCCCATTCTCCTCCGGATAAACTTTTTAAATACTTTCCAAGTCTCTCATAAGGATGACAAATTGAACGAAGCTACCGAGGAGTACCGAGAGAGGGATGACTCTTTTTTTTTTTCCTCTCCCTCGTATTATCCGCGGCGATTAATTCAAGAAAAGGCATTTACTACGCAACTCCATCACGCCTTTATAATCTCGGGCCGCTCGTACTATTTTTCATCCCCCTTTTTTACTTGTCTTAATATTCCTTACGCTTGATTTAGATGTTTGAGCTTAAAGAACGTACAACTAATATTTGATTATCCACATAGTGAAAATTGCAGAGTAGAATTGCAGCTCGAACGCCGTGTGAAATCAATGTTTCTCTCGTCGAGACTTTACAAAGAGATTACTTAGTTTGAAACAATGCAGAGTCTGGATAGACGACGCGGCCCAGAGACAATATAAATGTCGGCCGCGAGTGTCAGTGCGTGTTGAGGTGGTGGGAGAGGGATAAAAAGCTGATGCGCGCCGCCGCCGCGCGAGAAGGAAGAGCGGGGGTGGATATCTGGTGGGCGCTCAGTTAATTCCGCCCCCGGGGCTGTGTGCGTTGCGTCGGGTGGGCTTGAGCAGCCGTAGCAGCAGCCACCCGCGAGAAAAAGAGAAAGAGAGAGAGCGGGCGCCAGAGATAACACGCTTTTGACGGTATAAAAATGAGTGTTTTTCCCTGGCCTATCTGGCCGCAGATAGCGCACCTCCAGAGAACTGCATTTCTCTCTCTCTCTGCTCTCTGTCTCTGGATTCTATCTGCCTTTTTTTTTTTCGCGCGCGCGCGGGAGTCTGTAGCGTGTTTCCGTAAGTCTCCAGCAGTTTCTTTTTTTCTTTTTTTTGCCCACTCGTATTTTTTGGAAAAAATCTCGCGAGATCCGTCCTGCTACTGCTGCGGTGCTAGTGTATGTATGTGTGTGCCGCATGCGCGGCTCGAGATATGCACTGAAAAGAATGGAGAACGAAATCACCCGGCCAGCCGCGCGCGCGCTCTTTCTGTGCTTACACTGATAAGGCTGCCCCGAGTTTAATAGGCTGCTCCCGTATTAATGATCATATTTTTCGTATCTATTTCCAGATAAAAATATGCCGCGTTTCTCTCTCTCTCTCTTCCTCGTGAATGCTGATCTTTATAGTATGGAGCTGCGCGCGTGGTTATTCCTAGCGAAATATCGCCACCGTGCGGCTACAAAAAATAAAACTTGAAAATTTTTCTAAAAAGATGCTCCGCTCCGACGAACCACGATAAACCTTTATGCAAATACCGAGAAACATAAATGATCCTTTTTTTTTGTAACTCGACCAAAACGAATAGTCGCTGCAGCTTGCTCGATAAACAAAATTGAAAGCAAAAAAAAAAACAAGAACCACATGCTACCACAACAAAACGATTTTCAATCGTGGACAATCACGCACATCCATCACCAGTAAAAACCCATTGAAACAGACGACTGCGCGCAAACGAATCGAGCTGTCTACAGTAAAAAAAAATAAAATAAAATAAAAGTTTATACAGCCTTGGCCTTCTGCAAGCTGTACAGCAATACGTTTGATGACGAGTAAAAAAAAAAGCTCGTCGTCGAATTGATAGACAAAGAAAAAAAAGAGTAGTCGCCCATGGATGAGAGATTGGTATCGGTATATACGTACGAGAGTGTACGATAAGCGTATATACTGTGTGTGGCACGAGCTTGCATGTGCATTGTTTCTGAGGGGGGAGGGAAGCTATCTCGTGTGCAGTAATACCGGCCCAGCACTCTCTCTCTCTCTCGCTCTTGCATACGCACAATAAACGCGCTTAAACGCACGCACCTCATAAACTCGCGCGTTCGCGCGTCCCTCTGTACACTGATATAGAGCACCTATATAATGCGCGTATGCGCAGCTACATCAAGCTCTTGCAGATTTTGCAAATTTGTCAGCTATTATGGTTTCGTTGAAAAAAGTCGGCGATGCAGTGTGCTTCATCTTATGGCTTTATTGGTTGAGTGTCATATTTTTAAGTAGTAATGTGCGTGTATGGTCAGACGTGACTTGAAAATTGAGTTACGACCGACGAGAAATTGAAATAAGTGTGCTAGTAAGCTGCAATATTGAGTTGACAATAATATAAACTGAAAAAAAAAGTTCAATCTCTAACCAATCACAGTAAACGCTGCAAGCAACCGAGTAAATGACGAACAAATTGCAGGGCCAAATCGCGACTCGGCATAATGCATCGTCACGTAACTAACCAGGTGTCGTGCTTATAACCCAAGTCGCCTCATAATTACAGTAATATTTAAAGCATAACTCGCGGACTGTATTCCATGTGCGGCAGCAGCCTATATAGCGTTCGGTGCGGAGGAAGCGCGTGGGATCGCGCGCGCTATAGATATGGAAGGGGTGGTGGTGATGGTGGTGGTGGGAGCACGTGCTCCATACACACACGGCAGACACTGCAGTACAGCAGGCCGCTCGTCGCGTTATCTCGTTGATCAACGTCGAACGCGCGTCGACAGATGAAAAAGAACGACGCTTTCAACGTGCAGTTCGGCGGCAGCAGTAGCTTTTTGCGCCCAACATGAGCAATTTTATTGCTCTGTAAACTCTGTGCTGTATAGCGATGAGCTCGTCAAAAATATGATTGAATTGTTTTTATTGGCTGTAAATAACGCCTATACGGTGGACATATTTTGTTTTTTTTTGTTTGTTATATTTTTGTGTTGAAGTGTATTCGTTTTCGTACCTATACGTGGCAATAAAAGCGACTTGTTGCCATCGATTTCTCGGGAGAGATAGAAATCTGGTTTGATATTACGGATATAGGACGAATGAGTTATTGATGCGAATTGATTGCTTCCTCGACGAATTATCGATCAAACAAATGTATTTGTTGATAATACAAAACTCGAGTATACTATATTACATTATTACTAACTTCAACGTGAAAAAATCTGACAAAACTTTTAGTCATTTAAAAATACTGTCAAGTCGCGATTAAGAAGGTCGAATAATTCACTGGAGCCTCGAAAAGCAAAGCACACACGAGTATACAGTCAGAACAAATCGAATAAATGGAACGAGCGAGCGAGAGAGGGACAGTAAATACTTGACGCCAGGCTCTAAAAGAGACATGTATAGCGAAGCTAGGAGTTGCGCGCGCTTAGCCTATCGCTGAGATATGTTAATTCGACTCGTCGGTTGGCGGTGGCCGCTTGCACTGCTGCATTTCGCATCTTGTCTCCATTTAAATTAGATCGCACCCTCACACTCGCGCTCGGCTGCTCGCTGGGATTGTGTGCTGTACACGAGAGAGCTTTTAATAGCTTCATTCGCGGATTCCATCGCTGCTGCTGCTGCTGCTGGCTGAACGCGAGTCAAGGTCGACACTCGCTTACGACGTTGCTTTCCTTGTGGTTATAATGCGCGATTATATTATTTGCACCAGCGTGGGTGTGAGTAACGCGATAGGCCAAAGCTGCTGCTTGTTTGTCATATGATGTAGGAGGTGCGAACGTCATCGTATGCATATACGTATTATACATCGAGGCTGCAAAGATTACGTATACTTTTACGTGCCACGCACAATGGTGTCGTTAACTGGCGTGATGAATTATCGTGACATCGAACTTTTTTCTCTCCGTCGGCATTGAAAATTAAGTTGTAAACGAATAAAGTTGTTTTCTCTACAGTCGAAGCAACAAAAAAAAGTTGCAAATATATAAGCCATGGAAACGGCATACACATAGACAGTTAATTTACTTTTATTGCCGCGTGCACGGCATAAATTTTCCCAAGCAATATAAGGAAAAATGATAGATGTGTATTTTAATATTTTCCACAATATCTAATCAGATCCATTCTCCTGATGGGAAAGCCTCCCTGCAGATCTCCAGAGCCGATAGCCTAACCCATTTGAGAACTTATCGCAGCGTAGTGAGAGAGAAAGAGAGAAAAAGCTTTTGAACGCACGCATGCGTTCACGAAAGTTGCTTACTCGGCGAGGAATTGAAGATAAAATTAATTGAAAGGTGAAAAAACAGAGAGAAAGAGAAGTTGGAATGCAGTTCTCGTTTAATGCTCGCGTTAATATTGCAATAAAAATGGAGACTCAGCGCGAATGACATTTGGACGTATATAACAAAGACGAAGATAAATCAAAAGAGCGATGGCCATACACAGAAGATTTGATGGTTGTGAACCGTAGTCGCAGAGTAAGCCATTATACATATGTGCAAGGATACAAACACAACGCCCCCCCCCCTCCACGCATATGTATAGACACATAGTATGGAGGACGAGAGGCGAGGTGAGACGAGGCGAGGTGAGGTATAGAAACGAACGGAGATAGAATCGGTAGCGAGCTGGAGCTAGTTAGCCGATAGCATCGGCTCAGGGCGCAGCAGCGGCGGCGAGAAAGAGTGAGAGCTAGAGCAAACGCCAGAGAGTGGGAGTAGTAGGTGGTGAGGGAGGGAAAAAGAGAGCCAAGCGGCGGCGGGCGATCGTTGATAAGAGTTGCCGCCGCCGCTCGCTCGCTCGCTCGCGCGCCCAAGCCCCGATAACGCTCCCTTATCTGCGTCCAGTGGCGCCGCAACTCTCAAGGCTTTCCAGTTTCAGCCCCGATATAGTTGCTCTCTCTCTCTTTCGCTCGCGCACACGCACACGCGAATCAAATTTATGTACCAAGCCGAGTTTTAAACTTATCCGAGTGAGAGAGAGAGGTACACACTGCCCGATTTTAAATGATTTTTCAGTTCCTATACGGTATCGTCGCCCGTTCTTTTTTTTTTTACGATATACGGCTTGGCCAAAGCGATCGCATCGCTCTAATGCCTTGCCCCAGCCCTGATAACCAATCTCTTTTCTTTGAACCTTTCTCTCTCTGTATGTTGCTGTTGTTGCTGTTTTTTTTTTCCAATTCTACCGAGTGCTAGTAATTGAGCTGTTATTTTCTAGGCACACCGCGTCGGGGCTTTTTGCCCCTTCATAGCTCAGAACAAGTAGTAATAGGCCGGATACGTCAGCCATTGATGAACATATACGTGTGTATTATTAGACTCCCGCGCGTAAGTAAGTATAAGCATGCTATTAAAAAAAAAAAAGGAGTGAACAGCTGGTTGCAGCGCCACGCGGCAGCAGCAGCACCACCACGTGTTGTTGACCTCGCATACTTTATTAATTTTTCACTCCAATTACTTTTACGCGATCTCATTATGCGTCATCGTAAATCACTGGCGCGCGCGCGCTCTACACGGTTTATCTTGATACACAGGCAGCAGCAGCAGCATCGAACGCAACATCGAGCAGGCGGCGGCAGGTATTTTTTTTTTTCATATTATTATATGAAGTTGCAGTGGCAGTTATATATCCAAAAGGAATCAGCTTATAATAATCGCGCGAATGATTAATGCTGATTGTTTCGCGTGCCTTTCGTCATTGTCAGCCATATTGATATATTTTAAAAAAAAAATTGAGATAGCCATGTCTCAATCTCAACGACAACAAACATTATATAAATCCGGTAGCGGCAAGTATGCATCTCAAATTTTGAAATAAACACGACGCGACGCATAATCAGCTCTCGGCCATCATGCTGACGCACACACAGACACATACACACTGTCGATCGATCTCAGACAGATTATAATCGTACTCAGAGAAGAGACAGACAGAAAGACAGACACGCGAGTATAGTGTGTGTATCGCTTGGCTATCGAAAGTGGGCCGTAGGAATAAAGCACGACGGAAGGAAGGAAGGAAGGGCATCATGAAGTAGTAGTAGTAGTAGTGGAAAAAGCATATATACCTAGTGGGAGCGGACGAGAGAGAGAGAGAGAGAGAGTAAGAGATGCGAGTGTGATAACCGTGAAAGATCTAGCGAGTCAGATTAGATGGTAAAGTTGCGATAAGCTCGCTCGCGAGCGCAGCCGAGATATCGTCTATATAGCCCCTTCCTCGAGCATATATATATATATATATATATACGCCGGCAGATCTCTTCCCTGATTCTCCCTCCCACCCTCTTCACTCATACTTTACTTTACTCGCTATATCCAACAAATTACCAAACGTCATTGTCCTGCAAGAAGGTCGTTTTCGCACGCGGCGCCTGCATCTATTTCTTCTTCTTATTTATGCCTAATTTCGCTTTCGATATGATATATGACGAAATCTATAAAAAAATGCCGATTCTTGAAGCCTAAAATGGCAAAAAAAAATTGTAACGCTAGAGCTT
>JAWWMK010000032.1:1547609-1560438 GCA_035047105.1 Galeopsomyia nigrocyanea | reverse complement strand
AAAAAGGGTGTCACCAGCATTTTTGTGGATGGGCCCAATTTTTTTTCGGTTCCTCTTGTAACATAGAATGATATCCCAAAGGAATTAGGAGCGTCGATTGAGTTTGACATTTTTTAGAACCGGTGCCGAATTATGAGCGTTTTTTTTGTGAAATTGGACATATAGTCCATTCAAAGGTAAATATCATCGCGAAGAAGGAAGAGAAAGATAGAACTCGCATGCTGCACACACATCATCGCATCTGAAACATACAGCTATACATATATAAGAGAAGTTGTCGTCCGAGAAAGTGAGTTTTGGCGAGTGTATAGTCGACTATCTCGGCAGCAGCACGTCAAAAGCGCGCGCGCGCGTGCGAAGCAAAGTTGCGTTTATATATCTCGCGCGAGCTGCAGGTTGCACGTCGCGTGGCCGCGACACCGATATATACTCTCGAGCGTCGTGTCACACCACCTAAGATAGCGCGCGCCCGCGCACAGGCAGCAGAGAAACCTCCCCACTGGACTGCTATACCTCCGCGAGAGAGCATACGTATCTTATGTATATATACGCCCACGCAAAGTATAGATATTCACTCTGTAACGTATATGTCACTTCTTCACTGTTGTGTGTACGAGTATGTACTTTCCTTTCAATTTTATACGTATAAATACACACAGAGAAATAACAGCACTATATTCATACAAATGTTGGTCACAGAGTGTAACTCAAATATTGCTCAGTTGTTTGCTTTACAGTACAGAGTCTTATAGCATTGTGTCAACAAAAATGAGCAATTAAAAAAGTAACGGCTCGTTGAAAATTTGCACAAGAGCCCGCTGCACAGGTTCTCCAAGCGAGCGAGCGCGCGCGGGAATGGCGTCATTGTTAATCCTTATCGGTGGCAACAATGTCAATGTTGAGAAAACGCGCACAACGAAGAATCCAACGTGTATACGTATACATGTGTGTGTGTATATATACGACGCGTATATGCACATATATAAAAGAGCGTTGGAAAAGAAGGCTCGCGCTCGCGCGGGAAAGAATCGGCGCGAGATAAGCATCGTCGAGATGAAAAGGAAATTCCCGGCGATCGCAGTCAGCTGATAAGTCCGATACAAAAGAGGAGCGAGAGAGCTGCGTAAAAAGAGGTGAGAAACGCTACCCGTATATATACGTATACGTCAAAAAAAAAAAAAAACGCGGCGGCAGAGTCGCGTTGGCGCAATTCGCGCTTTTGCAACGATGGCTACTACTTTTGCTCTTCATCGCAACGTTATATCGCGGTTGAAGTTCTCACGTTCGATCGTCATCTGTCTCGCAACACTTTTAGAAGGCGAGTATCTAAGAAAGGAACTAGGTGTCGCGGGGGAAAAACGTGAAATTGGCAAGTGCGGCAGTTGGAGAACTAGATGATGAGCGATGCTTGAAAAAGCCAGGAGATGTGCAGTAGCCGAGACATTCATAAAGAAGGCCTCTCATTAATAGGCTTCTTTTTCCGGAGCTAGCAGAAGAAGAAAAAAGAAGAAGCCTCGCCAGTGAGTGAGAGAGATTGAGATCTGGTGCTTGGACGAAACACTGAAAGGGAAATGTTTTCAGACAGATCTTACATGGATCGAGTGCGGCTGCAGCTATGTGTGTGTATGTGTGTTTGTGCAGTGCTCTGTGGCAGTCCATCACCGGCCAGATACCCGTCTCTCTTCCCTTTATTTTCGCTCGCTCTCTCTCTCTCTCTTTCTCTCACTTGCGCTTGGCGCGCGAATATGTAGAGCGCGCAAAGCACGGAGAGAGAAAGAGAAAAAGCCCAGACGTTTATCCGTCCGCTCGGAAAGCGATAAGCCATCTCTGGCCAATCGCCCTCCGTTACTGATAACATCTGATTACTCAAGTCCAAGCCAGACTACTATGCTGTCTGTACTGTGCTCTATACTCGCAACCATATATTCTCCGCGCGCGTTTCATATATGGCTTTCAGAATTCGTATATAATGCCAGTTTCTCTCTCTCTCTCGCCCCAAACTCTTTCGCCTAGATACCATTTATCACTCGATTGATATTCCACCAGTTTTAACTATTTTTACTACAACTGATGTAAAAAAAACAGTAATTCGTCAAGTCATCAAAACTTATCTGCTGCTAATTCATTATAAATTACCCTTTCTCGAAAAAGCTTTTAGCGTTATTGAAAATCAAATACGGAGAACGATTGGAGTCTCGTGCAAAATAAAACTCGCAGACACGCCGCAGGTGAAAAACGAAGAAAATCCATGGAGCGAGCAAGGCGACGAAGGAATAATTTAGCATATGGTCGTGTCGCCGATTGCTGCACTCGTTTTCATCGGGCAATCCAAGATCAAGCCTCTCAATCAACATCCACGCAATATCTCCTATCTGCATATACTCGTCGATCGATCCTTGCGAGCTCGCGATGCAGTTGCGCAAGGTCGTTCGTCGCTGCCACTCCGCAAGCAAATTATAATATCCAATGCATTAGCTACATACGAAGAGTTGCATACAGCACACTTTCGGATATGTGATGGTTGACATTTATCGCGCCGCGTTAGTTGTTCTTTTATCCACTCGCCTGCACTCGATGCAAAACGAGTCTTGCACAAGAGCAAAATGATTTGGTAAAAAACGGACCGTTCGAAATATGATAAGAGCCGTTCGAAAAAAAAAAAAATTTTAATGAAAAAAAAATCTTATCTTCGCGGCTGTGACTAAAAATCTTACGAGCGATGAAAAAGACACAGCCGAGTTATTAATTAAAATTAAAGCCGCGCGCATAAGTAGGTTTACTGTTCGATATCTAAATGCACTTGATTAAATCAGACGGTTATTAATATTTTCTTCCTACATACATACGATATATAACGAAACTCGCCTTTTATAAGTATCCGGGTATGAGTTCTTTCATATACACACATACGCAACGACAAAATATTTCCGCGCACTCGCGCAAACAACTTTTTCGTGATCTATACACTCGTGGTTGCGCGCCGGCGATAAAGATACGATAATATTAAAAACCGTTAGCGCGCGATATCCTTCTGGAGCGGTGGAGTGGCGGTATAGGAAAGAAAAAAAAAAATTACGTAGTCGAAATTATCGCGGAGAAAAAAAAGTGAAGAATTTTCTCGGTTGAAAAGCGTCGCGGAACTAAAAACCAAGATATAAAGTCGATAATCTCGGAAAGCACTCGACAATTTGCGGATTTACAGAGAGGAATGCTTATCTTTACAGCGGAGTCTCGAGTGTGTATACATACACGTGCAATCCTTTGGCAGCATCAACTCGAACTTGCGCGGAGAGAAAATCATAATAATGTACGCCCAATCTCCAGCGCATCATGCCAAACTCATTCTCCTCCGCGCGAGTTGTAAACTAAACTCGGTTAATCCTTGACATACAGTCTGCGGTGGCTTATCTGTAGTACTCTTTGAAAAAAAAAACGAAGCAGCAGCAGTTAGCTATAAGTTAATAAGGAGTGCAGTTTGATAAGCTAATAAGTCGAGTGGATCCTTGTTCCGAATGTCCATGTGCGAAACGAGAGATCTGCGCGGGAAAAAAAAATATGCGCGTGGACGTTAACGTAATATTAAATGAAGAAAAAAAAGCGAGCAAGCTAGCGAGGCGCAGGCAGGCAAGCAGCAAGCTTATCAGTCATTTCCATTTCTTGATAACTGTTTGCGCTTATCGCTGAGTGAGCCGCAGTATATAAGCGATGACCGAGCGAACGAACGAAACGCGTCCTCCCTGCTCACTCACTCACTCTCTCCTCTCGCGCTCCCACCCTTTTTTTTCTCTCTCTCTCTTCTGCTATATACGCTCTGTATATATGTATATAATAGTCTCTCTCTCTCTGTGTCTGTGGCAGACTGCCTCGCGCGCGCACTCGCTATCTCTTTCTCTCTATCCGGTAATAACTTGAGCTATCGCCTTCATTGATCTCGCTATCACTGCTTTATCTCGTTCCAGCAGCGGCGTCGACGCTCGGGGACGCGCGCACACACAGCTATATAATAGCTCGGCTTCGGTTCTCTTGCAAGCACGACCGTTCGTCATTCAACTTTTTTTTATCATTTCAGTTCCTATTTCAAGGCTACGCTTCTCTCTCTCTGTCTATTGCTATATTAGATCTCGACCTATTTTATTTCGAATGCAGACTTTTCCTTTATCTTTCGTTCGGAGCTTTTATCATGTAGTTTTCCAAAGTCAACAACGTAGAAAAGCTCGCTGCTTCCTCGCTTGCGCGAAAGAGTTAAGGGGGTTAGAAAAGCTCGATGGATCTAATCCGCGGTGGTGTGGCGGTGAGAGGCCGAGGGGAGGGGAAAAAAACGATCTCGTGCAGCGATAACTCAATCTCGTAGATTCGTCTTGCGAAGTGCAGATAAATAGCAAGTCCGCCAGCCGACGAGATTTGCGGCCAAGCTCTCGCTCTCTCTCTCTCTCGCACGATATCTGATAACGTCCACCACTGCCCTGCCCCAGTCTCTCACCCCCTTCTTCTTCTTTTTTTTCTTCGTCGTTTTTTTTTCTTCTTTCTCGACGAGCGCGGCCAACTCTTCCGCTCAAATAGATTAGGAGAGAATTAGAGATCAGAAGGGAGAGAGATCGCCAAGGCGATGAGATTGGACAACGGCTCTGCGTATTTCGAGTTGTAATTAATCAGTATTGCCAGTGTGATCGTATATCGATGTATATGTCGAAAGGCTCAATACGAAATAAAATACTGGCGTAATCAAAACAATTATAGAAAAAAGAACCGTGAAAATAGAAAAAAGAAAGCAGTAGAGGGATAGATATGAAAGATAATGAAAGAGATAAAGATAGGATAGGAGAAACGGGGCGAGAAAGGCGATAGAGGTGTAAGATAAAGATAGGGAGGCTAAAAAGGGTGGGGAGTGCTGTCTAATCAGGCGGCGATCTTTCCACCAAGTATTATATGTATGTATATACATATATATATCGGACGGATGGACGGACGGATCCGGGCTGCCAGGTCGACTTCAAGTCTCGAGGTTATGCTGATATCTCGTGAACCCTTTACATTATTCAACGACTGTTTCGGCGTATGTCGCGCCCGCAAAAGAAGACGAGATATACCGCCGCCTATATACTGCCACTATCGTGCAAGCTCTTTATATACTATCTTAGCTATTCTACGCTCATAGTCGTCACCCGCGCGCCCTTCTTTGTTCTCGCTATATATACTAGAGGGTCGCGCGACGTATTGATACTATAATACTATTGCTATTTTTATTTCCCAAAGATTATCTGCAACCATCTCGTTTCAACTTGTCTCGCGGCTGTAGATTCAATGGTCGGACGATCATGTATATGCGAACCGCACTATTCTATTTTACTCGAAGTTAGTGATTTTCAAATTCAACGTTAAAAATTTTCATAATAATTTCGACAACAAAAGAACGTGCCTGTCAACAATAATAGTAAGAAAGCTCTTGTAGTGCCAAGTTTTTAGCGTCACTTAATTATTACTAGGCTTCTTTCTCCGCTTAATTCGGCTCGGGCTCGAAGGTAAAAGCTCGAGTCGAGCCCACTCGAGCTTTCCGAGCTCGGAGCGGCTCGAAGTTTTAAGCTCTCAAATTCTTTTACGCATGGAGTCTATAAGTATGTGTTAAAATGCCGGGTTTACTTCAATTTTTAAGTTTTCTAGCTAATAGAATTATGTTACCCATTGCTACTAGGTAAAATTGAAATTATGTTTGTCTAATTTGGGAAAACTTCCGGAAAAAACTAGAGCGTCACATTTTTTTCATTTCTATGCTTATTCCGATGCTCAGGCGATGTTGTAGCAGTCAAAAATCTCGAAAAATTCGAGAGCTTGAAGGGTCGAGCTGGCTCAGAGCTAGAGCCCCGGAGCTTCGAGCTGAGCCCGAGCTGGAAAACTCGGGGCTCGAAAAGCTCGAGCCGCTCGAGCTTTTGCAGAAGCCTAATTATTACACTCAACATGCGTCAGGCGCCTTTACAAAACGATGTTATTACGCAAGTGTAAATTAAACGTATATAAAATTGCAGTCACACCGATATTTCGCGTTCCTCAGCTCAGACAAATTCGAAAAAAAAAATGCAAATTTCATGCAAAACAGCGTGCCGCTCGCGCCGAGTGAGAAAGCAAAATAAAGTAAAGACAAACAACGACGTTGAAGTGTAAGATGTAAACAGTGTCGCGAAATCTGATTGTCCTGCGTGCGCGAGCGCCGCAATTAGTCGCCGAGCGAGCGAGCGCAGTAGCGAGCTTAATTATTTATGAATTTAGATAGACGACGCCGATAGCAGCAGCAGGCACCGAGTAGAGAGAGAGAGAGCGCGCGAGAAAGCTCCACGGTAACAAGACGCGCTGCTTCTGCTGCTGCTCCCTCTCTTACTCGCGCGCGCCGCCTTTAGAGAGCAGCCAATGAAGCCGTCCACTCCGAGGAATTAATTAAACGAGGCAATTTGTCGTATAGCTCCGTCGCTTTATACTTATTACCTATTGCGCGATTTAGCGAGCACATGTACTCTCTTTTGTTCTTTTTATTCTATTGAAATCTCGACAAACAACAGTTTTATTTACATTCGACGCGCGGCGCGAGCGACGTTGAGTAATATAACGATCGCGCGGCGATAAATACACACATATCAGCTGCATAAAAGCATCCATTATCTTTGTCATTAAAACGATCTCCATCACTATTATATACATCGTCGTTGTTGCTGCTGCGGCTGCTGTCAAACTTATCACCTCGCAGCTATCATTATAATTATCAGTACATCATCGTCAGTCGGTCGTTATCGGCAGTTCGCGCGTGCGCGCATCGATACATCTTTTATTATTCTCATGCACCGAAACGTGCACGACGCCGATGACGCAATAACCCAAAAGTTTCGCCGCTGCAATAGTTGCCATCTACCATCATCGTGTATATACGGCAGATTTCGCGCGAATATAACGTTATCGGAGGCCGGTATCACACTGAAGCCAGCGAGTGAGAGAGAGAACTCGGCTTTAGCATTTACATAACGATATTATTAGCGAGCACGTAGGTATAAATAAAGCGCGAGATAGCGCTCGCCTAGTCGATGCCGGCAGATAAGTAGTAACACACATACATATAGCGCAACAAGCAACGGCAGCGGCGGAGGAGCACGAACCGAGCAAGAGAGAGAGAGATTCTCAGATGTAAGTAGTGCGCGCGTATATACCCCGATGATCATGCCAGACTCGCATGAAGATACGGCTCTAAAGATCAAACGTTAACAGCCTGAAATTTCGAGGCGAAAGGGGAGATGTGTGTGTGTGTGTGTGTGTGTGTTGTTGTTGCGTATGTATATTACTCGAAATTAAATCATGATTTATTTATATATTGTTTTGCTCCGACTCTATCCTCTTCTATTACCCAATAAGATTTTTTATTAAACGATGGTTTGACTAAAATTATCAATATAACCACACAAAATTATCAGATGAAGACGCGATTTCTCAACATCGAAATACAAGTAAATAAACAACGCGTAATCGTTCGAGTAAGTTTTTCAAATTTTTCCATATACATACATAGGATTTGCGTGCTGCCTGTCTAATCGGATCAATGCAATATCTCATTATTGCCTCAGAGAGAAAGAAAAGAAACAGGGCGACGTGTAAAAAAAAATTATCGCCGACTATATACTTCACGTGTCTCTTCGTCTCTCGATAAACATTTCGATTTCAACGTGGCTATCTCTCGTATTATCATATTTTATCAGCATCGCTCGCTTGCATAATTCGTTATAATACGAATGATAAATCAACATTGTGTAATTCACATGGAAGGTCCAAAGTACCAAACATTCTTGTGTGCGATCGCCAATTAAAAATATATATATATCGAACGCTTTATATGTCGCAATTGCCTGCATCGAAGGTATACTTTTTTGAATTCTCGTTAAGGAGCCGTGTCGATAAGGATCGCGCGTGAAAAATCGCGAATCGATCGAATCTCTCTCTGTCTCTCGCGCGCGCACGTCCATGCACTCGCCAGATGTAATTTACTTACGCTGCGAATGGAGAATATATATCGATCGAAGAGTAACAGTGCGAAATTGCGGACTTACCTGTAACAGATAGAAAGAGATTGCAAAGATTAGTTCGTACTCGGGGTTCATTATAATTGATGAGGGGTGTTATTGGGTGTCCAGAATGAGCGTGATTAGCGTGTGGGCAAAATAAAGTGAGCTACAGAGGCAAATTACAGCTGGCGGCGAATGGACATGTATATACATAAATGCGGAGGTGTAGCACTGAAAGATAGAGAGAGAGCGAGGTGGGCGAGAGAGTACGATAAGGGCCAAGAGAGATAGCGGATCAAACGCATAAATCGATTGACACTCGCTGCTGCTGCGGCCACACATAATTCGCATAATCGATCGTGCGCGACGGCGGCGGCGGCGAACTCGGCGGGCGTCAATCGCTATGGTATACTAGTTTGCCGCGAGGGCTGAGAGAGAGAGAGAGAGAGAGAGAGAGAGAGAGAGAGAGAGAGCGAGCGAGAGAGAGAGAGAGTTGAACTCCTCCGTATATAGGCGCGCGCGCATAATCATCGGCAATAAATCTCGGTTGCATAAGTGTAACGAGAGATACGGCATCGCAACGCACACAGCCTCGAGGGTGCTGCTGCTGTGGCAGCGGCGGCTCGAACCCGCCTGCAGATATATGCGCGATATGTATTATACATATGTGTGTGTGTGTGTGTGTGTGTGTGTGTGTGTGTTTGTGTGTGTGTGTGTGTGTGTGTGTGTGTGTGAACCGAGCAACAGATACTATACACTATACTCCCCAAAACCATGATTCCCAATTCTCAAACCCACCCGCTCGCAGATTGATGGCTCGACCTTTGAATAGTCATCAAGATTCGCAACAGTGTAATGAAGATTCGAGGACTTTTCGAGCCATCAACTTTTCGATCTATACTTTTTGTTTAATATATTTTACCAACCCATCGCTTCAAGTAAACTGTGGGACTTTTTTAAATTGTTTTTGTTATTATATTTATTAGTTGTTGAAGTTTTTCAACAACCACATTAGTTGTTGAAGTTTTTCTTCCAACCGATTGTTTTATATTAAACCTATTAATTTGAAAGGGTACGGTAGAGATATAAGCCAGAAAAAAAAACGACTGATGCTACCAAGAAATTGTTATCACCAAAGCCAGTGAACTTACTTTCGGGACCGGATGGTAACGGACAGAATGGAGCTTCAACGTCCTCAAAGGCGGCACCTGAAGTACAAAACATAGTAAACACTATATTCTTTTGGCGTGAGTACAGCGATGATGAACTAAAAGTTTACCTACAGAAGTACGACACCGACGTCAGGGGTGAAATGACAGATGATCACTTCAAAAAGCTGGAAAAAAAATATTGCACAAGTATTGGCACCGTCGAAGGTGTATCGTTCATAGAGGAGATGACTGAAAAAAAGGTACTTCTGGAAAAATACGCTGACGATACTGTAAGGGATTTGGAAAAACGCGCTTTATTTTTATTAGGATGCAGCGGATGCGGCAAGACAACGATGGTAAAATATCTGTTGAAGTACATTTCTGGAAAGTATGCACACGAAGATCCAAAAATAAGTGTTATGCAAGTTTCAAAAGGTGGTTATTGTGAAGTAGTACCTATAGATAAAAATACGAAACCAGTAAAAAGTACGATGACCAACTTTTCATCGAAACTACCAGTATCCTCAAGCGCACATTCGATTGATGTATACAAAGATTTGTTGAGAAATTGTTCGTTCAAGGCAACGAAAAATAACAAAGCAAGCTCGAGGATTATGATAGTTTGGACTATCCTGATTGGAGAGTCCAGTCTCAAGATTTTTGACCTGCCCGGCTTGGAGGTCGCTGCCGACGCAGGTGTTACTACCAAGGAGACATTTGACATAACAGATATAAGCAGTATTTTCGTACAAGCAGTCATGAGTCGTTCCCAGTTTGACTCAAGGTTAGGGCAAGCAACACCTATAAACTTAGCTGTATACTTCACAGCAATGCTATCATCAAGCAACCGATCTAATATATTGATATTCACAGACAATATAAGCCTTCACTGGAATTCAGTCAAGTCCAAAGTTGAAAAAGTCATGAAAAAGAAAGTAACGGCCTTACCAGCTGGGAATTTAAGACCTGAGCTGACCCACGTAACACCTGGTCGGCAAGCATGGGCCAACATCGTTAATGTTAATGCGAGACTCACCTCCGAGAAAAAGAGCTCACTGGTCGGAACCAAAGAGCCAGCCAAGAATGGTAAAGATGTAGAAAAATTGACTTACAAACCGGTCAAAGTTTCTCAGATTCTAGCCGAATCTAACCAAGAATCATCCGCAGGCGCGAACGACATTCTGCACAGGAAGCCGCGTATGTCACCCATCATCGAAATAACGAGCCCAATCGACGAACGCAAAGATGCTTACGTTGTAGAAATATATACTGTAGAATCGGTCGGAACTGGTGACAATCAAAATCAAGCCATTCAAACCAAGCGTCATCCGCAGGCGCGAACTACAATTTGCACAGTGACCAAAACAAAGGAAAACCTGAACATTCTGGGTACACAACTCGGGAACGGGTACGGGTAGTACTACAGGATGCAGGTCTACAATAGGTCCAAGTATTGTGCAATGTGCACACGTCAACCATCAACAAAAAAATGAGCTCACTAGACGGAAGTAAACATCCTAACGTTTTAGAAACATTGTCTGTAGATAAAACTGCCGCACGTCATGGGGATCAAAGTCTAGAAAATTCAAAGCTGGCATCATTCGCAGGCGCCAAGGAAAATCTGCAAAGATCTCCTGATATTTCAGACACAGGCGAGGTAAAAAACTCACGCAATCGAAAGAAAAATTTAAACGAGGATGATGATTCTGAGGAAAACTTGAGTTTCGATCAAATTTCGAGAAGCAAGGCTTCTCAATGTCTACAAGCCAATGCAATAGAGGGATCATCCACACGCGGAAAATCAAATAGACATTGCTTATCTTTGGACAACTATCCCAGCTCCCCAAGAGAATTTAACCGCTATCCAAAAGCCAGTACACCTCGCAACTGTTCGACCATATCGTTCGAATCCTGGAATCTAAGTGAAATTTCAAAGCAGACTTCTGACAAGAATAATAAAAGTAAAAGTTCGGAAACGAATCATGGTGCTGATGATGATGACCTGGCATCGCAATCATCGGGCAGTAACAGTGATGCCACACTAACCACAGTTCAGATAGGATTCAGAAAGATCAAGTGTTCGGTGGTGTATGGCGGACCACTCGATTTCAATAATCACATGACAATAATGAATGTTTTGGCTTCCATGAATATTCATCTAATAGAAAACCAAAAATATCCATTGGCACTTAGCACAGATTACTATCTGAAAGAAGCGAGAAGGATCGTTTTTGAGATGACGCGTGATTACGCGCAAAAAAAAATCAATTTCTTTCCTAACATTGAATAGTCGACACATCAGACTGGCTGACTGGGTCGAGAACCATCGCTATTACAGTCAGACAGCCATTACGTACTCCTACGATTAAACACGTGCACCAGAGAACAATCTCACTTCATAAAGAAATGAAAAGTACAAGAAGGAAGTCAAGTACAGAACAGAACCAGAAGAAAACGCAAGATTGGTATCTGGGACGTGAGGAAACTCCGTACCCAATAGGAGCCAAAAAAAAAATGGCTCGACCTTTCGGGGGCTCGACGATGACGACGACGCGAACGACCGTTATCGATTATTCCTTCTCTCTTTTTTTTTGGATCGCTGCAATTTACTGCTCGAATTGTATCAACTCGATTGTCATTCATTGGGTTTCGATGTAAATTTTTTATCGATTTTTTTTTCTACGGTGAAATTGATTGAGCTATTCTAGCGAGATCTATTTCTATTCATCGCGAGTGTGTATACAAGCATGAACCGCGATTAGTTTTTCTTTGACTCGTAAGAAATAATGCTTGTTTGTTTAAAAATTCCAGCCTCACGTCTACCTCGTAGATTAGATACTCGTATCGATGGAGAGATGACATAATTATTATTCATTCGATATAATGCATTCGCGAGTGTTGCTCAAATTGTCGATGTATATGCATTGCATAAGTGTTCTGGAGAATAAAGAGACAAGCGAACTGTGTGATACGTATAGAAATACGCTCTCGCTTACAGCTGTGTGTGTGTGTGTGTGCGTGTGTGTGTGCGTAAAAGCGTCAATCAGATAAGTATTTACAAGTAACAAATTGAATTGAGCTGCGAAAAATGAAAAATGAACGTGCAAAATGGTAATTTCACGGTGCAATTGTCGGCGGCGTGCGGGAGAGAGAAAGAGATATAAAAGCGAAGGCAAGCTGTGCGCAGATTACAAGGGTTTTGCGAGTGCGTTTTAGAAATCACGGCCAGAGAGCGATACAATGCATATATATATATACGCGCGGGCAGGGCAAATCTTGCAAAGCCGGTATCGGTCACGCTCGTGCCGGTTTAACTATACAATATACGAAAAGCCGATAGTATATAGGCTACTGAAAAATCGGGCAGAACTGAGAACCGGATCGCTTTTATCTCACGCGTTGTTGTTGTTGCTGCATTGAGCAAATACGAGCAGCATGAGGAGGACCATCTCTCTCTTTCTCTCTCGATACTGTGCAATAAAGACTGAGTTCGAAACCTGAAAATCTAATCGGAGCACGTATATGAGCATTCCCCGGCTATCAATGCAAGACAAATTCTACGGAGCAACGCACGCACACGCAGTTATTCTTCATTTATCGACGGATAATACGCAATTTGTAAAAGCAAGCCCTTGTCACAGTATA
>JAWWMK010000032.1:1527857-1545448 GCA_035047105.1 Galeopsomyia nigrocyanea | reverse complement strand
AAGTTGATTATCTGTTTTATTAAGATTTTAGCCGACTTTAAAGTTAGGGGTGCCGTTTTGCCCCACCCTCCCCTATAACACACACAAGCGATTATTTTCAACAGGCAATTCAACAATGGCACGACAACGATTAGCCGCGCGATCGCGACTATTAGCTTCGCTCGTTAAGACACCTGTTGATAGGCTCAATCAACGATCGATACATATAAATGCATCGTCGATGCGTTCGAAATAACTATCGCAGATTTTTCATTCCTTTCCTATGACGATCGTTCTTTGGTCGAGCTTCGGAAAAAGCTGAGGAAAAAAGAAAGGATGGAGGGAGTAGAAGCGTTATACGAATCCAACTTCTCGTCGGAACAATGCGGGCGCGACGTTATCGAAGCAGCGCGGAGACCCCCGTTCGGTCGCTTATCGGTTGGCCGCCGCCGCTGCTGCTGCGGCTCACTCTCTTTTCTCTCTCTCTCTCTCTCTCTCTCCGGTGTGCGCGCACTATCGCAATTGCAACGGAATTGCCTCGGGATCGCCGCCGCCGCCGAGACGTTTTTCCTTTCGGTCTCTCTTTTGTCTCTCCCTCTTTCTTTATTTTTCACCTAACGCGGTCCACTGTTTTCCGTTTTGTCCGCGTCACTCGGCTTCTAATTCCCAATATTTCATAATGATTTATCTGCTCGGCGGCGGTGGTGGTGGTGGTGCGGGACCACCGAGCGAGGAGCCGAGCATCTCCCGATTAATCGTGCGATAATGCCGAGGCCTATTAGCCATTGGCGAAAAACACAAAAGCTCGTGTGTGTGTGTGTGTGTGTGTGTGTGTTTGTGTGTGCATTGGCCTTTGCTCTCTCGCGTATAATCTGGTGCGGTTTTTATCTCGACTCACATCTCAACCTCGTTCCCTATCGGTCCACATCGGTCTCAGCTGCTGCTGCTGCTGCTCTCTTCCGCGAGTGTGTATGTGTATGTGTGCGAGTCGATTAATTAGAGTCGTTAGTGCCATTGACTGTGCAGCGTTCAGCCTCGCGCCTCGTTAAGTCTCCCTTTTTCCCAAGGGATTTTCTCGCAACTATACGTTGCACGACAAAACGAAAGAAAAAAAAAAGAGCAAAAGAGTATCCACGGTGCAACGATTAGTAAAAACGCGCCAGGAATTCGCGAGAGAAAGAGAGAGATTGAGAAATAAACACGAAGGGAGAAGAGAGAAAAAAAATGGTTTCTTCTCTTTCTCTCTCGACGACTTATCGAGCAAATAAGAGAGAGAGAAAAAAAAGGTGCGTCTGATTTAGAGTCGAGCTTTTTCGTCGATATATAAAAGCGAGCTCGAGGCATTCCAAGCCTATCTCTCGTAGCCTCCTCTTTCTCTCTCTCGCACCTCCTCCCGCCCTGTTCTTCGGACCGGCGTGCAATATGCATGTATGTATATAGAGAGTTGGCGCACGTGCCGGCATCGTCGACCACGTGCTCGAATCTTTATGAGAGGGCTCTGCAGAGCGCACGGCGCGTCCTGCGATATACATATAGAGTTCGCTGTGAATGTGTGTATGTCTCTCTCTCTCTCTCTCTCTATCACGTGCTAGATTTCGATGAGTTATATACGTGTATACTGTTAGAGCTGCGCGCGCGATTATCTGCAAGGACTGCAGTGGGCTCCACGATCTTTCTCTCATTTGAACAATATCTCGGCATGGGAACTATTGTTTCCCGGTTATCATTTGAGGTTACAATTCTACTTGCAATTCTCTCTCTTGCAGGCGATTAACATCATACGCACGCATAATATGTGCAATAAAATTCGTGTCCTTTACATATTTATCAAGTGAATGCGATATTGCACGTGTTATACGTACATATATTTTTTCTCTCTCCTTCGAATACCATAATAAATATCGCGAAGAGCGATTGCATGGAAATATATAATCTCGTCAACGAGGAATTTTCCAAGCGAAACGTTGAGAGATTTTATTCAGCCGACGTACGATCCTCAGGATTAATATTGCGCGAGATTTGCCGCAATTGAGCATAATAAGGTGAGGAAAGATAGATTATCTATCGGACAAATTGCAGCTTTCAATATAAGTAAGTATATATACATACGACGACAATGTTCTTCTCGTGGTAAATATTGATCACATTACCGCAGCACTATTCAGCTTCAAGTACGTATAATTGAATTCAGGTATGTAATTATACACTCGCGCGCGGTAATTAACGAAAGACGGTTAGTTTTTCTTTTCGCAATGAATTACATATGTATATGGAATTTTTTCGCGATAGCTCGCAATCGTGGAGATAGTAAATCAGTGAAGCAACGAGTAATTTTTTGCAGCAATGACTCGAATGTTTAAATGCGACCGAAACGGGCTGAAGTTTAAAAGCTCTTTCGCCCGCTGCCGCCACAGTAGTTTAACAGCTGAAAGCGAGAGCGAACCAATTAAACTATTAATTACCCGGCGATAATGTATCAGAGAGAGAGAGAGAGAGAGAGCAGCGCGCAAGTCGAGAGAACGATAGGCGTATACACTCGGTCGTATCCGTTCAAAGCTCACTTTATATTACTCGCTTGCAGGGGCCCGCGGACGGACTCTATATATACATACACCTATACTCGAGCAAAAGTCTTGAACTTGGTTGTGGCATTCGTGTCAGAAACGATTTGCGGCCACGGCACCGGCGCAGCGGCCCGCACGGAGAGCATAAAAAAAAAAAGGAAAAAAAGAGTGATAATTAGCGCGAGCTCGCGTGGCTTTTATGCGCTGTGTTGTACGTATACGTTGCGCTCGCCACAGCGGATAATTTTTTTTCTCTCTCTCTACTTCGAGCTCGCTATATATATGTACGTTGTAAAGCCGCATAGCTTGCTTTATATAAGATCATCAGCGCTGATGGCATAAAGCCCGCTGCTGCTGTTGCTCGGCAAAGTCGGACACGCATTGGGCGGCCCGTATATGTATGTGGTATACGTGTGCGCGAGCAACGCGAGAGAGTTGGAATCTAATTAAATATAATTAGCTGCGATTTGCATAGATAGCCGATAGAGACCGGACGCGCCGATAAGCCAACGATAAGCCTTCCCCTCTCCCTCTCCTCTCAGCCGCGGTGCTACACGCCGATGTATACCGGAGAGACGATTATTGTTGCCGGTCGCGAGTAACTACTCACACGCGTATAATACGTATATACCACCTACGTTATACACGCTCGTTGACGACGACGACGACTAGCGCCTTGCGCCGAGAAAATTGCATTTTTCTGATATAGCTGTGTGTAAATGTATGTGTGTATGTGGCTTATCAGCGCTGTCCCGATCGAGTTGGCAGATTGCAAGCTCGCGCGTGCGCGCACTTAGATATTTTAATTTGCCGCAGAGAGGTGGGAGCTGTCTCGAGTACATGGTTGCTCTATAGATATCTCGCGCGATCCGCCTACACATTAGCAATGTATCTTTAGCTCGCTCGCGCGAGCCAGTCGACGGCCTATTATCGCTGCGTTGCTCATTATGAGGTTAAGGGTGTATTCTTAAGTGTATGAATTTTGAAACGGCGATTGCGATAATTGCCGTGCCTCATTTTAATTTTAAACAATCAAGTTGAATGATTTTGAAGAAAAAAAAAAACAGAAACGTGGTCCCTCCATCAATCACATAAAAACTAGGAAGCTCGGGGAAAAAAAAAGGTCGCGTGCGATCGGTGGTATGTATACACTGTAGCAGCACAGCGCATACATATACGCGAGAGTTCGGCAAGGATGCAACGCGAGAGTGAGAGAGAGCGGAGCTTGACGCAGCTAGCTCTGGGTTAATGACGTGCAAACAGATATCGAATCCCTTACGCGGTGTAGCACACTGGCGTCGGCGGCGACGTCGACCCCCTTGATTTAACATGCTTTGCACGCATGAAAACGCTAACGGCCTCGGCTGCTGCTGGGCTCACCTCCCCTCCCAACCACCTCCAATGCTTCGAGCGAGATAACGGGAGCAAAAAAAAAAAAAGCTCGCCTCGCTATCCTCTATGTGTCTCTTTTTTTTTCTTCTTTCTTTCCGCGCGTTATGACACGCCCACGCGTGTTTACATCGCGGAAATCTACAAATGTGCGAGACTGCGGGGACGGGACGTATAGCTAGCAGAAAGCAGATTATCGCGCGAATTTGACGTGCACTTGCCGCCGCCGCTGCCGTCGCCTTTATTACTCTATGCAATAACGTATAACGGGCCGCCGCCGTGGTGCAGTTGAAGCGTGACTCGCCCGATAAAAAGAGCTGCGCTTCGTTGCTGCTGCTGCTGCTGCTGCACGCTTTTATCCCAAGGTGGACCGTTTTTTTTTTTTTCGTTCCAAGATTTTTTTTTTTCGTACGTTCGATAAAGCAGATGAACTTGACATTTTTGCATTACTTACAAATATTCGTGGATGAGGGTTAACGGACTTGGTGGAGTTTGGAACTTACCTGGAACAAGAGAAAGAGTACATTAACGTCAGAATTATTTGAAAAAATTGATAACATATTTTTAATTACTCAATAGTATTATTGCAACTATCCTCCATCGTTAATATAAATTGTAAAATACAGCAGTGAGGATAAACCCTAAAGGATAAAAGGGTTTATCCTCACTGCTGTATTTTACAATTTATATTTTTAATTACTATAATTATTTTCTCACACGTTAATTAAGTGAGGAAGAAGAATCGCGTATACCAAAAGCTCTCATACGACAGATCGAAGAGGAGCAAAGTAAACAGCCTCGAGAGAGCAGGAGCGCGAAAAACAAGCCAGTAGGTATACTATATACCTAACAGCTTGCAAAGTATAAAGCGGGGCGGCTTGCGCAGCGCGCTGCACTGACGGACGTAGATGGAAATCTACGGCGATGGAGAGAGGCCCCCCTCGCTTGCGCACACGTACTGCCGCGCCGTCGTACAATCGTTTGATATCCATACAATGCTGCGAGCTCGCACACACACACACACACAAACGTATATATGTAGAGGAACGTACAGCGGCGAGATAAGCAAGAGCGCGGCACACACGTTGCTAGATATGTAGCAGATATCGGCCGGCCAAAGAGAGCGCGCGCGCAACCACCTTTGCGGCCAAGTGCAGGCAGAAAGAGAGAGACTTTTTCCCCTCGCGTGATTGATGCCGTTAGCCCGCGCGCCGCCGCTGCAGATCTATCGGTCTTTCAACTTTTCGCCCTCTCCGCGGCGAAAGAACGAGCCTACTATTACACTATATACCTGCGCCTTTATTTTAAGTGCTCTCTCTCACTGCACGCATACACTTGCTGCTTTTTTTTTTTTGTTCGTCGTTGTTGCTCCACTTTTCCGAGTGAGTGTAGTATGCATACCTGTAATAACGGTACGTTTCAATTCAAACTTTTTCTTTTTCCTACTTATTCTTTTTTAATGGCATCATCGACAAATTGCGCAAGCTTTCTCGTTATTTATCGTCGTCGTTGTTGTTCCACTGTGTCGCGCTATCGAGAACTGAATCTCGCGTTAGAACAATACCCGCAATCGTCACACGAGAGACACTATATATGCATACTTTTCTTCTCGACGTTTACAGCTCTGAAGAATTAGATTTTTCCTTCGCTTCTCGCCCAAGAAGGACAGCAGCGTTAAATACCGCGTGCGCGCGCGTAGGCTTTAGCTTATTCGTGTGTGTATATATCTCTTCGCTATTACGGTATATACATATGTGACATCATTCCCTTTCGATCGCGGCCTCGTTTATATGCGACACTTACTTATGCGCGTTATCGGCTGCTGCTGCTGAAAAAGTCGTGATAGTTCTGTCAGCGTATATATACACACACACGTCGCCAATCGATCGCGGCTTGCGTGTCAAGGCCGTCGAGTTCGCGTCGTCGTCTGTCTCAAATAAATCCTCGCAGTTCATAAAACGTATAATCGAGGAGACGAAACGCACGTATAGATCCATATCACGTCGCAGTTGGTGAAAGTTAAAACGAACAGCAGCGCCACTATTCTTTCTTTCTTTTTTTTTTGCTCGAAAATAGTTTACACGGCTCATTACTTTTGACGAATGCTTCAAAACATTAATTAAACGAGCGTGTCGTCGAAAGTGTCGGCGATGAACGAGCGATATTCACGGCTAATTTACGTAATGGCCATGCGATTGTATACGCAGCGATGAAAGTAAAACACACACAATCGAATGAAGAATAGCAAGCCACAAAAGAAGAAGAGGCGTTTAGTCGAAAGTGATGGTCGTCGTCGTCGCTCGTCGCCGCTCGAATAATAGCCGCAAAGAGGTGTCCGCAGCTGACTCGTTTTGCTTGCCAACGGCCGCGAGAGAATCTCTACTGCCTGCTGCCTATTATCTCGCGCGAGAAATCACTGCCTCATATCCATACAATGTCACGCACCGAAACCGCCCAGCCACAACAGCCGCCGCCGCCGAGTCGACTGGCATGGTTAGTATATAACGTCCGCCTTATTGACGAATCTTCGCACGTCGAACGTCGCGCGCTGCCTGTTGCTATTGTTGGATAAATGTACCTTGATCGGTTGCATTAACCAGCAGATTTTCTTGCCTGACACTAAAGTTTCTCCTGAGGAATTATCTACTCGTTTGTATCGTGAGTAAAAATTTTTTAATTGCTCAAATGTAGATAATGAAGCCGTTAATAGATGGTCGATAACGAAATAGAGAAGAGATGTAACAAGATGTCGATGCTGCAAGAGTCGAGTTCTTCCTCTTACGGCCAATCGAATCGTAAATAATGCAGACTGAAGCGGAATTCGTGTTAAAACGATACCCATCAACGAGCATTGAGAGGCAGAAGAAAAAAAAAAGGAGAAGAAGAAGAAGAAGGAGAAAGAGGCAAGATCGAGCATCACGACGTCAGTGGAGAAAGGTGGGAGCGCGCGAGAAAGAAAGGGGCGGAATACAGCACACATATACACAGCAAGTATACCGTATATACCGCAAGGACACAATGATCAGTGTGCGGGAGAGAGAGAGAGAGAGAGAGCGAGTGTTCCCCAGAAAGAGGGACGAAAAGCCAAGAGAGAAAGGGAGAGGAGGGCAGGGAGGCATGTGCTAATGAACGCCATTAAAAGCAGCGTTAATTAGATTGCGCTAATCTGATTGTCCCCCGTATCTCTCTTTCTCTCTCTCCAACCCCTATACACTTTTTTTTGCGCCTTTTTTTTTCTACCGTCTCGTGTGCACCACTATACAGCATTCGAAGAACGATAACAAAAAAAAAAGAAGAATCAAGTCCGTCGCGCTACTTCCGTCCCCCGCTGGTAGACTTGTGTTAACTCCAACCGCGTGAAATTAGTTGAACCATCAACTATAATACACATTGAAGTCAAATCAAAATTACAATCTTTCGTAAATTCCGCAACGAGTACATGTGTACGTAAGTGGTGCAGAGAGCAAATTTATCAACGCCATGTTACCTGCACGCACTTGATTATCCGTTATAAAGAGGAAAAATGGGCTCCAATTACTCGTCTCGTCTCATTATAAACTCATCACATCAGAATAATGTTGCATCAAGCGTCCGACTTATCATAATAATTATCCGTGGGCGATTGATTCTCCGGCCGTCAAATTAACCCCCATAGACTTGAGAGAGCAAAAAAAAAAACTTGATTATTTTACAAGCTTGTATGCGTATACGAAGCTGCTGCTGCTGTAAGAGACGACGACGATAAAGTTGTTCGGGGAAATGCTCCTCTCGCGCAGGCCTATAATTAAAGTAATTTGAGCGAGACTGAGGTAAAAATTCACCAAAGCCAAACGATATATATAAGGCGGCTCTCTCTCGGTTTACCCGCCACGAACGGACGCTTAATACAGTCCGACAAGTCGCCCATATTCTACGATCCATATTCATTGCTTCTAACTGCATAAAATTACGATTGAGATTTCACCGCGACGAGAGAGAGAGACCCATTAACAGTTTCCTAACGTATATATGCCCCCCCTATAAGCCGCGCGATATACACTCCAAAAAAGAGAGAAAGAGACACACGAGTTTGCTAATAGACCGATAACACCTCGACACTTCTAATCTTGCATCAAATTTAATAAATAATCCGCGATCGCGAGTACACGGGCTGATGGCAATTTCAAAAAAGAAACAACACTGTCCCTTGCGCTTCGTTAAGTTCCTATTTGTATTACGTCTAATTATTAGGCTCCGCAAGAGCTTCATTTCTTTCTTTTTTTTTTATACAAATCGGCCAGTTGCCGCGATAAATCTGCGGGTGCTCCGACTTCTCTCGGCGTCTTTCGGCGCAGAGAGCGTGCGCGAGATTGACGATGATCGCGCGGTGTGTAGCAGGTAACTGCCGCCGCAAAGGCTCTTTTCGTTTGATGAGCCGCTGCCAATCACTGTATACAGTATGCTATATGTAGTAGCAAAATCTCGCGAGCTTTCGGCATGACAAACGCGTGCTAATTGCTCTCTCGCCTGAGCTCGCTCTTTTTCTATCCCCCCACTACCACTATTACACACCGCGAACGCGATTAGACCATGTCGCACGTCATTTAAAAAGCCTCTCTTGTCCTTCGATTGACGCGCTGAGATACTACTTTTAACCACGCGTGTGTATCCTTATATCGCTCTCTCTCTCGCTAACTACACCTGTACTTGCCACTCGCTGCTGTAGCTGCGGCAAAAAATTTATATCGCTCGAGATTCGTGTTTTCCTATGTAATTATATAGTACACGGCTTGTCTTCGAGTTACTGAGAGTACGATAAAGTTCGATTTTTCATTCGTCTCGTTGTTGAAGCGACGTAACCTGAAATGCACACTTTGCCAAGATTATAACGACGCGACGTGGTCAACTTTCTCGCTGTTTATTAAATCATTCTTATTTATAGATCTCAGTGCTTTATTGTATAAGCATTAGCGTGTAGATAGATAGCGATCGATTTGTCACACGAACCGTAAACTTTCTTAATCTCTAAACTGCTTTTTTCTCTTGTTTGTTAATGCATTTGCAATGGCCAATGATATAATTTATGTATACGCGACACAAATACACCGTACTTTCGCAAGTGTTCCAAGAGACATGCGGGCATGTGCACTATACGAGCGCGACAAGTGGCTCAAAGTGATACCGGAAGCACTACTATTACTGTTGAAAAAAAAAAAAACGCCTTGTAGGAGCGAGTGCGTATAACGAAAAAGAGAGAAAACACAAAAGTGCGCCCGCGCGCATCACAAGCTGCTATACGCGCACTATACCTTGCACTCGCCCGATAAGATAACCATTTTCAGACTTGTGTGCGCGCTGCAGCAGCGGAGAAAATTAAGTTGCCCCGCCAGTGAAAGCAACACGACCATAAGTAAATACGTACACGCGTGCTCTTTTTGTTAATAACTGTTCGAATGCGTTTTATAGCAGAGTTTGTGAGAAAAATAAAAAGCTCGTGGAAAAAAAAAGAGTTGTTTGACTTTGCATTACGTAACCGCGAGATTTTTAAGCAGATTGCATACTAAAAAAGAGCGCATTAACGCTTCGGTATATCGCAACAAACAAAATATAGAGTGTAACAATCGACGATTTCGTATAATATATAATGTAGCTTGGACTCCTTATGCCGGCAGTCTAAACAACACACAACAAGTTTAAGTGCAGCGCAACGCTCGCGACGCGGAGGGAAAAGTTATGCGCGGCGTAAGGTAGGCGCACGATAACGCGCAGGAGCCTCGTCACTGGCGCGAGGTCGAGATAAGGAAAAAGAAACGGCGATTGGATCGACCGTGTATGTGTGCATGTGTGTGTGTGTGTAAAAGCGCGCGTTGCAGAAAGCTGCTGGCAGAACCAACACACACACACACAGATGTGAAAAAAGAGCTGCGCGCGCGAGAAAGGTTTGCGAGCACGGAATGACGCATGTATCGAGTGTGTGTGCAGCCGATCGATGCTCTCTCTCTCACCGTCAGATCGGCATTATGTAGATCGATAAGGCTCGCGCGAGAGTAGTCGGCCTTTTGTACAGCTATCTGATTGTTTGCAAACTTTGGCTCGCGCTATTCTTCTGGACCTCCCTCTGCTATATTCGAAAAGCTTTTTCAAAGAAATAATACTGCGCGAGATTTTTTTCTTCTTTTCTTCTTTTCTCGAGCTCATTAAGCATGCATTGCGAATCCAGGGAATATATATATATAGAAGGAGGAGGATCATGGAGAACTATACACTCTTGGCTCGAACTTCGTGAGTTGGATTCAATTATACTGAATCGGTATCTCGCTTGCATCTTCTCCTCTCTTTCTTACTCTTTCTCTTTTGCTTCGATTCTCGATCTCGACTCGTGTACACGACTAGTCTCTATGCTTATACTAATCGATCAGATCCCATCTCTGTTGTCCGCGGCGGCGGCCCGATTCTCCACACGACTAATTTTCATGTGCAAGTCGATGTCCCGTGAGCTTTTAACGAAAGCAAATAGCACACAGTATATACAGTAGCTAATGATCAAAATAAACAATTGAAGTGTCACAGTGAAGATAAAAGAAAAATGAGAGAAGAACGCGTGTCACAATCTGTAAGAATAAATATAAGCTGAACAAAGCAAACAAGCAGGTAATCGTTGACGCTCGAGTACAAATATTTAATCTATCATTACCGAGCATTCTCTCTCTCTCTCTCGCTCTCTCTCGCACGCCCTCGAGGCAAAAACACGTCTCGAGCGCGAGAGCAGCTCATCTGTACATGCGATGGAAAATCGGAGTTGATCGCAGATAAAGCTGTATAGCAGCAACAGAGAATGAGAGAGAGGCTGCTTTGAATTAGAGATTGGGAAAAGACGAATCTATATGCTTCGATCGCGTACTCCGCCCAGGTAGATCGATAACACTCGTCATCGTCGACTCTCTCTCTCTCTCTCTCTCTCTCTCTCTCTCTCTCTCTCTCTCTCTACTACGAGTATCCGGTGTGTGTATGTGAGTGTGTGTGTACTATAGTATACGCGCGTCGATCTCTCGAACCGCCCAAGTGCCGCGAGTGATTAATGACCGAGCAACGAGCGTCGCTTTTACGCCAGCGCAGAGAGAGAGCAAGTGTGTGTTTATAGGGGCGCGGTTTAAACGCTCGTTACGGCTAATGACGTTAATGACGCCCGAGCGCCAGCTTGTCTCTCCCTCTCTCTCTCTCTCTCTTTTCCACCTCTCGCTCGCGAGTGCTTTCCATTTCGCGCTATTGTTCAAATTATATACGCGCGCGGTTCTTTACAACGCTTAATCGAATTATATCGAGCATTACGATTGCAAATCGAATTACGATTTTTATTTAATTTGTTAATTGAATTTTTTTTTGCTGACAAAATTTTACGTTTCTTCAGATGTATAACCTAGACAAACTGAGAAAATTAAGCGTATTACTATTAATTTATATCAAAAAGTTGATTTAATGGACTTTATCTAATTGAAAATTAAAAATGTGAATGAAGAAACTTATTCAAGAAAAACTGATAGAATAATGAATCTCAAGAGATATAATTTATTATTACTCGAGTTTTTATTAAGCTTAATTCTATAAATTATCTCTATACTAAATTTTTAGAGTAAAACAGTCATTCACCGGCAATTTTGTTTTACAAATTAAGTAAGCTTAAAAGAAAAAAAGTAAACTGCTGTTTTAAGCTTTGCCAACGTTGATCTTGTACAATTCGATCGTATTTTCTTTTCAGCTATAGGTGCGATTTCCCGGTGGCCGGATCGGCCACAGGCGGCGGCGAGAGTTGGGGGGGTGGCGGCGCAGACTCGCGCGCACGGACCATAAAACAATTGGCGCAGCTTGGTTTCCGATACTGCGATAAAGTGTGTGCATGTGTGTATGTGTGCGCGCGTACGTCTAGGTATAGCGGCAAAGGTATGGCTGCAGGCCTTAGGAGGGTGAAGAGGAGGAGGGGGTGGGGTGCTAGCCGCGGCGCGGCGGCAACCCCTTGCCGATATTTACGGGAGCTAAGCGTTGCGCTACATTTTCGCTCTTATCGCACGATAGAATAAGTGCAGCCCCGCCGCCGCCGCTTAGCTGTTCCCTATCGTGTTCGTACACACGACTTGAAAACGTAAACTGATAGAGGCCCCATTATTTCAGCCCTCGACTTCCACCTTTTTTTCTCCTTCTCCCTCTTTCTCTCGGCAACTTTGTAATTTCTTTCTTTTTTTTTTTTGCGGCTTTTAACTCTCAAGTATAAAAAGCTCCCGCGGGGCTTTCTCAGTGCTGCACTGCGCAAAACTTGCACTGCGTGTGTATATTGTGAAAATCGCGCTGTAATACTTCGAGTGCCATACACACACTAAATTCGTCGAGTACGCGTCAAAAGATATAGTAGCGCTTGCGTACACAGGCGGAGGAGGAGTAGCAGCAGCAGCAGCAGCGTATAGAGCGCGACACATCGCTTAATCTGCGTGAATAATTATTTTGGTCGTATCTGGCTTTATATGTGTCACGATTTGATATGCGCCGAGCGATAGCCGTTTCGCACACGTCAGCATTGCCCGCGAGATTTCAGACTAATTAGTTTTTATATATAACGTACACACACAGACACACATACAGAGACGAGGCCACCTCGCTATATACAACCAGTTTTAGCTCGCACTGCCTCTCCCCTTTTTCGTTCTAACGTGTTTTGAATAATCTCGTATATATGTGTAATAATTAAAAATGCGCCGACGAGTATGTGTCGACTGATTTATTAAAGTCATTTGTCAATTGGCTCGCTGAGAAAAGCTGACGTATGGGAAATAAGACTTGCGCGGATAAAATTTTAAAGCCAGAGAAAGTTGCGGCTACAGATACGTAACGTAATTCTGAAAGTAAAAAATGCATTTCGTCGCAAAAAAATATTTAACAAAAACAATTATAAAAAAATCGGTACACCGTTAAATGAAAACCAAATTAAAAACGAAGCTTAGTTGCTGATCAAAGTGCAAAGGTACAACCGTCGTCGTCGCGCAAATAATCAACGAAGCTTTTGGATTGACAGGTGAATATCGCAGTGCTCGCGTCGCCGATAAAAAAAAAATTCCCCCCCCCCCCCCCCGAACGAACCGATGCTGCGACGACAGGAGAAAAGAAAACACGGAAGCATGTGCACGTGGTGTAACAAAGCCACGACGACGACGACGACGACGAGAGAAGAGACAGCAGCAGTAGCAGCCAATTGAAAAAGGCCTGTCGCTCGGTCGCGTATCGCCGTAGAGATATTCATTGCGGATTACGCGAGCTTTTTCAGTGCAGCATTCGAGCTCGCTGCAACACAACTATTGCCAGTATAGCAGCAGCAGCTCGCGCGCCAACAATGCCAGGGAAACGCGCGTCAAAACTAAAAGCCTCGCGATAAGCTGTCGTCGCCGCCGCGCGAATCTCCTTTTTGTTCGATTTTCTATAATCAAGCGTCGCGAGCGCTTCATTTTTAAACAAACGGTTTCCCGCCGACAATACCTCGCGTCACACACAGTTTATCCATTCAATGACTGTCGCTTTCTTCTTCTCTCTCGCCATTTTATTTTATTTTTTTTGTCGAGCAAGTTCGATTATTGCTTTTTACTCACACGATATACATATACAAAAACAAGTTTCGCTCAGAGTATCATCGTCCTTTTTCGAGGAGAAGTGGAGGCAAGAGAGTGCAGTTATATTCGCGTCGCGAAGATGCTCCATCATCGTGTTCTCTCGCTGCTAGTGCCTGCTATCGAGGAGCCTCGATCGTCGTTATATTATACGTCAAGGCAAGGCGCGCTTAGCCCGGGCTGCGCAAGGCTGTCGCGCTGCTCACGGCGGAAATTATGAAATCAGAGACACAGAGCACGTACACCGGTACTTCCTTGCTCTCTCTCTCTCTCTCTCTTGCTCGCTTGGGTAAGGCTCTTTCGCACAGTCCTACCCTGCTATTGCTGTACACTTTACACTTGTCTCCGGAAAATGACGGAGCGTCGCGCTGTTGTTGTGTTTCGATTTGATTGATTGTATATTACCGTGGCAGCTTCGCTAAACGATCCTCCTCTCGTCGGCTTGTTATTTATTTGCCGGAATAAGCGAGAAGACAGCGCCGAATATTATGCATCTGGAACAAAGAATATCCCCCCGACCAAAAAAAAAAAAAAGAAAGAAGGCTATATTTATCGCGAGACAACTCGTTGGAAAAGTTTTTTCGTTCTTTTTTTTGTTCAAACTGCGCGTCGCTGTATACTTTTTGAGGCATATTATCTGATTAGTCGAGGCCAGTGCTGCCGGTCGCGCGCGTTCTCTCGCGAAAATATGCACAGTCGAGCACCAAAGCGATAACGCTTTATCCTATCCGAGGAGGGACTCCCTCTCTCTCTCTTTCTCTCCCCTTTGCTTCTGATTTTTTTTTCTGCTCTGCAATTCAACGTTTTTTTGCTGCATCGAGCTCGTACTTTTTTTAATCGCACGAAGGTGCGCGTATATTGTGCCGCGGTGTGCGAGGGGTATAAGATTAGCCATTTAAAACAAAAGAGAGAGAAGCTTTCATCCCTTTGCTCCGTGCGTCTCATATCCGCATGAAGGAAGTTTGCCGCTCGCGAGAACTGCGCGAGGTTAAGTAATATAAATGCGCGAGTTAAGAGGTATGGGGTACGAGAGAAGAAAGCCAAGTGTGAGAGAGAGAGAGAGCAAGCAGTAACGGATGACCGCTGTATCTCATTGTTTTCATTTCCTTCGGAATGCCGGCGTTGGGCTGTAAGACGCGGAAATGAAGTTCGCTGCTAGCTGCTCGTGATCTAGAGACGGGGATTCATCCCCCGCATCCTGCATGACAACGAGCCGGCATCCTCCTCTTCCGTTGAAGCTCCCTACTACATTTACGCGCCCTCGCGTATCGTACGTGCCATGCTGCTCTCCCCCGCTCCTCTTGTACACACAATACACAATGTGTAATTGGCAAGATCGAGGAAAACGTAAAAACTCATTGATATCGCTTGCTCCTGCTTTCAACGGCTTTTCTTATTGTTTTTTTTTTTTTTTTTTTTTTTTGCTTATGCCACGACGACATTGTATAAGCGTTTTCAGGAAATTGCAAGCTCCGAGACTTTCATTTATACGATTAGCAGATTGCTATGGCATTGCCTGAGAAATATTCGTGAAAAAACTTACGTGTTGCAAGCAACGAATTTTGAGGACAGATGCACTTACCTGAAAAAATAAAAAAAAAATTTTTTGTGAATAACATTCTTGTTTGCAAATGTTTTTTTAATTCCGAGATAAGCGCAATACGCATTCGCGTCGTCAATTATTTTTACAATTAGTGTTCGTTTCCTGAACAACTTCAATAAATGTCATTTCATCGTCCACAGCAAAAATAATATAAAAAAAAGTATACGCGCAGACGGATATAAAACCAATGTAATAACCCCTCCAAGAAGAGATAAGCACGTAAATACGCATTTAAATTGGCGTCTGCCACTTTGACGTTAAAACACACGCGCCAGCGGACAATCGGTCGTCGCAGAGCTCTCGCATATTACATATGTTTTTTTTTACCCTTCTTCCGCGTCCCCGGACACTCTCTCTCTCTTTTTTTTTTATTTCAACTCATCAACGCAACGTCCGAAGAAAGCACAGGAAAGATGCTTTATCGGGGCACAGGCCGTTAATCGAATTTTGCCTCCTCTTTATATTCCTCCCCCGCCATTCCTCTCGCGCGTACATTATAGAATTGACGACGCGCGCGCTTGCTTTCTCGACACCGCGGCCGAGTGTGGGTTTTATATTCCGTATCATTTGAATTTCACTCGCGGCAAAATGAGATTTCCACTATGCCTGCCAGACATCCCCCTCCGCGCTATAGCTTACATTGGCTCTCGAATGCGCGACCAGTATACGATTTACGTATATAAGTTTTACGATTTAGCATTTTGATGGATCAACTTTTGCCAATTCATTTGGTCTCTCCAATAACGAAACTTTCTCGAAAGTCCAAATCAACGCAGTTAAATGAAATCTGAAGGAAACTTTGCCGAATTGATTGTCCGAGTCGACGTCTCAATTATCCATCGCGTCGATAATTGGTTAAAAAAAGAGCTGCGCACATAGAGGCGCGATAGTCGTTGAAAAAGAATACACGATTATAAAATGCAATACTGCGCGAGAGAAAGAGAGTGATGAAATTGCGATAATTTAGGTGCAATGATCGACAATATCCCTCCGCACACACGCCAAGCATGCGATACATTCATATCTCTGGAAAGAGCGAAATTGCACACTATGAAACGAAGATTTGGCTCGGTGAAGATAGATATACAATGTCGGTACTACGATATCGCCGGTATATACATGCTCTCGATAGGATCTGTCGCCGCTTCGTTCTGTGGAGAGAGAGAGAGAGAGAGAGAGAACGTTAACGAACGCGCGCCAATGGACCAATCGCCACGAGATCTTGCTCAGCTTATGCACACGAACGCTTTTCTTAACGACGACGACGACGACGAGCGATGACAATCTAGAGACGGGCGAAGCCAAGGCTGTGCAATACATACACACACACAGACAGATCGGCTCGCACGATTAATCATCATCCACATGCTGCTTTTTCCAATTAATGAAAAATCGAGCTTTCGTCGCCTCGAGCCTCTCTCTCTCTCTCACGGGAATATTTGCTCGGCATAAGTAGTCTCTTATCTCGACTGCTCATCTCGATTGCAAGCGCACGCTCTCTCTCTCTCGACAAATTATCGCTCGGCGGACAGATTTATATTTTGATCGTACGCGCTCGCGCGCGCGAGAATGAAGCCCAAAATAAAGGAGCAGAGGAAGAGAGAGGGATAAGGACTTTATCTGCGGAGAGTAATAAATTGAGCGCGGCTTGAATACCGCAACACGCGAAAATTGTCGGGATTCCATTAAGTATATATATATACATACACGTTGACGAATATAACCGACAAAATAAAGACGTAGCACAGCTGGTATGCGAGAGAGGGAGAGAAAGCCGGATTTGCTTCAGTGGGTGGAGAGAGAGAAAAAGGCAAAGCGATGAAGAATCTCGAGTTGGCAGGTGCGAGAGAACCCATACACAATACGAATAAGCTGCTATAGCTTGCCTAAACAAATGATCAGCTTTATAATATACCTTCTCGCGGAGCGCATATATGCGATATCGCCGCAGCGCCGAAGCCGCGAGGCGCAGCAAGATTATGCGGCAAGGGCCAAGCCTCATAATACAGCCTCACATTCGAATATATATTATATTCATCGCGGATTTGTCTTAGCCGAAGATGTAATATTTTACCGTCGAATAGTAAATGCCGAGCGCTTATTATTTTTCTCTATAAAAGCTCGCGCTTCGCTATAGCGGATGTATATCTCCGTTTCATCGTACATAACCATATATGACGAAATCCTGAAAACAATATACCTATTTTTTGAGAACCAGAATTGAACATTTTTTTTCGCCGCTAAGGCTTCCGGATCTGTTTCCTCTTCTTATTTAAGGCATATAGTCACAGAAAATACTCGTGAACATTAGAAAAGTCCGCAGGAACTACTTTTTTAAAGCATTTTTCCGATATTAATAACAAACTAAAAATGTAATTATTTTGCAATTTTTTTGATAACTTGCCACCGGATGATTATTTTTGAATGAAA
>JAWWMK010000032.1:1508246-1522043 GCA_035047105.1 Galeopsomyia nigrocyanea | reverse complement strand
CTGTAGCGCGCTCAAATTCGAAATACACGTAGGTGGCGGTATTAGGTACATGGCGGTATTAGGTACACTTACCTTAGACAAAAAAAAAAGTGTTAACAATCAATACGACACACGCAACTGATCTCTCGCATCTCGATCGTAACCCCGTACTGATTCTCCCGACAATCTCCATTAAATTTTATCGTGCCTATATCCCTCCCCTTCGTTTAAAGATAGGTATAACGTGGAGGCTGGAGAAAAAAAAGGAATGCTTTCAAGCGAGCTTGCAGCAGTAGCTTGTTTGATCGTCGCTCTTTTTCTTAGCCCACACACATACACTTATAACTCGGACGTTTTTTTTTTCCTTGCTTGCAGCGTCGTCATTCGTGAAAGAGAAAGCATCCAGCAGCCAGCAGCAGTATAGTAGTAGTGATCGCGAGTAGCGAGCGCGCGGCCGCGAGTCACTAAAGATAGCCGATATCAGCGATGGTGTGTCGGGCGGCGATAGCGGTAACGAGCGCCAAGAGGAAAGTTACCATCGCGGGCGAATAACCGACGACGACGACGGCAGCAGCGACCAACTTGACGAGTGCGGATCGGTGCAAAAAGGGACGCGGCTCACTATAATACTTCAAAGACCAGCCATCCATTCAACTCGACACTTGTTCTTATATATACTCGCTGCAGTCCGCCTTTGCAGTTTTTTTTTTGTGTGTGCCGTTTCTTTCGGATCGTCGTCTCGATTCGAGAGATGCTGCTCATAAAACTCTTACAAATTCAATTCGTTTTTTGCAGAATCTCATCGGTATATTAAACTATTTGTAGAGGAAATTGGACTGGAATTATATATATTTGAACGCGATCATTGACCAGCGAGCTCGCAGCAAGTGCTGAAGACGAGGATATAGGAAGAAAAAAGAAATTCAATTGGCGAGAAGGGGAGAGAGAAGGAGAGAGGGACAGGACAAGGGGACCATTCAGATAACACGATAAGAGCAATACGTCTCTCTTTCCTCTCTCTCTCTCTCTTTCTCTCTCGCATGCTCTCACCGAACAACGCGCGCGATGCAATATGCGCTATGCGATGCTGCCTCGATAATAATGGGGAAAGTCTCGATAAGTATGTGTCTGTGTATGTATCGTATATGCATGCTTGTGTTTGTATAGCTTCTCTCTCTCTAGCCGGAGGACAGCAGTTCTTAACCCTTGAGAAAACGATGCTTGCAGAAAAGAAACTGATACATGCTCGCGAGAGATGAGAAGACAAATTATCGAACATCGTCTCTATACCATTCGATCGAAATTTTAGTAAACATTTGATCGCTTGAAAAATTAGAACGTTATCTGACTAGGTATTTTTAACGTAACCGTGACGAAGCCAAGAGAAAAATATGTGTACAGTGAAGCAGTCAGTCAGAGATCGCGACGATATTTTACAAATAAACTACATTTATATTAAGTGGAATTTTTCAAGTAAAACGTGAATAATACACAGAGACCAATATCACGAGTGCACATGAATGTTAAAGCAGAGATAAGGAGAGCCAATCAAAACGAAATATAATGAAAGCCAAGATAACAAATGATAGATAATGGCGATGAGTCGCCCGCCGCCGCCGCCGCTCGCTCGACTGCCTCGTACACATATTACTCGTTTTCACTGTATAATTCCGGCTTGACGCTGATTCACTTTCGCCTGGTGCGCATACTTGTCACTCAATTATTAACGACGGACAAACAAGCTACTAATTATACGAAACCTATACAGGTGAATTCGATAGAAGGCTAGAGAATATTGTTGGATTTCAACGTTCATCTCTCTCTCTTTTTCTGAATAGATATATACTCTATACACAACAGTCGTCAGTTGGTTTTTATATGAAGTGTGGGCAGAGCGAGATAAAATTTCAAGTCTCGAGCCTGATGGGAAGACAGAGAGCGATAAGGAACTCAGCAGCGGCAAGGACGAAGAGCAGCAACAACGACGACGACGACGACGACGAGAGAGGGGAAAGAGTTTTATTTTACCCGCATTATTATTCCGTTGGAGATCGCGAGCTGATCCGTTTGGCTATAAGGTAAACTCGTGGGGTCGGCGCGCGCTTATTTATGGATGAATTCCCTTTTAACTTTCGGGGGGGCTTTTGTCTTGCGCGCGCGGATTTCCTCCTTTGAGTGTGTGTGTGTGTGTATCGCAAAGCAAGCAAAGCCTATGGACTCTCTGCGATCCTTATCGACAAATTTTTCCTTAATCAGTGCTGCACACACATTGCATGAAATATTGCCCGACATATTTGTCTGCTGTCTTTGAGGGACTTTTGCATATTAAATCTTACCGAATAGCGTCATTTTTTAATGAATTAAAATAGCTAACTCGAGCTTTGAAACAAAAGCCTTGAGTCGACGTTAAAATCATCAGCAGCAAGACTACAATCGCCGAGAAAAAAAAAAAGAAAGGATGAGAAAAAAAAGGGCACGTGCAGCAGCGGAGCAACAGTATAAGCGCGGGTGGTGCAGGCCGGTCCGAATAGAAAGACAAGAGGCCTAGACGATGCTTTAGGCCGATAAGAGGGCAAAGAGAGAGAGAGAGGGAGAGCGGGCGCCGCAAAACCGTATCTGCCTGTGGCGCGCGAGCAGTGATAGCGCCACTTCCGCCCGGCCGACCATCCCTCTCCCTCTTACTACCTCGCGAGAGAGAGAGAGAGAGAGTCCTTCCTTTTCGCCCTCTATCCAGACTCTGTGTGTGAGTATGTGTGTGTGTGTGTTACTATACTGCTGACTTTTCGCGATTATCTTACATGCCGACTGGCCACTCTCGCCTTCACGACAACTCCTTCAACGCTGCTTGAGCTGCACGGACTGAGTGAGAGATATCAAAATAAGCTACGAGCTAATTAAAGATTATTTTTTTCTTAATTTCGTAATTAGTCGGACCATTTAAATTTCGTATTAAAGAGCCGATAATTAAGGGAATTAAATTGGCCGTACGGAAAATATTGCATGGAATAATCGCGCGGAGCTTTCCGCGAAAGTAGAGATGGGGGATGGATATCGAGCATTTGTAAGATGTGTGTTTGCTTGCGCTCTCTCTCTCTCGCTCTCTCGCAGATATCGCGCGCGAGCGCTTGCTCTTTCGATGCCGCACAAGGAGAGACAGTAGTCCTCCGCCTCTTTCTTTCTCTTTCTCGCTAGCTCTGAGCGAGAGATCCACGATCGATAAGCTGCTGCCGCCACTGCCTGCACTGCAACGAGCATTCGCGCAGCAGAGTCTTTTAATGCGAAATATTGACTAAAAATAACTGCGAGAACTCTCCTTTTGTGCCCGCGCTGTGTGTGTGTGTGTGCGCGATCGATGCTGATTTCGAATTAAATGCTAATCGATTGTTTTCGGAAATGATAAATATTTATTTCAATAGACTGTCGAATATTTATAAAATTAATGTAGATGGTTTGTGAATTATAAAACTTATACTGCGGATTGACTGTTTCAGAGCATCGTCGTCGACGGCGGTCGAAGCGCTGCTATAATATCGGCTTTCGCGATAACATCGAATCGACGAGACTATACACTCAACTACTTTTCACGGCTTTCGCTGTGCACACAGCAGTTCACTTCGTTGCTGCCTGCGCTGTTGCTCGCCGAAGCTTGCCCACTCTCTCTCTCAATGATACACACAAACATGCGTCTTTTTTTTTTGTGCCTGCCTCTTACCCTTTTACATCGTGTAAGTGAATCTCTACATGCGAGATAAGTCGCAATCAAGAGAGAGAGAGAGAGGCTTGATTAAATACAGACTCGGCGAGCTCTGCTCTCACTCGACTCTGCCGGCAACAAATATTTATAGCATTCGAGCGATAGAGCATTTTGTTCCACTTGCATTTTATTATTCATTTGGTAAATTCGATTTATGTATCGAGCTTCGATGGATTTAATCAAACAAATGCGATATTATTATTATTTTATTCGCGCATGATGGAAAAATTACCTATGTGGGTGGCACTTAACGTAACGGTAAAAAAAAAAGACTGGCACGTCGAATTCTTATCTGCGTATACGGCATTTGATTGCATGAAACTTGCATGCGGATAGAGATTGGCGCATATCTGTTACTTCCATAGACGCAAAATTATTCTACAAGTTTTTGAAGACCGAATATTTGATCAAACACGTCAGTCATTTCATAATATTCGTTTGATCAATAACTATGTCTATAAAAATAATGTCCCTTTCAATCAAGATTACCTGTAGATGAAAAAAAAAATGCACACACACACATAGTTATATACACAGCGATCGTTAAAAAATTGAAGCAGCCGCCTTTGGCGAGGCTCTTTTCTGGAAAATCCTATGCAAACATCGGCCCAGCGATACGGCAGCTGATAAGAGAGCTCCTGTGTTTTATCTGCGCGCGTTGCTGCCGGGTAAAGCCACTTTTTTTTTTTGTACCAGTACCTCGTCGTCGTCTGTGCAACGCACAAGTGCTCGTGTGCACGAGCCTCCGGCGGCGGCGACTTTACAATATCTCTTGTTTAGTCGAACAAATACCGGGCACGCGACTTGATATTCTTCTTTTGCTTCTCGCTCCATATAAGAGACAAGAAAACTTTAAAGATATCGCGTATGTGCATCTCGCGCTCGCGCTGATATTCCTTGTTTGCTTTGTGTAAATAATTTTCAACGTTTACTTCATAATCTCTTAAATCACGTCAATATTTACCTTATTAATACTTGTATAACAATGTAGCTTCATGCGCTTGCAAGCAAAGTCAAGCACGTAAAATGCTTCAATCAATATCGAGTGGCGAAGTTGCAAAAACTTGCAGAAGGCTCAAAATATATCGAGAGCATGTGTAAATCGATGGCTCACGGGTATATGTATAAGTTAGTCTGCATTCGGACTGAATCTCGACGAGTCGAGTCGAGTCGATTCGTCGGTCAGTATTGTGGAATTCGGAGCGTCCGCGTGCGCAGGCTGAAGTCTGGCCGAAAATGGCCAGGGCGCCAGGCTTATCTTCGCGGTCCCCGAGTGCACCGATAAACCCGATCTCGCTCACTGCTGCCGCCGCTGCTTAAAGTATCTATAAGCGCATCTTTTTCTCTTCCTTTTTTTTTTTTGTTTTCTCTCCATCGGCCTATACATTTGTAATCTGCCTATTATCTGACGCACACTCCTATATATCCCTTTTTCTTCCTCTCTATTCGAATCGGTTCGAAGAAGAATATAGCATTAAATGCGTGCGTGTGTATGCATGATGTATCAAGGAGCTTCTCGGCCAGTCAACGCGCTGCTGCAAAGTAAGTTCGATAAATCAGACTTGTGTATGTGTATGTGTGCCCACGACGACCAAAATTTTTATCGATTTTATTCCTTTTACAGCTTCTTCTTCTTTTTTTTTTTTCAAGCGCTTACGTGTCCCCCGATATGGCAACGACCGTGCGCACGAAAGATCCTATACACTACTGCGGGTAATCGGTTTCTCGGTAGAGTGCATGCAGAAATAAATACTGGATACGCATCAAATTCGATAAGCTTTTTACGACTTATAATCGGGCTTCATCTTGAAATTACTCCACATTGCTTATTTTTGTCTTCGGATAACGATCGTTGCAAAAAATAAGAATCGAACGAGTAAAGTGAAAATACATTAGGAGAAAGATGTTGAGGAACGATTGCAGCCGAGGTACTCCAAACTTCCCGCAATACCTCGAGATAAAGACAAATATTCGGTGGTGGGTTCCGATCAGTTAGCGGCTAATGAGAGATGCTAACCGATGAATTTCGGGGAAAAGGCATAACGCACGTCTTTATATACATCGAGCACACAGCTCATACGGTCTTTAGCGCCACGAAGATCGCAGTTTTATCTCGCTTCGAGTCTTCCCGTCAGAGAGCGAAAGGCATGATGCGTCTCCTATTCTCCCAACAATGTGCGCGCCAAAAATATAAGCGGCCTATTCTCGGACTACTTTATATATCTCAAGATTCCTTACGCACGAACTTTGTATCTTCATCGATCTGTGGCGATCAATCGCTTGGCCTATATTTACTACACGTGTCATTCGGACATGTAATTTGTTAGCTTTACTCGACTCGAAGCAAATTCAACGTTTGTTTTTGTTTTTTTTTTTTTTCAAAGATAATTTTCGCAAAATGAGTTCAACAAACTCACGCCCTCATCAAAGCAAAACGCGGGGAAATTTTCAGATGAGCAAGTGGGCTTTAACATCGCTGTACAAAACAACGAGCTGGTCAGCGATAACGGAGAGAGAGAAAGAGCATATCGCTAGCTATCGACTGGCAAACATCCAGATCGCTATAACACTGGAAAAAACGGGAGAGAGGGAGAGAAAAAAAAAGCGAGAGGGATGGGTAATCATCAAGGCACAAAAGCGCAACGTCAAAGTCACGAGATTCGGACGTGACGATAGCAGATCGCTGCTTTTTTTTTTGGTTGCATTTCGGAGCGGCAGTGCACCACACACACGAGAGAGAGAGAGAAAGTTAAAATCTGCGTCGCGCTATATCGGCTCGCTATCGGCTCATTACGCTAATATTCACTCGAAATGCCGCGCGATACGCGCTATCTCGATCGTGCTGCTGCTGCTGTAGTACCATCCTCGTCCCTTACTCGACACATGTGCATTCGCACGTATACACAGACCGCCGTCGTTGAAAAAGAGTATATGTATATACTTCTTTCACCCTTGTAGATAAATCCGTGATGACCACCCTGCGACTGCTCAGATTGTCTGTCGTCGATCGAAGACCATCAAAATATATGTTGCGTGCGAGTTATAACGATTATATAATATACATTGCTTTGTTTTTACGAAAGACGATAAAAGCTCGTTATCCAAAAATCCACACGATAATGTCGTTATTTCACGTCAAACAGAGAAGACAAAGCGCATCGATATATATTCAAGAGATAGCGCCGAAAGTGCAATCTAGCGAGTCGTGTCATCATTCGCGAAATAACCCAAACAAGGAAAAAATCTATAAAAAAAAAGAGAGAGAAAAGAAGATCGCCTCCGACGTGTATATGTTCTTGCATAACATTGATTCGAAATAAGGTGAAAAAAGAAAAAAAGGCACGTGGCAATTTGCACCTCGTAACATATCTGCGGCTGAGTAAAAAAAGAGCGATAAAGAGAGAAATAAAAAAAAGTCAAAAGAATAAGCTTTGGAGCGAGCAAAGACAATATAAGGAGAGGGAGAGAGAGAGAGAGAGCTTGGGCCTCACACGCAGGAGGCCGGCGAACAAAGAAAGAAGGAGCGTATAGGTTGCAGCCGAGTAGCATCGTGTGGCGGTAAGGAAGTAGCGATAGTCGTCGGAGAGAGAATACAAGCAGCAGCAGCAGCAGAGAGAAGGGGAGAGAAGAAGATCGGGAGGATGCTGCTGCTGCTGCGAGTGTGTAGAGACACCATTCCGGCGATGCCAGGAGCGTGTCGCCGCGAGCCCGACTGACACCACAATGCGCTGTAGCAATTTGTAGGCTCGCCCTTCGCCTTCACCGCCGCCGCCACCGCCGAGAGAGAGAGAGCGGCTTCTCTCTCTCTCTCTCTCTCTCTTGCACACATACATACACACCAGTTACCTATACCTCCCTCTCTCTCTCCCTCGCCCCTTTTCTTACCTTATACGCGCGCGGCTTCCTCTTCTTCTTCAGTGCGGTATATTTATGAGGCCGCGATTTTCGCTCTCGACTCTGTCGCGCTCCTTTTTTTTTTTCTTTTCCTCGCTTCGATCGCCGATTATTGTACCTTCGTTGCTAATAAACTTTACGTCACGTTACAAAATTTACTTGAGACACTATAGGCAGAAATTTGGCTCGCTTCGTGACGAATTTGAAGTAAATTGAAAAAAGGACATCGCGAAAAAAAATGTCAAGCCAGAGAGCGAATCCAAAGGGCTAACTAATCAAGAGAGAGATAGATGAGGCGAGCCGATAATCCGTTGTGTCTCTTCGCGTGCGTGCGTGTACAAATACATATATAGTAACACACACACAAACACACACACTTGCACACAAGCAAAGGGCAAGATAAGCTATAAGGAGAAGGAGAGCAGTGCACACAACTTGCGCGCTGGCTGCAGCTCTCCTTTCGCGGCGTCACCCGCGTTCGCGCGAAACCCCGTACGCGCTTCAAAGGAGGGAGAGCGCGCAAGTAAAGCGAGCGAGCAACAACCGATCGCAAGCTGCTGCCTGCTGCTGTTGCAGCGCAAACGTATATCCTAACAACACATACGTACATATACGTAAGTACAACACACATTCGCACACATGTATATCGTAAGGGAGAGGGCCAACGATCGACACTGATATCGTAGCCGCGGCTGCTGCTGCTGCTGCTGCTACAGCCAGCCGTATGCTCGCTCTTGCTCTCTCCCTGCACGATTTGCGAGCTTCTTCGATTATCCTTTCCTTAACTTCTCCTCCTCCTCCTTCTTATAGCTGTTGCTTTCTTTCGAGATTCGGCTCGCTCGCTCTTTTGTTTCGCTGTAATACTTCTGTTCTCATAATACATTCATTGTACAGTTGCGAGCGATTACAACTGCATGAAAATATTGGGCTATGTGTAAACATTGTGTGATCCTTCAACGTTCGATGAATATAAAGATACATTTTTCCATTGATTGCGTTAAAACTTCAATCATTGTTTGTTAGTGCTCTCGAGAGCTTTGTTGAGTTGCACTGACTCATCGCTGAGCTTGCAATGCGGCTTATCCGATCAGATCAACGTGTAAAACGCAAAACAATCAAATAATGCTCGATAAAATGATTGAAAATTTGAACCTTGAATTTCATTTCGAACACGCCGACCATGAGTTTGTAAAAAAAAATATTGTTTGTTACATTCAATCAGTATCCAATATTTATATTGTAATGCAGATGGATCGTCCCGATGCATAAATTGAGCATGTGCGTGAGCTCGACGTATAAGAGAAGGCGATCAGCTGCTAACAAGGAGGAAGAGGAGGAGAAGATCCAAAGAGAGAAAACTCGAATAGATTGTTTCTTTCTGAGGCGACGATAGGGAAGGCAGCCACAGTCGGGAAAAGAAATATCGCGATCGAGTGCGCGCTCGAGCTATTCTATAAAATCATCGCCTATTAATTTGACGATAGAGCTGCTGCTGCTGCTGCTGCCCGACGGGGGGCAGCCGTTCCTCGCGCCGGGGGACCTCATCCCGAATACGGCCGCTCTCACACACACATATTATATAGCAACTTCGAGCACCTCATTAGTGTCCTCTTTATGCCTTTTAAACCAATTTATTTTATAATCCTCGAGAGAAGCGCTTGTTTCACGCTTACTGTATACGCTCTTGGTTTGTTTTTATTTTCTTTTCCTCTCTTTTTCTAGTTACCGCGAAAGTTCAACGTTAAATTTTTTTCCCTAACGTAAAAAATTATCTGAAAAATAAAGAATAATACCGATTTTCGTGCCGACACGCCGCAGCAGCGTATGTACAGTTACGCGCGCGACTTTTGAAAAGCTCTCTTGATAAAGAAAACGACTATATATGTATACAGAGCGATAAGCCTTATCATAAACCAAATTTATTTTAAGCGATTAAATGTTAACACAAGAGCACATAATGAAGTAGCACTTTATGACTATTGACTTTTTCCTCTCGAGATAACGAAATTTTCGAAGTCTCAATCGAGTGATGATACTACAACGACCGGACGATAAGTGCCAAAAGTAGAACAATTAAAATACAAATTAATACAAGCGGGACAGATGTAACTAAATCGAGAATGATAAAAAAAAAACAAGCCAGCGGGCGTATCGACGTAAGCAGACATACATAAAACGAGTATCGCATCACGCAGCATTTAGAGTTGCAAATATTCAAGGCATAAGGGCGTGCGCGAGAAATTTTCGCGCGCGGCCGTCGACGATAATCCGTTAATTAACGCTATCGTCCCCCTTCATGCACCCGCAAACTTTCGACGACGACGACGACGACGACGATCTCCTCGGCGCACGAAACAAAGCTCCGTAGCAGAAAGAGGCTAACGCCGAGCAAGCGAGCTAGCTGATAAGAAATTCATATCGCAGCTTTACCGTCACGCTCTCTCTCGCGCGCGCAGATCGCCGCCAAGCGTCGCGACTCGATTCAAGCTCCACGTGGCCACCACCCCGACGCCGTGCAAAACTTTTCGACTCGCGGCTTATCTCGCGCTATAATAAAGACCCCCTTCTCTCTACTTTCAAATGGACAACTTTATCGCCAGGCTCGAGCATATTTTTTTTTTTCTTCTCTTTTCGCTTTACTAACGCCTGATTTCTTTCTGCGGAACTTTCATTCGCGCGAGATCGATTACGATATCGCCATTCTGTATCTCTGCTTTATATTACCCTGCTGCTGCAGTCTGACGATTAATTTTTTCATTTGTATACAGATCGAATGTACATAAACTCGCATTTTTCTTGAATAGTTTTACTCGCAAGAATATTTTTTTTTCCAGCCATGTCGCTTCGCGAAATACTTATATGCTTTATCGATAAGTTATGTGCGACTGATAAGTAATGTTAATTACTTTTTTTTTACGATACCCGATAAAGTGCTGCCGCGCGGAGAACAAATAACACTAAGTAATACAATTTGGCGAATGGCGTTATTGGATTTCTTTCGAGAACCGGTTCTCTGACCAACGCGTTCAAATCCTTATTTAAATTTATCCGAAAAAGCCATCGGCGGATTGTATCAGCCTCGGCAAATGAAATATATTTTTATTGTCGAGAAATTATTCCGAAACGCTAATCGTAAAAGGATTATCGAAAATCTTCTGCGTATGAAGCATAAAGTAAATACATTGATTTCGTAGTATTGGATTGATAAACATCAAGGCAGCACAAAACAACGTTCTCTTCTGACAATTAAAGAATGCAGAACAAGAGTAATGAAGCAGGTCGAGAAAAAAAATTTTACGAACGTTTGAATAAGCATGAAAAATCTAGTGGGCAGTAAAAGGATAGATAAGTGTACGAGTACTGCAAGCCGCACGCGTGAAAGCCGACCACGTGACGCGTCAACCTCGAAAAATCAGCTGACGAGCGCTGCGCGCGCTTCTATTTCGCGCTCATAGAGCCGTCGCTTTGGTTACTCGTTCAAACAGGCATCGCTCTTTACCAAGTTTTCATTTGTTTTTCGACGAAACGGTGCAACTGACATACACGTATATATACAGTTTATAGTGAAGCGAAAGTCGTGTCGTGAAAAAGATAGAAAGTGATGCGTGAATTGAAAAGCAATCATGGAGAACTCACGTTTTAATGTTGGATATGGTTTGGGGTTGCTCTGCTTGCGGCGTGACATCCTCTGCTCTGGGCAGCAGCGGCAGCAGCAGCCATCACCAGCGAGACATAATGAGCAGCAATAGCGGCGGTGACATGCCCGCGCGACAGCCGCGTTCCAACAACTCTCCTTCTCACACAACTGCACGTTTTTACAATATTATACTCTGCTTGTATATATGATCCAATGATCCGAGAAGCTCCGCCAACCAGGGACAGACAAGGGCACAGCCAGCAACAGTGTGGTATACGCGACAGACAAGAAAGAAAAAACGACCAACAGATGCAACAAAACAGAGCGGACAAAAGACAACGAAGCACGAGATATGAGGCAAGTGTCGTTTGTTTGTTTTTTTTTTATTTCAATACCACGACGATGTTGGGCGGCAGCGCACTAGAACGAACAACATCTTCGACACACGGCTGTTCCTCGGACGACGCTGCGGGAGAAAGCTTGAAAACAGCGAGAACGACGATTCTCGACTCGACTCGGAGAAATACCGGTAAATGTCTCGCGAGCGACGGGCGCGCGACACAGCTCGTCGTTCGGCCGCTGTCAGCGGGCAACTAAACAAACGCGCGCGGCTCGCTACCAAACAACCCCCACCAAGGCCGCGCGAGCGCGAGGCAGAGAGCAGCAGCGGCAGCAGCTCGCCGGCAGCTCTTTCGCGCGAGTCGCGCGCGCTCGCGGTGGGAGAGCCCGAGGGACGCCCACCGAAGGCACACGTGACCTGACGTCACCTTCCACGGCCAACCTCATTGGCGCGAGCCTGCACTTTATATCTCGCGCGCGCACACCTCATCCCGGCTTTTTCGCTTTTGTTTTAGCCCTTCGGTCGGCCCCGTCCCGTCTCTCGTGCTCTCTCTCTCTCTCTCTCTCTCTCTCTCTCGCTCTTTCTCTCTCTCTCTCTCTCTCTCTCTCTCTCTTATACCTGCCTGCAACTACTTAGGCTTGTTCCTTCACACCTTCCACCCTCTTATTTTTATCCCGTCTCTCAAACTACATCTCTCAATGGCCGTTCAATTTTTCATTGCTCGTATTATTGCTCCAAACTATAAATTCATTCTATAAATTCAGGCCTGATTTGCGAGCGTACACTATTCCGTGTTCGGTCATTTCAATCACATAATGGCGCTTTGAACATTCGAAAAGAATTCAATATTCATACGTAATCGACTGAAATAAAAAAAAATACAGTATGCTGATTTGAAATATAATTTTATTCAGAAAAAGCTTAATATAAAAAAATTTATGTTTCCCACAATCAAAACATTTGAAACTTTCAATATGAGCTCGAATATGAGTATTGACATTGAAAATAAAATGCACTCTATTGGATTTATTCGTTTTCTTTCGAATTAAACAATAGCGTTCTTGAACGATAATGCAATCTGTCTATTTTATCTACTTTGACGAAGTTAAATGAGGCAAGTATGCCTGTGATATTTGATCTAGTCATTTTGATCTTCACCATTGTCAAAAATTTATGTTAATATATATTGAATCAATGAATGCTTTTTTTTAAATAGAATGACATTTAGGACTATCATCGTTGTAAAAACTTTTTAGTAAAATAAATTCAGGAATGTATAGTGATATCTAATTATGTGACGGCAAGCATTTTCTTATTTTTGTATTTTACTTCAAAACAGTACAGGAGTTTTTTTCAAGCACAATGGTTTACAAATTTAACATATTCTTTGCAAATAAAGCTTTTTGAACTTTCATTTATTACAATTTTTCAAGGGGACTCGGAATAATCTTTTTTATATCTGTTTATTTTAAGTTAATACTTGCCGAGCATGTCTCTTTCAAGTGAACAATACCGTATTTGGAATGTATTTGACGCTGTGCAAAAAAAAATAAAATAAAATTTTTTTTTCAAAAATAAGATCTTTTTTTCAAGACGGGAACCATATACGGACGTTTAATTTTTTTACCTTCACTAAGGCTTCTTTCTAAAGTACGTTAAAGCACAGGAAACAATCGATTATAAGTGAGTGTCTCTTACCCCACCTAATTTATAAATTGTCATCACGCATATCTAAAGATTGTAGAGACGGTTGCATACTCCAACGAAAATGATGAGTAGAGGGGATATGTATTGCAATTGACTTTTATTAACGGTGTAGAAATTAGCATATTCATTTTATATTAACATTGTAAGAATTATTAACATATTCTTTATATACACCTTTTAATACATCCAATAAAATTTCTTTGTAAAAACTGAGCGGCACAGATACATTGTCCAAATTATAACTATCTCATAATGAGCAGGTTGGTTATCCATTGATTCACTTGAACAAGACAGGCCCGGCAAGTATTAACTTGATATAAAAATATATATAAAAGATTATTCCGAGTCCCCTTGAAAAATTGTAATAAATGAAGGTTCAAAAAGCTTTATTCGCAAAGAATATGCTTGAAAAAAAACTCCTGTACTGTTTTAAAGTAAAATACAATTACAAAAATAAGAAAATGCTTGCCGTCACATAATTAGATA
>JAWWMK010000032.1:1443285-1508146 GCA_035047105.1 Galeopsomyia nigrocyanea | reverse complement strand
GGAATTTTATAAGCAATCAAACTATCTACGACGAAGCAAATATACCCCGCATCGACAATTTTATCATTAAGCTGACGCGAGATTACTTTGCGAACGCTAAGTTAATCGATTGTAATCCACTTATTACAAGAATCACAAATGTAAACAAACTGTACACTGAACGATGCAAAAAATCAGGGTGGCTACCACCAGAATCATTCACCGTCCTAGACGAGCAAGGGCTCATTCAAAACGCAAAAAATGTACCTATTATTTATCATTGGTCCGGCCACAAAAATAGGAAAACAATTCCAGCTAACGTAAAGGAAATACCACCATTAAAGTACTCAATGGCAATACCAAAGTGTGACGCAAATGATACCAGCCGTCTGGACACAGAAAGATACTGGTGGCTAACCGATGATAATAGATTCTTAGCAGAGCTACGTAGCCGCTTTAAAAAGAAACGAAAGTAATCGAACGAATATTATTGAGTTGCGCCAAAGCACCTGTCTACAAATTTTTTAGTCATGTATATTGCTCTCCAGCGAACAAAAGCTCTGTCACTACGACTTCAATAAAGTCAAATAATTAGAATTAAGCTTGTAAATATTGTAAATAGGACATTAGGTTTAAGTTTTCTTTTAGTTGTAAGATCATGGCCAAAATACTGTCAGTGTTGAGAATGTTTTTGAAGTTTTAAATTACAAACTTTTTTTTCCATTCGTAATAGAGCCGCAGCCAGAGATGTACGAAAGGTCTTCTTACCACCGTACTCCAAATTGTTCAACTCTTTTTATAACTCCTGTCAAATAATCTTTTGTAGTGCTCATTAAAATGAAGCCATATAAAGATATACGCAAACCATATTGTACTAGTTTTTAAGTTTCGTTTTTCTATGTACTATAAGTTATGCAATGTATCTGAATTACTGAATAAACGATTTTATACAAAAAAAAAAAAAAAAAAACACCGGTTCTCGTCCGATCACCGCAGTTAAGCAGCGTTGAGCGCGGTTAGTACTTGGATGGGTGACCGCTTGGGAACCCAGCGTGCCGTTGGTATCCTTTTTGCCATTGAAACATTATTTAATTTTTATAATTTTTTTTTTCAAAATGTCATAAGAATTTGAGTTATTAATGCAAAATAATTATGAACATTTGAATTACATCCGAAATTTATGAATAGTTTAATGTTTGATATGGGCGCGCGAAATGAGTTCAGGTGCCGATATTTCTACCGCATATCCGACGGACCGCAGAATTTGTTTATTCTAATTCTAATGTAATCACAATGAAAGTTGATGTTTTTCGGATCCAAATTGATGTCTTTTGAGTTATATTTAACTCTTACAAAATTTACATACATTGGAATTCATTAAATTAATGTTTTCTCACATTTACATTTCACCATTTTTGCCGACCGTAAACTGACCAATTTATGTCGCCCTTTTAGCGGGTTTTATGGCCAATTTATGGTCGGAAAACTGGCCAATTCATCCAAAAACTGGCCAGTTATGGCCAGAAACTGGTGAAATTTTCTTGCAGGGGACATCTTCATGATTAATCTGACTCGCGATCACTTTGCTGGCCTCCCAGATGTTTGTAATAAGTTTCTTCAGTCATATACTAAAGTCAATGACGAAGATTGCGCGATCTCCCGGCGATCGGGTTATATCGCACCACACTTGTTTATGTACTTTGACAGAAAAGGGCTTATTCAGGATTTCGATAATATTCCAACGATTTATCACGCTGCTCGACAGTGGTGGGCAGTAACGTCGTTATATAACGACGTTACTCGTAATTTAGTTAAAATTTTTTTCGAAAGTAACGTCGTTATAATCATTTCGTTACAAAAAACTCTCCGCCTATATCCTCTTCCCTACATTTGTCTGTATTTATGTTTATAAACTTATAGTCAGTGATGCAGGTTTTTTTAAATTTTTCCTGTAATTATAATACCGATATAGCCAGGCAATTAAAGCACGTCAAGTGCTGCGCTTACTAAAATTGTACTACGCCTCGGTGATTCTCAAATATGCATGATACATATTGCTAATAAGCGAGTTCTAGCGTACTTATTGTAATCACACAAATTGTAAGGCTTTTATGTAGTTGACATATTTGCGCCTACAAATGTAACAACTGTTCAAACTTTAAGCAAATAAAAAATCATTTTGAAAAAAAAAAAAGGTTCTCGTCCGATCACCGCAGTTAAGCAGCGTTGAGCGCGGTTTGTACTTGGATGGGTGACCGCTTGGGAACCCCGCGTGCCGTTGGTATCCTTTTTGCCATTGAAACATTATTCAATTTTTATCAATTTTATCTTGTCAACATTCATATATATGTTAGCACGAGTGAAACAATTCTTTATTGGTTACTGGGGAATATGAAATGCCGAATAAGACTCTAGTTTCAACTTAACCCTGCGGCCCCAGAACTCATAAAATTTGCTCAAAAAATTTTATATAAGCCAATGTCGATATTATCTCGAGTGAATGAAAATCCCCGCAAAAGCCAACAACTCGCGTCTGATCGTAAGGCAAATTAGAGCGGAGAACCAAACTCAAGTGAAAACACCATATTACACAAAAGCATTTTCGGTCGACCCATACACGTGCGATCGGGTATTTGCTGCCGCAACGACGATCCACGCTCGGCCATTCCCTACACTCGATCGTCGCCCGATATTCGGAATTCCCGTTCCTCAAATACACTGAAAAACTCAGACTTTTCAGTCGCTTTTATCACTCAGTTCTTTATCGGATTTACTGGTACAATTACATTCAATGTTCCTACTTCCTTATTCCGATAAAGAACAAATTGTGACAAATAACGTTTTAAATAATTGTTAGACTTACACAAAAAATTTCCGGTTGAAACTCTCTCTCTCTCGCTCGCTCTCTCTCTCTCTCTCTCTCTCTCTCTCTCTCTCTCAAGATTATAAACTACGCCACCCTGTGCTCTATGACTTAGCTTGCTGGCTCAAGCGCGTCTCTCTTTGCTTTGTTTCGATGGATGATGCAAAAACACAATTTTCACGAATTTCACACTTTCTTTTAATACTCGACCCATAACTCTCATCACCAGATCATCTCCGTAGATCATCACCACACTTGGAACCACGCTCGCGCTACCATGCAGGACTTAAAGTCCTTTTATAATAATATTAATATAGCGTAAGATGGAGGATTGGTGATTAGGTAAATAACTTTTTGACACAACATAGATTTACACCTTTGACACTGTAGAGTTCTTCTTTAAACTCAAACAAGATAACTCAAAAATACTCTGACTCTGAACTATAACAAAACAACAGATTCTGGAAAGCTACCGACACAAGCGCTCTCGCTTATTACTCAAGTCGGAATATGGTATAAGTTACGCGCTCCGCGCTTGTAGCTCGCTCGTCAACGTCATAGCTTGTGGTGGGAGAAGTGCCCAAAAGGCAGCAGTGCGGTAATTATTCAAATCGACAAATCTATATTTCTTACAGTAAATGTTCAGGATATTTTTAATATTCCGGATATTCCAAATATTATAAATATTTACGATCCTAGGAATATTTCGAATACGGCAAATACCATTAATTTTCAATATATTCGGGATGAATATGGTCATTGTGAGTGTTAAATAGATTATGAATTTTACGATAAATTTATGATATATTTATAATGTTCGCAATATACACAATATTCAGATTATCTATTAAATTCACAATCATACTAATAATAGTCGAAATATTCCAAATACGTATTATTTTGAGTTTTCACAACATTCATAATATTCAGAATATCTGGCCCATGATTTCTGATTATTAAATAATCAGAAATAATTTGAATATCTGGATATTTCGATTTGATAAGATAGGTTGCCTAGAGAAAAATCCTTTATTCGTAATAAAATGCGGCAATCATTATTCTGTCGGTTAATTTATAATTAGGCTTCTAAATAAAGGTCAACACCAAGCTTCCAGTCCTTCAACCAAATTGGGCTATTCGATTCACCTTCAACCGCTATAGAATTCTAAGAGTTTAGCTCTTTTTTTTTTATAAAAAAATCGAGATCATCAAATCAAGCTTGGGAAGCTCCGCTTCAGAGTTCGGGCTCGGCTCGGCTTGGTCTTACATGTCTATTTATAATAATCCGTCATGAATGAACATTATAAATAAGTCATTAGAAAGCAATGATTTTTAATCGATTCAGTTCAATTGCTCAAACAATTTATTATAATTACATATGTAAAATTCAAATTCGAGATAAGTGCCACAAAATATGAACACCATGCATATTGTAAATTATAATTGGGATAATTGATGTGAAAAAACGATACCGATCGTTTTGCCCTTCCCGATTTTTTCAAACAGTAATTTTTCTATTGATTGATGTCCAAGTAGACGCACTTGCGGAAAATGAAAATGTAATATGAAATCTTGAAAATTCAAATAAGATATACCAAAACTTGAATATTTTAGATGTCAATGTTCTTGTTTGTTACATACGATAGAAAATTCGTAAAATTTGCAATGCCAATCAAGCTTTTGATTCTCCGTTCGACTTGCGGTTCTGGACAAAATTTCATGTAGGTATGTCCTTTACATCACGGAAAAGTTACTCAGAAAAGGAGCAAATGATTCCACGACGTAGAATTTTATATCTCGAACAAAAAATATCGCTAATAATTCATCTTACCTGCTATTTCCTTAAAGTTTTCTTCAATGAATCCTTCACAATCGTATGTTTTCGCAGTATGCGTATTACTAGTCAAAGATAAATGTTGCTACAATTTACTTTCAACAACGCTTATATTTTTCTGTATTGTTTACTAAATAAAAATATTAAATTAAACTTGTACGAATTGGAACTTTAACGTGAAAATACAATACCTCTAAATGCAAACTGATTTCCATATTTTTTTACTCATTAAATGAAAAATATTATTGAATAACCTTTAAATTTCATAAATTTTAAATTTCTAGAAAAATTAATATAAAGCTAAGTATGTGATAACTCATAAAAACAATAACAATGTTATCCTAACAAGAAAGGAAGGTTTTAGTTTTGGACATGAATGATTGTTCGTTAAAAAAGACAACAATTTCCATACACAAATTTATTTTATCATCTAAATAGTTTATCACTTAATGCAATATCATTTCTTTCGAAATATAAATAATCGGTAGTTCCGTACAAAATCTAAACAACCATAAGTCGAGGGGCAATATTCATTGCCATTAGTTCTTGGAATAAAAGTTTGGCTGCATAAGGTAACCTAACTTGAGATATTTGGGTCTTGTTTTTGCATCCTTTGCATTCGAATGTATTATTTCTAAGGTTTGCAATTGCAATTAAACCGCAAAAGTTGCAGACATGGATCCGATATGGATCAGAAACTTCAAATAAACGTTCTCGCAAGAATTGCGCAGCTCCGTGACTAATTTGACAATCGCGTTCCATCTCTCCAAAACGTAAACCTCCATCTCTGTAAAAAAAAACCTCGAATTATTATCTATCATTCTATGAAATTCTTTCATACATAATTAAGCACTTGATTTTTTAATTATAAAGCCTAAATACTAAAATTCAAACACGAAAAATTTAAAATAAATAATTTGTGGTACATAAAAATGAACAACGTGTTTAGAAAAGATTGAATCAAGTACTAACCTTGCCCTACCCTCCATGGGTTGTCTCACTAAAATCTGTACAGGCCCTCTAGCTCTGCTGTGAATCTTGTCGTCCACCATGTGCTTCAAACGTTGATAATAAGTAGGTCCTAAGAAAACTTGTGCATTAATCTTACGTCCGGTATGTCCATTGTACATAACTTCATTGCCTCGGAGCTGATAACCGTACTCCATAAGAAGTGTCGAAATTTTTTGTACGTTGACCGCGTCGTTGAATGGAGTGGCATCACCGATTTCTCCCTTATTGGAAGATACTTTTCCTTGAATACACTCGATCAAGTGACCAATTGTCATACGCGAAGGGATAGCGTGAGGGTTAATGATGATATCCGGAGTAAGACCTTCACATGAAAAAGGCATATCTTCCTGGCGATACTGGATACCGCATGTTCCTTTTTGTCCATGACGAGAGGCAAACTTGTCACCAATTTGTGGAATACGTACGCTGCGCACGCGAATTTTGCAAAATTTGTAGCCATCACTGTTCAGAGTCAACATTACTTGATCAACAATTCCAGTTTCACTGTTACGAAGGAATGTAGAGGCATCACGTTTTGTGAAACGTTTGGTAGTGCTGTCCAACTGCAAATTGATAAAAAAAATATATGATTAGTGAATAAATAGCAAATAATAAAAAATATATGAGTTTTTATAAAAAGTAATCGATATTAAAGTGTACCTCATCGTCATTCTCTTGTAAAGTCATAGTTTTCCCAATAACGACATCGTCACCAGAAACTCGAATACCTGGAGCAATAATGCCATCATCATCCAATTTGTCATAGAGAGCATTACGCATTCCCTGGCACGTTTGTCGGTTTGGTTTCTCAAATTGCTCTTCAACATCTCCCATCTTTTTAGTTTCAGAATCCTTGTAGGAACGATAGAAAACTGATCTGAAGAATCCCCGTTCGACAGCGCTTGCATTAAGAATGACACTGTCTTCTTGGTTGTAACCAGTATAGCATAAAATTGCAACAATACTGTTTATACCGGCGGGTAATTCTCTGAATCTAAGATACTCCATAGATCGAGTTGTTACGAGTGGTTTGTGAGGATAATATAACACGTGAGCAAGGGTGTCCATCCGCACATGGAAATTTGTAATATAAACACCCATGGCTTGTTTACCCATAGCACTCTGTAAATTAAATGTAATATTTTTGTATTTTTTAAATGTATTGTTATGCTAATTTGAAGCAAATTTAATGATTTCTTTACTTGATAAGTGTTCCTAGGACTTTGATTGTGATCAGGGAATGGAATAATTGAGGCACACACTCCCAAAATCATAGCAGGATGGATTTCACAGTGAGTGTAAGTAGTACAATAGGCGTACTCTTTTTCTTGCCTCAAGTCGTCAGGTGACATAGCAATCATAACTGTTTCTTCTTCAAGAGTATCGATGTACTCAACCACTCCACTAGCAACGAGTTCCTGCCATCTAATTAAAAGAAGTTCATTTAAAAATTCAAAGTTTTTATCAGTAAATGTAATTTCAATTTTTAATAATATTCTTCTTACCCGTCATTGTTATAATCTCTGTCTTTCAACATATCGATGTGACGCTTTTTGAGTAACAACTGTTGGTTTTCAACGATCAATAGTGGCCTACTAATTCTTCCAGCATCTGTATAAATCCTTATTTCTCGATCTCTGATATCTCGAATCATTGACACTTCCGATACAATGATGTCCATCTGACGTCTCAGTTTCCTGAGTGTGGCCATGAGCTGATCAGGATCTCTGTGTATTCCCACCCAGCAGCCATTGACAAAAATTTTCGTAGCATCAGCTATCGCACTTGGTGCTATTTCTTCCAAATTTTCCATAGACCATTCTTCCAAGAACTCAAGAATAGGAGATGGTTGTGAACCGACACTAATGTAAGCCATGAGAGCCAAATTCTTGACCAAACCGACAGCAGCTCCTTCAGGAGTCTCAGCAGGACACAACATACCCCATAAAGTGTTGTGAAGCTGACGTGGCTTAGCTAATTTACCATCACGACCAATGGGAGAATTTACTCTCCTCAAGTGAGACAATGTTGAGGCAAAAGTCAATCTGTTCAACACCTGTGATACTCCAGCTCGAGCTAAATGAGCTTTTTTCTGATCACCCCAGTTACCTGTAGCCAATGAATACCTCAAACCATCTGTTATAATTTTCGTTTTAATTGCAAGTTCAAGATTGAAATCTTTTCCTTTGTCTATGAACTTTTGTGCGTACATTCGAACTTCTTTCATGAGATTTTTGAATAATCCTCTGAACAAGAAAGCCAGTAAAGGACCTGCCAGATCTAGACGTTTATTTCCGTAGTGATCACGATCGTCTAATTCTCTACGTCCCAAAGAAGCAGACAACAGTCTGTGTACCATGTAACCCAAAAAGTAGGCTTTCTTTGTTTCACAAAAATCACTGATACCCACGTGAGGTAAAGTCTCTTTCTGGAGAATTTCTCTGGCGTATTTGATACGCTTTTCCTTGGTCACACCAGGTCTTGCACCACGTGTACCAATGAAATTCAATGCTACAGTTTGTTCTTGAAATACAAATGCATCATCCAAAGATGGCTTTACCATTTCCATCATTTCTGGGTCATCGAAATCATAAATGATGTGTTCTAAAATATCACGATCTGCGACAAAACCAAGAGCACGAAATACAATCATGATTGGAATTTCTTGCCTAATGTATGGAAGAACAGCAACTATACGCTGACCAATTGCAGATTTCTTTATATTCTGTAAATAACAAAGTTCGTTATAAATATGATTGAAATAGAGAATAGGTACTCCATTACCCAAGGATCATTGTATTTTACTTACAGCACCACTCTTAGCCATCATGTTGATCCACAATGTTGAAGTAGGCCGAGAACTATGTTCTAAGCATGATCTTATTTCACATTTATATGCATATTTACCATCTTTCATACTGAAAACATACACTGTATTTGTGGCCATTTTTTCTTGAGCAATCAATACCTGTTAATCATTTGAAATTTGATTATTCAATTTTATGTTAATACTTTGGTGTACTAATTCAAATTATTAGGTTAATTAGAAATAATGAATGTTTAAAGAACTTATTGTATACCTTTTCTGATCCGTTAATGATGAAATAACCGCCAGGGTCTAGAGGACATTCATTCAACTCAGTCAAATCACGATCTGACAGTCCAGCAAGTAAACAATATTTTGACCTCAACATGATTGGAATTTTTCCAATGAAAGTCTTTTGATGTTGTGTTTCTGAAAATGAACAATCATACTGTAAGATATTGAAACAGTGTAAAACAAAATTCTTATACAGCAATTCAATTTTGATTTTTACCTGAACGTTCCTCTCTTGGATCTTTACCATCATCGTCGTTGAAAGTTTTTACAATAGTTTTAGTTATATCTACATACAAAGGTGCCGAATAAGTTAAATTCCTCAGTCTTGCTTCATTGGGCATCATAGGCGATGGAGCACCATCTTTCTCCCAATGTGTTGGTTTGGATAAATAAATCTGTTCAAATTTAACTAAATGCTTGACAGGTATTTCAATTTCGCCAGTGGTATGCTGAGCTTCTGCTTCTAATTCAATTTGAGGCGAATCTTCCACAATACGCTGAACTGACATTTCAATGAATTCATCAAAGCTGTCAAGTTGCTGCCGCACAAGGCCTTTTTCATCAAAGTAGGCGTTGATAACGATCCAGCAGGCTTCTTGCCATAATTTAGATGAAATCTCCTCTGCTTCCTCATTTTCGTATTGATCTATGGAATAATAAATATCATAACGATTATTTGTTTGAGTACAAGTAAATCCCACATAAGTAAGCGTATAGGTTAGGTTTAGCGAATAGTAAAAAAAATGATAGAACAGAATTTATATGTAAGAACTTTGGACAAATAGCTTAAAAAACATGAATGTTTACCTTCGTCGGCATACATGGTGAATTACAGGTATAATAAACTTTAGGGCAAATTGACACTTGTTAGCGTTGTTTTCGTGAATCGTTACCCCGACGTTTTTTGATGAAATTTCCTTTGTATTTTATAATTTTTATTTTACATCTCTGCGTAAGCATAGAGGATCAACTTAATTATGAGTAATGACATCCATTAAGTTGGAGTAATAAACAAACTCTACTTCAGCTCGCTAAATATTTGCGAGCTTCAACGAATTCCGGCACCCACACCACAATACATACTCACAAAGCCGCCAAATAACACAATAGGCGCATCCTATATGTTCTCATGTATAGTTTGTGTGATGGATGCGCAGTAGCAGCAGCAGCACTTTTGCGCAAGTTGAATATAGTTATATTATAGTTATACGTAGTTATTCTACTCCAAAAACAGATCGCCGGCTACTTTCAATGGAGTTGTCTCCAATTAGGTTCATTAGGTATATGTAGGTATTATTTTTTCACAGTAGATCAAATGATAAAAATTAATTAAACCTCTCAAAAACAGTTATGGTTCTAGAAAATTAATCATTAAACCTTTGATATATATCTTAAAAAATTTATTCAATAAACAAAATAAATTTTTACTGAAGCTACTGAAGCTGATCGATAGCGACCTCTGACGCATATAAAAAGGATCGAAAATACACTTGTTGCAATTACAAACAATACCTAACGCTAATGAAATACTCTTACATAAACAATTTTTTATTAATTGAGTGGAGAATATTTTGCAATGTAAACAGCATATTTCCGTTTTTTTTTATTTGTTATTTTTCCAACTATTAAAGCTCAGAATTCCAAAAAATAAAGAAGAAAGTAAGAAAAGAGTGTATGTAATTAAGACTAAGGCGGCACATCTTATCCAGGAAATAATTATAATAAATTATGAGACCAAAATTCAAACAGTATATATATTTTTATTTTTCAAACATGAAAAAGTGTTGATCCTGTTGAATCCGGAGTTGTATTTTATAAAATTAATGAAGTTTTCACTTATAATTAGTTGTATCTATATCATGTGATCATGTCACATGCTAAGTATAATATATTTAGTTAAATTTTCCATATATCACGAAATATATATAGTATCTACAGTGTTAACATAGAAATAATTTCCTTTTTAGAATAGTATTGAAAAAAAAAAGATCGAACTGCTACTCGAAGCAATAGTCGATCGCAGACAATGAGTGACAGGTGTCATATGAAAATATTGATCGGAATTTTCCGCACAATCATAAAGAGAATGATCATACACTTTGGTGATTAGCACACTGTTTGAGAAAAATCGGCTGTACTTAATCTCCTTTGACGAAGGTAATCAACGAGGCAATTTGATAATATAAATCAAACACGCGACAGTCTTGCGCGATTCCGCGCGACTGAAAAAGATCGAGTCGGTTGGCCTAGCAATATGTGGTTTCTCCCACGCAATCGTATATATACACAGACTTGTCTTTGCGACGCATGCGACATTGATAACGTGCTCGCGCACGCCTTGCGCAACACGGTATTCCTTATCAAGTGGCTTACTGTCTCAAAATCTCCACAATACCAGACACAACTTATACTTGTTTCTCGCTTATTTATACTGTTCACGTGATCTGCGACGCTCTCATTTTCGAGTTTTGTTTTTTTTATCTAATATGTAATAAATGACCTTCGCACTAGACCTTGCAGCATGTCCGCTTATGTGTCCGTCGATTTGTTTACTACTTTTATTTTTAGATTTTTGAGAAAAACTTTAATATTATGTTCAAATAAAATAATTAACTGCACGCAAAATTACACTGAAATAAATTACATTTAAATATTAATTTTTGGATAAACAGCTGTTTCATACTGTTTTAGTTGATGTTAGGTGACACAAATATATAAAAACTTGATAAAAAAACAAAAGCTGCTTTATTACAGGAAAAATTAAATAATTTCATTCTATGTAAATCGACTTCTGTGACAAGGTATTCATTTTAAACTTACGAAATATTGAAATGTCTACATACGTGATCAAGTCCTCGTAGTACGATATATATAACTTACCTTCGAAAAAGAGACAATCAAAAATCTAAAAGAGAATTATCAATCAATTGACAAGACAAAATCTGATGTAAATGACTCATTATCGGTTCGTATGAATATTTTACAAATAATTGGTTTAGTTCTGTAGAAATTCTATTTTATTTAGATGTATTGAGTAAGCTACACAATTTTATTACGTTTAAACGTCGAAAAACCTTTGGCGTTATGAATGGATTCATAAATCACTGGTATCTTCTAATTCAATATAATTTATAATCATTACGTGAATTTGAAATGCAATGTAAATCATATTCTTACTAGTTTACGTTGCGTTATGGTATACATACCTTTTTTCTAATGAGGCATATACTTGGATAATATTTAAATTATAATTTTTTGAGAAAGAAACAAAATAGATTTGCTGGAAATTACTAAAGTAGTAGAAGTTGACTAGATAGTTTCGTTCAATACAATAAATCAGGAACATTTAGATTCGATTTGTGGTTTATTAGAACTTGGCCTCGAGTCTGGGGACTGAAAATCGCTTAATCGTCGATCACGAGCTCATCGGCTGATGTGCACGTCGCGCGCGGGTGTGTAAATATCGTCGACCCTCGCGGTCGCTCGACTGAAATGCCACGCCGCTGTTTCAACGAGTTGGACTCTCACGCCTCTTCTTGTTGTTTGTTAATTTCCGATAATGAGCAACAAATTTATGACTGACTGAATACACATTCCACTGCAGTCGTATTGTTGAAGTTTCCAATTGGTAATATTTCATATATATACACATAGTTTTCAATATCTTCATTATTCTTGTGAGTCATACTAAAATCGCTTTTTTTCGTGTTATAGGTTCTTTTATGGATGATTTTTGCATTCATATTGCTTGCCACATGCTTATAATTTTAATTCAACTTGTATAAATAAGTGTATTTAATGGGGAAATATCTAAGTTCAAAATATTTGAATCATTTCATTTTTTTTGAAACATGTATGTTTTAAAAAATAAAAAACTTATGCACGACTTTAGCAATCAATTGATATAATGCATAAGCAAAAGGGATTCAAAAACTTGTCTTGCGATTAAATGAGTCTATATAAATTAAATATTTATACCAAACAACTTGAATGAATTAATATTCAAGGTAAATTATTTTCAATATGTTTATCAAATAATCAAATGTGCGATTGTAATAAATGCTTTTTATTTCAAAATTAGAAATTCATATGATTACAATCATATGCATAACATGTACATATACAAGTACATAAAACAAGTCTACTATGGTATAACACAGTTCTATGAGTTATCTCCATCGTACAATGTTTTGCAAAATAAGATCGTTATAATACCCTCGATAATACCTATATACATTGTAATTTCATTCAACTATTCAACTTTTCGAACAAAAGAATTGATTAAGAACAATCTATCATCCATCATATCTAATCTCCAGTCACACTATATTTTTCCTTGTGATTTTACTTTCTGAAAACTATGAGTGTTAATTTACGAAATTTTATAATCTTACATGATAATGATTATTATTTAATCTTTTCGCGTTATTTGCCTTCGTTTTATTTCTTAACGTTTTCGATTAAATTTTGGCGCTAAATGTTATTAAAAGATGATCGAGTCTCAATGAAATTAAATTTCTTTTGCTTATTACATATACAATTGAATACATAATACGTTTCTGTGTATAGCCTTCAAATCGGCCATCCAAATCCTCAATGAATTTCTTATGGGGGCATTCAAGTTATTATCATAGATATAGATATATCCTCTACGAGTTAAAATAAGTTATACCATGTAGGTGGGTCACTTTCGCTTGGACATTCGAATAGATATGTATAATTATTGGACTTGACTAAACCGAAAATTGTGTCAACATGCGAAGATATCATCTTGGAAAATTACACTGAAAAAAAAAGGTGGAGCTGCCTATGAAAGTACACGCAATTACGATTCTCAACGCAGTCGTTTTCACATTCTCTTATCAAGTCTTATCGCGCGTAGAACGTAACACGAAATACATCGTCACACAAGTGGAGAAGCTCGATCATCAGTGGAATACATTTTATCAAAACAAAATAAAGTAAAGAAAAACAAAGTGTTAAAACGGAAGAGAACGTGAAAAAAAAAGACGCAGACCTCCGTATTTTTTGCTCTTCATTTCTTATCCGGGCGGCGCCAGACGATTATCTCACTACGCGCTTGCCGTGCGGAAAGAAGAAGATCCATCTATATACATAATAATATACACAAGCCTGATAATAAATAGCTATATATAATGCACGTGCGCGCATTAAATGTGGGCGAGCACACAATATGCAATATCGTTGTATCGTTTCATCAGTGTCTCATTACGCTCGAATAGGTAGCTGCAAAATATCAAATTAAAATGACAGCTTTAACGATAATATGTGAAATCGATGCAAAGTGTATACGTTGCTGCCACGCGTTTTATCAATCAAGAGGACCTATAATATACTTATTTTCCTCGTTGCACTTCAGCTGATAAGAGAGCTTTCAGTTTAGCGATATTTATTTTTCCCCTCAATAGTTGTAAACATCGTGTAACACGCTGTAACTTTTATTCTCGTCGCTGACTAATAGTAGTTTCTGAATAATGCTCTAATAGCGAGTTACGTTGATTTGCGCTCGGCTACGAAAAAAAAAAGAAAAGAATCCCCGGTAATTATTATCGTTATTGCGACATATTTCAAACGCTGGAGTAATTATTATTGCCAACTATTGCGCCATAATGGTTAACAATTTCCGAGAAGCACCACCAACAAATGAGTCATCCATTCACCCTGGAACAAAGGTATATTAGAGGCAGCGCCGCTCGGCGTCCAGCACAGACAACTTCAGCCGCGAGTCAGCAGCGCAAAACAAGTTTTACGCGTACGCGCGCAGTGTGATAGCGTTGCTAATATACCTATATATACATCCATTTCACGTACAACGCAGTGCCGACCTCTCACTATACCACTGGAATCGCACACGTAAGTATAGCGTTATAACGTGCGTCATTGTAAACTCGCGACTTGACAGCTCCAGACGCATTTATCCGTGTGGTGCGCGTTCCCAGCAAAAATGAAGCTATTATTGCATCGTCCTCATCACGATCATCATCATCGCGGCAAGCCCCATCAGCACAAGGGCAAGAAGGGCCGCAAGATCATGAAGAAAATGGCGAAGCTCGAGAAAAAGCTGAGTAAGTACAACTTTGACAGCTCGTCGTCCGAAGACTCGTGCTCGAGCGACAACGCGGGCGTCGATAATTTGCGTTCGCGATCGCTGTCGAGATCGCATCACAAGCGTCGCAAGGGACGATCTCATCATCGCAGACATCACGGGCATCGCTTTGCATCTCGCGGCAGAAGCAGCAGCAGCTCCAGCAGCAGTGCCTCCGACAGCTCGAGCTCCAACTCGTCGTCGTCGTCCTCCTCCTCGAGATCGCCCTCACCGTGCGATCGCCGTTTCCATGGACGTCATCGCCGTCGTCATGGACCACCGGGACACCTGTCAAGGTCGAAATCTTTCGCCGGCCGAGATAATCGATCTCCGTCGCCTTTCTCTCGTGGTCCCCACCACCATCATCATCGTCATCATCCCCATCATCCACCGCATCATCGGGGACGATTCTGGCGTTATCAGTGCCGCAGATTGCAGGACGGCCTTCAAGGATGCTTTGCTATGCTCGCGCCTGAAAGCGAAGTCTGCAATGTTCGCGAAAAATCATCAGAAGCTCCAGCCGCTGCTCCAGCTGAACAGGCTGATCTGATGGACTTAGGGTCACCGTCAAGGTCGGTCAGCCGCGAACGAGAAGCGCAGATACCAGTTGAGGAAGATCAAGACATTCAAGTGATCGAGCAAGAAGCTGCAGAGCAAGGTACGGTGGAAGGACCTGCGATAGATGAGACTTTGGCCGAAAATTGGTCGAAAATTCTTCGCGAAGGATTGCCCTCGGAAGCAAGAAAGGACCTATTGAAGAAATATCCAGTAAGCAAGAATTGCACTTCGCTGAAAGGACCGCAACTCAACCGAGAACTTTTGCCCGTTGCATCGGAAACAGGTATAAAGATTGATAACGTACAGATGCATCAACAGAATCAAATTGGTGCCGGATTAACTGCTTTGGGCAGAGTGATCACTGATTTGAATAATATGGCTGAATTAAAGAAAGATCAAGAAGTTGTTGACGTTTTAGAAGAGCTAAATGAAGCAGCTGTCGTTATTGCCGATGCTCATCACAGTATGACGAAAATCAGACAAGGACTTATGCAATCGGACCTGAACAAACGAGTTAGACCTGTTGTCGATAACTGTGAACACGATGAGTTCTTATATGGAAAAGATTTCGAGAAAAAAATTGAAAATGTCAAGGGCTTTGGAAAGTACAAGAAAGCCAATAAGAAGCACGAGCGCGAAGGTCGATGCGGCAAAGGGGAAAAGCGCAAACAAGCCGATCAAGATGGAGGAAGGAGATGCAAACATTCTAATTTCCACGGTGGTGCAAAAGTACACTGATTTCAGAATTGATGTAAGTAATATTACTTAAAGTTGAAAATTTTTTTAATATTTTTACGTTTCAGACCAATACATTATTTCAAGGAGTTCAAAATTTTTACAGTTGTGATAAATATTTGCCAGACTGAATAACCGTTGAAACCCTTATTTTGAAACTTGTACGAACAATTCTACAAAGTAAATAGTCATGAAACAAGTTGTCAATCGTGACTCTGACAGTTTTGCAAAAAAACATTAATGTTTGACCATATAAATAAACCTTGTACACAGTATTCAAGTATAAAAATAAAATCGAGAAGGTACTTTATATAAATTGCACGGTTGATGTAACAGAAATTTTAAGCTTGTGTAAATATTTGGTATTATTTACAGGAGTCGAATATAATGGAAAATATTTTTTGAACTTTTTTTAAGCGCTATGATTGCTGAAGTTATAAATGTTATATATACAACGCACCCATTACAATAAATATTCGTTATTAAAATGAAATAGTTAAGAAGTCACTGCTCACAACTTATATAGTGAAAAAAAACCCAGCAGGTTCTTGAATAAATGTAATGATTAAGGCTTTACAATACTTAATAATAAGTGAAATGTATTCACAAAAATATTGTTTTTTTTTGTTTCAGAGGCATAGAAAAGCTGGTTTGGAGTATTACTATCTTCAATTATTATGACAGAAAATAAAAATGGACGATAAGAAGAAAAAAATATCTAAAAGGACCAATAAAAAAACAAAAATATATCCATTGTTCACAAAAATATTGTGTATTGTAGTTAGAGGTGTCAAGAACTATTCTTTTGGGGTTACTGCACATAGTGCAAATATATGTGTGCATTAATGTACACTATTTTTTATTTACGTTACTTCCGCAAATGTATAATGCGTATATATATGAATAAAAATATATTAAATATTGCATCTTATCTTATTTATTAACCTACATCCAATATAATATCCTTTTAGAAATTAAAAAATGATCTATGACATTGAAACAATAAAATAAAGAAAGATGAGTTCTATTTTTAAAATATTTTATAAAATATGTTCCATGAGTCATGCGGTAGTCATTCCAGACAATGTTCATTTTTTATCACAAAATTATATGAATATTCTTGTCACTACGTTGCAATTGTTCGTTCTCACAAACAACTCGATACGTCCAACCATACGTATTACAAGTGTACACGTTTCTCACACGTGATAGCTCTCGTGTCTCACTATTTCAAGATTTTACAATCATTCAGATAAACAACTTTACAAACAGAACACGGGCAAGTCGCGCTTCAGTGAATACTATAATTATAAGTACTGCGCATCTTCTCTTTTACTTAATTTTGGTTTACTATAGAAAAAAAATTGGACTGGATTTTAATTAACAACAAATATTTTTGATACATTAGGTAATTTGATCCATTTATTCGCAAGTTATTGATTTCTGTTTCAACTTTCTTTTTTTTACATTACAAGCAATCGTTCGACTGTCTTTCCTTATGAAAGCTACGTGTAATTTTTAGTTTGGAATGTGCAGCATCGATTCGATATGAAATCGCTTATCTTACGAATTGCTCTTATCGTGAAATAATTGTAAAAATGTTTGCCAACCGCTCAACCGTCTATCGTCAATGTTATTGTGTCATAATTCACCACGTGGAATTTCCCCAGAGGAGTCTATTCGTAAACTTTGATAAATAGTGACTTTCGCTTTTTTTTTTTTGTAATAAATCGCACGGACGTCTAGTATAAGCGCATCGTCGCGGTAAATAATACTGCATGAATGTACGAAGCGGACGGTCGGTGCACGTCGAGTTATTATACCGTCAAAAAGGTGAATGCGCCACATACACATAACACAGCACGGCGGCCTCGAGGATGCTCTTTCTCTTATTCTTCGTATCGAGCGCGCAATATAAGCTTGCATGTAACGCTATTGCAGGTTCGCGTGTCGTGTGTATGTACTTTCGACATCGCCAATCGTCGAAGACGAAAGGAAGTTTATTCGAAGCTATATAGGTAGTTGCACTTCTATATAACGTGCGCATATTTTTCGAGCGCAATCGACCGTGTAATGTACGATGCACGCGGATACTATATGTATTGTAGACTAAGTGACGTAGAGCTTCGTGACGACAGTCAAACTTATAGTTGACGTAGTGGATGCATCTGCATAAGTGATTTCGTGGTCCATTTTCACCTGTCTTTTCGTAATCGATCTCTGAATGGAGTGCCAGCTTGAAATAAATTGACCCGATATAACCGAATGAGAAAAATAAATAAACAATTTTCCTATTGCGTGCTTAGTATTGTCTGTGCTTTTTTTAGATGACGATTAATTTCCCTGCAAATTAAAAAAAAACACTAAAACCGGCATGTACTATAAATATATCAGAAGCTCTAACTTGTATTTTAATCAATTTAGAAATATGTTTGATAACATTTTTATCATTTTCCCTTTAGTAACACTACTGCCTATTAATTATGAAGATTAGTTCACAGAAATGATTCTATTCCAGTTTCAAGTAGAAAAAGATAGATGTGGTCAGACTGAAGTAAACATGAACGATTGCAAAACATTTTAATCGTGATTATATTTTGGAATAATTTGAATGAATAGTTCAGTGTGCAAATCAACAATGAACACGATGAAAATGGTTTTGTTCTAAAAAATTTATTGTTAATTATTTTTTCGTTGTGCACGGAGAACCAAATAGTTAAGACTTCATTAGAAAGCAATAAAAAGCTTCTTTTCGCAGCAAGTGCTTTGATTGAAATCGTTGACCGTCATACTGATTGAAAGAGGGATAGTATAACGAATAAGAGAAAGAATAAAGAGAAAGAGGCTAATGCATAACAAAGCGTCATGTCACGCGTAAAACCCCACGAGCTAAAGTAGAAGAGGTACGCGCTTGGGTATATTTAACTGCAGACTAGTCTCTCTATCCAATTTTCGAATACTGACCTCGCTTTGTTTGCTTCTTCATTTAGCAATTATACGAACAATTATTTTCATCGTCGTTGAGAAATTGCCAAAATTTTATTTTAAATTTCCACATTTCTGACATCGAGTATCAATTTAAAAAATTGAATCAATTCAATTTTTGTACATTTTAGAAAATTAATTCTGTTATTACATTCAATGTGTAAATTTGAAGTCTAGTTATGTTTCTCGATTCAACTTTTGTATTAAAAATAAAACGTAGGAAAATTACTAATTGAATAAATTGAAGATTACTGCATTACTGACTCATTTTAACTCATTTTACTTGCCGGACACTTATGAATCAATCGTTTCTTTGTCCTTTTAATTAAAACATTGCACGAAATTCTAAATAAAATATTACATTTTTTCGTGATAATTTACTCTTAGCATGTGAAAAAGTATTGTGCAAGAATGCGGTAGTAAATCTGAAACATACACTTGATGAAAACTATATTTAAAAAATGTTGAAATATTGAAAATTGGATTATATGTAACATATGTTCACGCCTCGAAGTTAGATAAAATATTGTAGACTTGAACGCAATATTGATGTTTACGACGACTACACTGTATCTGCTACATTCTGCGGCATTCTGCACGCTGTAATTTCATTGATAAGAAATAGATTAAAAATACGAATGTTAATTTCAAATCTATTCAATTATCAGGACATTGAAGATTTATCCGTCGATTTTTTCAAATAAAAAAATGAAATAGTTTTGCGATGAAATATCCGTGCACCAATCAAACGTTGAACTGCAATTAAAAACATATATGTACATGGGGATTGCTCCACCGGATATTAACATGCATAAAAACACTGCACGTGCTATACAACTTGCAATTAATTTTCACAATTTGTTATTGCTCTACTCCAAGTGATTTGAAACTGATGCAATTCTCTGAATCAGAACAATCAATATTTGTTGAGATCTTAAGAGACCTTATCAGTTTACAGGATTATGAAAACGAGGACTTACTCATACAACAATATTTTTTTATAAAATTCAAGGCTGTAACTTCTTTTAAAACTAGAATCACTGATTTTTGTCTAGCATGTTAGGATACATTAGCATCAGGCTTTGAACTTTGATTATATTATTCTGAGTGTCACGAGCCTATACTTCACTAAAAGCCAGAGCGACATATTTTTAGGGACACGTGTGACTTATCAATTGATAAACAAGACAGCTATAATAAAATCGTCTCTTGACTTGGTGCGAATCGAGTTGATGGATCAAGGACTGTATAAAGGCATTCAGTCGATCGCACTTTTAACACGGATAAAATTTTCATTAATTTTGCAAGCTTCTATAAGTTCAATAAACTTCTAAGGCAAATTTCATATAATAATAAAAATATAGATAAGATTTTATACTTTACTTCTCGGCGTATTACTGGAGTATCTTGATAAAAATTGATATTTTTAAAACTCTTTACAAAGTAACTTTTATTGTTAGTGATAAGGCAAAGTACGGGTGTCTTTAGAATGTGCTTGAACGAAACTCTCGAGGAAATCGTTTGAACATTTCACGGTCGACTGATCAAAAGCTTGTTCAAAGTATTTTTTCAGTTCCACACTCTCTACCTTGAATTCTAAAGAGCTTTTGAAATTTAAATTGTCAATTTTTCGTCACAATAACAAAATCATTAGTAATATTACCGCAATACATTTTATAATAATTTTGTTTGTTGAAATATTCAGATAGGTATATTAAAAAATGTAAGCAGCAAATAATTAGTTTATCTTCTTTAACAAATGTACCGTATGAGTATAAATGTCTGCGCGTTCCACGAAGTAAATATCAATAATCGTAAATTAAACTCGAAAAGAAATTAAATTAAAAGTCAAAAAAGGAATAATAACACACTGGAAAATATAGTTTTCGAAAGTAGTATAATTGTCTGAGCCAAAATGGAATTTTACTTTTTATATAATGTAGTCAATCATAATTAATATACCGACCGAATTGAATCAGTCTTCCAGTCTGATTCTAAATTTGCTTTTAAATTACTTCTATTCAATTATTGTACATACGTGCATTTAATTTATATTCAAAAGAACTTATAATGTTTCTTTGTATGCCAGACGACAAATTTTTCCACTGGCGCTTTTTGAACACGCGCAAGCGAGCTGTGATTGCGCACATAAGTATTTTTCTTTTAGAGAGACGATGTCACTTTTTACCGACAAGTTTCCACGCTTCCGCAATAAAAAAAATCGTCTATGCAATGTCTAATAAAAACTCGCGAAAAAAAAAATCAGACAAAGCGCGTCAAGGAAAAGACAGAGCTTAAACGTTCGATATTATTAATTTAACAAAACATTGACATCAGCATGTGAAGTTCGTAAACACGCGCGATAATAGATATTTCCTCGCAAAAATAACATGCATTGTAAATTTTACGTCGGCATGAAAATACATAAATAATGCGTCGCGTCGCGCAGCTATAAACGCCTCTCGTCGTCTCTATTTTTAATTGGACTACAGCTTTACCAATTCTAATCCGTCTCGGCGCAAAACACAGTGCTAAAACTGTTATTATACACGCCCCCCGCGCGCGCGACAAGGTAAACGAACATCGTCTTTTATTGCAGCCAACCCGAGATTACATACAAATAAAAACAGGAAGCTTTTAACAACGAGTGCACAGACGGTCAATGATTATTCCCACGTTTATAAATGCGACGCGTGGCTGGAGAGGTATAGGAAAATTTTTGGGTGAAATTATAGGCCACGTGTATGTGTGTGTGTGTGGGCTTGTAGATTTAGGTATAAACATCGCGAGCAAGCGAGTCAGGGGGGCACGTCCGGCACGTCGGACACGTAAAGAAATGTCAGGAAAGGCTCGTCGTCCTTCTTTTTCTCGGTTATAATGTTGCGCGTCTGCTTGTTTACCACACACGCGCGCGGCAGCCGATGTGTAATACGTGTACACATCACACACGCCTCTCGCGAGAGAGAAAGAAAAAGGAGCGTTTGGAAATGGGGAATGTCCTCGCGCGTACGCGAGAGGCAGCGGACAAACACCGGTAGCAGAATAGAGAGCGAGAGAGAGAGAAAGAGAATGGAGCGAGCGAGTAGGTATAGCAGCGCGTCCAGCGCGTCATCGCGGGAGAAAGAGAGAGGCTGCGTGGCTGCTGGCGGCGGCTGACGTATCGAGCGGGGCACGCTCGCTGACGTCACGATCACGACCCCGGAGTAGCCCGGCCAGACGGCGAGCACGTGAACAGCACGCCGCTGATCACGCGTCTGCCAACTGACTGCCTCGGCGCTGATTGGCCGGCCGAGCCGAGCCCCTGCCTGCCATTGGCCCGAGCGCCCAGCACGCCGCATGATCGGCACCTTTAGCAAGCCGCATGCACACACCAGCCAAGCCTGGCTCCACAGACTCGAGCAGCTACAAACGGCCGCGACGAGCAAGCCTCGGGCTTCATTGCGCTTTCGCACGTCCCCCGAGCGCGTTCCAGCTCTCTTCTTCTCATTGCTGCTGTGAACTATTCATTGCTACAATATCAAGGGACAAACACGCCAGCACGGACTGCAATGTCCGACTATTTTATTTTCTACAGTTAGCTACTCGTCGGAGTTTTCTAGTGCGCGCGACCGGAGCCCCAAGCAAGGATCTCGACTCACAAAAGTTTTTATAGTTGGTGCTTACTCGGTTGTTCGTCGTACACGTGAAACATGGATCAGAACACAGCTCCGCTTTCGCCACCAGCATCGCCACAACTCAAACAAGTCCACGTAAGTTTATTCTCCATGAAGCACAGCCAAAAATAATGAAACGACAATGCACTCTTCCCGAATAAAACAAAAAAAAAAAAAAAAAGAAAAAAGAAACAAGCATGCTCAAAAATTTTCAGCTTTTGGCGGATTGGATAATCAATTGACTTAATGAAAATCTTTGTGTGGGATGCTCCGTTGTATTTTTTTTAACTTTCAGAACGATGAACGAGAGACGAGCGAGAGAGCGTATTTGGAATTTCGCGCCCTCGTTACGCCTCTCGCTCGCCCGCGAAATACGAACGCGGCGCGCCCCACTCGCTCTCTCGATTATAATACTTTTCTCTCTGTACGTTCCATTGTTCTCAATGCTCGGATTATGACAGAATTAAGGACGCAATTTCGTCTCATTCTTCTCTGTCGACTTTACATACTCGCGATTCGAGGAATTTTCAAGTTCATTGTTCTACTTTAATTTTGACATCAAAAACAGTTCTTATGAAAATTTTTTTGATTTAACGATTTTTTTAATGGTTTCAAAAACATGGATAAAATTCAAGTGCTTGTTTGTGTCGCGTTGAAAGCATCGTTGAATGTCATGGTAATTGGAATATTAACGAAAAACGCTTTTTTTTTTAAATGTGTTACAGGTCGAGCCATTACAATCGGCATTCAGCGTGGCCGCCCTGCTGGGCGAAAAACTGCAGCAGCATGCCGCGTGCAAAGTGCCAGTGGGCGAGCAAGTGATGATTCTACCGCCCACTCCACAGCCCTCGGACTCGGAAGAGGATGAGCCACCTCGAAAACGACACTGCCTGGAGCAGTGCGAGCTTGCCAAGGTGAGTCAAGACACTGACCTGCCCGCCCTAACTTGTGTCGTTATACAGCTCCTTCGCGTGATAAAACAACGTATACTCTGAAATAGAAGAGACAAGCGCATTTGCATAAAACTCGCGTTTGCTCGTAAATTTTCGTGTATAGTGGTCGACGTAACGCGCGTTCATTATCGATTCGCAAGGATTCAATTAGCTTTATCGATTTCGCGCCGAGGACAAACCAGACGAGCAGACGTCGCGCGACACGTCACTTTTCGCGCGCTCGAGTACGTCACGCACACAGCGGGCGGTTCCTGTTTAAATCACCGCGATGCACGTATATGTAGCTAAAAATAGCCGCAAGCACACCACAAGCACAATTGAAATTATAATTGGAACGTCGTTTGTGTGTTTGCGTGTTACAGCTTCTACTCGATGGCTCGAGCAGTACAACGCCACCGCCGAGTCCGGAGCCAGTAGTGGCCCGAGTGTCCGTAATCATGCGAGCTAATCGCGACGGCACTTGTAGTCCGGCGAACATTAGCTGCGCTGATTTCCAAGCCTGCAGCTTACCGAAAGTCGTGAACACGCCGCAACCTGCAGTCAACAAGACTTTCAGTGCTTTCTCCACGGATTACTACACCAACAGTTCGGAGAACGTGCTCAAGAGCCTCAAGTTCAAGATGAGTCTCCGCAAGGAAGAGATCATCGTCAACAATAAAAACACCGACCGTGAAGTGACCAGCGTTCTCGCGAACAACAACAAAATCAACAACAACACTACTATCACCACCACTCACACTAACCACAGCGCCGTCACTTCCATCGTACCGAGCATCGTACTGAGCGCTGCTCCGCAACTCCAGCCAAAACTCCAACCTTTGGCGCCAAAACCCGCGCCCATCATGGTCACCGGCCTCCTCGGCTCTTCTCTGATGCTACCTCGCGCACCGCTGCTCTTCGTGACCGCCGCCAACGGCAGCTCGACCGCCAGCAGCAGCGGCAACGGTCACAGTCATCAGTCCAACAACGGCGGAAGCGGCTCGGGCGCGAGTGGCGCCACTTCGTCCTCCACGGCATCGGCGCAAGATTCGGCGGCGAGGCGCCGGGTCTACGAGTGCGAGCACCCGGGCTGCGGCAAGAATTACTTCAAGTCGTCGCACTTGAAGGCTCACACGCGCACCCACACTGGCGAACGGCCATTCCCTTGCCCCTACGACGACTGCGGCCGGCGATTCTCGCGCAGCGACGAGCTGTCGAGACACAAGCGCACCCACACCGGCGAGAAGAAGTTCGCCTGCGCCGTCTGCCAGAGACGCTTCATGCGCAGCGATCACCTCGCCAAGCACGTCCGAAGACACGCGCGCGATCGTAGCCAAAGCTCCGCCAGCGGCAGTCAGGTCCAGGCGGCGACGACGATGCCCTGCACGACCGGTGCCGCGCCACCTGCCCCGCTGAGACTCAGCCTGTTGCCACTACTCGCCCCCAAGATGCAGTAGATCGAATCAGTGAGCGTGCGAGACAAGAAAGAAGAAAGAAAATAACGCCCCTTTCAGTCGCGTGGCCCTCTGCCGAGGGACTGAGCCGGGTTGATTATACGACGATCGCAGTTAGTCGCGGGATCGTGCAAGTCGCGACGGCCGCCGAGGAGGGGGATCTTTTCGGCTTAGAGTCGTGTGACGTATGTGTATATGTGTACAGCACGGTTCATTACACGAGGCGCGCAGAGAGACAGAGACGAGCCGAATAAGACACACAGCGAGAGAGAAAAGAGAGAGAGAGAGGGAGGCAGACGAGCTTTGCTCTCTTATCTCACTTTCTGTTATAGCGACGCGAGCGAGCCTCCAACTTACATACATATATACACGAGCTCGCGCAGTCGTGCGAACGTTAATAGCCGTGACTATCCGTATAAAGAAAAAAAATAATAACGACTTTCTTCTAGTAAAATTTTCATGAGAGACCAGGGAAGCTGATTGTAACGTGTACCTAAGTGTGTCTGTGATTTCGCAGTTAGGCCCGATATCCAATAAAAAAAATAAAGGCTTTATGCGATTTTATTACTCTAAACAACGACGCGCGCGTCGTCCACATTATTACTATATAATTATTACTATTACTATACTTGTTAGATTTTTCGCTGCTGCTGCTGCATGCATCGCGCTTTTGCAGTAACGCAACACTAGATTGATATATAGAGATGAAGCCTTCGACAAGGAAAATTTATATTTATTTCTTCGTGCCTTTCTCGCTCTAACTATGTAATAATAAATACATAAATATTAGCTTAGGCGAGCCCAGAGATTTCGTTTATATATTTGTAAGAAACGTTGAAAAATCGTAGTAAACAAAAAAAAATTGTTAATGCAGTCGGCTATAAGCGTGTACATAATAAGCGACGGGTGCTGAAGATTGAAAAAAGCGCGCGCGCGGAAGTAAAAGATGCGGCGCGCAATAGTTCTCATGGATTATTCATGAGAAAGACGCACTCTGCTAAATGCCCGCATTTACGACATTTTTTTTTGTTTTTATTATTACTATTATTATTATTTTCAAATGCATTTTGCAAATAATGTAAATATTTTTGTACAATTTCATTGTAAATATTGACGACGACTTGCGATTAGCGTTTATTTAAGGGACAAAAGAAACAAATATGTTGCATTTCTTATACGCATGTAATCGACGAACAAAAAACACACATTATCAAGGCATTAAATTATCTTGAATACTTTCGTAAAATTATTGTTATTTATTTATTTACACTACCTTGAACCTATTTGTATAATCCTTATTGTCCTTATTTTCAATTTAATTATTCAAACCTGATTGTCAAGTAAAATATCTTTTATTTTTGATAAAGCTCAAGTATTACCGATTCTTCATTACTAAAGATGCTAATGAATTTTTCATGTTGACATTTACCGTATCTAAAAATATACTCTTTGAAAAATGATTATTATGATTGTGAAAAAACTGGAAAACGATTCAATCATATCTGAATATGCATTTCAGTACTTTCATTAAAAAAATAGCCGTCAATTGCATTTTATAAGTACAATGAAAAACAAGTATGTTAATTTACTTCTATATAACTTCTCTCGCGCATAATTCGATTATGATGTCACATTTGAGTGGATTTCAACATTTCAATTTTCGAATAATTATTATTATTTTATCAAATTTTGCAAGTACACTCGAGGGCTATATATTCATTCAGAACATTTTCAAAATAAAAAAAATATCATTGGCTCTAACCTCTCCAAAAGTCGCTCTGATTGGTTGTTTTTTGAAAAAAGTTCCGAAAGAATATATGGCACCCGACAGTACATTCGCTACCATAAATTAGCAAAAATCAGATGAACACGTCAAAGTATTGACAGAAATGTACTTGACAAAAAAAAATCATCGTTATCAGTTTATATACGTGCTTCGAATTAATTTTATGCGGCACAAATACCTATATTGCTTGAGAACAAACACAATGAGCTTCAAAGTATTAAAATGTGTGAATAAAAATGAGAGAGTGGAATTACACTCAGTTATACTCATTCAATGCACGTATTCATGAATTTGATTAATTACGTTTACGCCGACTCAAAAAAACATCTGTATTCCAATTTGCAATGTTATTTTGGGAATAAAAAATGCTGAAATCTAGTAAAATGTGACATCATGCACGGATAAATTAAAAGAGAAAGAGAAGTTATTTGTCTCAGAAACATCAGCTGTATTCCAAATCATTCTTATTTTTAAATTAACTTCATATAACACGTTCAGCGAGTCATTCATGAAACATAGGTGTTGTTGTATTTTATAAAACCAATCATCAATAGAATGTCAACAGTGGAAACTTTCCTACAAATGATAAAGTTTACAAAAACGAAAAAAAAATCATCGACAGATTACGAATTTTTTAATCGATTAACACTCGTGGAAATGCCGATCGCGCTCAAAAAAGAAAAATGCATCCACGTAATCTACGCTTATATACCGATACGCATCATCGATCGCAGGGAATAATTTCACAATATTACCGTTGGAAAATTTGCTTCGAAAAGTCGAAAAAGACACCGAGAGGCGTCTTTGACTTTTATCGCGAGTCTGTTCAAACAGTGCATTTTTCTCGGTAACTTACATAGCTGGAGAACTTCGAGCGCGCTAACTAGACACGCTGAAACCAAGTGCAATTGAGCAACTGGATATTACTTTGCATGATATCCGCTCTGAATAATAAGTGGAGCAATATAACGCCGAATCTAATCGTTCGCGTGAAACATGGAATTTTCGAGAAAAAAAAAAACTGTATTATACGAAACTGCGCAGTTAAGTAGTTCCAAACATAGCCGCATTGCATACAAATGGAATTACATTCAACGAATGGTGCAATTCAGTAATTGTTCGAAAGTTCATGCATCGAAAAACTCGTAAAAGCATGGGTTGCAAGGACTTTCGTAAAAAGGCAAGAGGCAGATGGAAGAAGTTGGGCATCGCAGACTCGAGGCTTGCGACGAAAACAAGTACATATAAAGAGAGAGGAGGGCTTTAGTTTCGCTGACTCGACATCGGTCGCGCACGTGAACGCGGGATGCTCATCACACACATCGCATCGGTCTCGAACTCGCGCGCCGCTCATATACACACGAGAGAGCCTCATGCGTTGTTCCAGATTCGCATTTATAAATAAAGTGTTCTAACTCTCTCTTCTCTCTCGAAGGGGCCAATGGTTCCTAACGCCTCCCCGTGCTCTCGAGTCGCTTCGAAGCGGCTCTCGTGTATATATAAAGTATGTATGTACATATCTTTACTCGGATCGACTACCGTGCGAAAGAAACATGCTCACGTGCATGCACGCATTTTATCCGCATATCTCGCTCACTCTGATGTTTGTATGTACATGGCTCATGCAGTCACGCCGAGAACTTTTCCATCACGCGCCTCCGCCTATAATACAGCCCTCGACTTCTTTTTGTACTCAAGGCTTTATTCCCTCTGTAACTAACTATATATTATACATATGACAATAAGAGCATGACATGCATGATGTCGTAGTTGCGAACCTCAACGCGATGGATTATTTTGTTGTTGCAGTCGACAGGCAGCGCGAAAAAGCTCGGTGAGCGGTGCGAAGTCCACACACCACGCGGTTACAAGTTGCGCCTCATTTTTCCCGTAATCTCGTTGATTTTTGCACGCGTCGCAATAACTCCGATAATGTTCAGCACTCCATTGGCAGACAATTTCGCTCGTTTGCTTTTTCCAGACTCGTTTATGTATACACACTCTTGGGATCATTGATAAATTAAATGATGCTCCAGCGATTTGTGACGCGATTATTTTTCCGCGAGTCGGCCAAATATACATAATGGAATGTTTTTATGAACTTTGGGATAACACTTTCAATTGGTTTCATTGTTAAGTATTCTGTGATACCACATAAATCATTACAATTGGCCCACTTGTAACATGTGGGTCAATGTTCTGATATCCTCAAGAAAATGGTAAAGATATAGGTATAATAAATACGACAGATTAACATTGCAAGGAAGCGTCGAGCTTCTATATCATTGGATTCTATCAGACGTAGCATTGATAAACGAAGGTGTTGTTCAATGGCAGTCTTTCGACTAAATATAACTGACCAAATAGTATAAGAGTGTTTATCAAAAGCCGCAGTACATAAACTTTCAAAAGGAACGTGACACCACGTGAAAATACACATTCAACACGATCCCGCAAAACGATGTCCAAATGACCATAAGTACTAAAAAGTCTCTCGCATGGATAATGCAAAGCACGCGATCTATTGCAGCATACACCTGCAATGAATAATCGGCGCATCGTAACAGTTCTGACGTGCGACTCGGCGGCAAAGAAATATAAAGCACAATCAATTAGCCGTGGCGTCGGCAACGACAACAAAAAGAAGAAAAAAAAAAGAAAACGAAGTTCGTACAGGCGTTGGAAATCGATGGATGATGCATTAATCGTTGACGATTGCAACTGCAGCGTGGTGATGAATGAATGTCGCGCATTGTGCGCTCAGCGCTCATGAATTTACCATAAGGAGGCGCACGCGGGGTTGCGGCGCTTCTAAATGTATCATAGCGATATATAATAGATTCGAGAGCGAGAGACCGCGAAATCCGCGCTATATACTCATAATGGGAATCTCGTGAAATAAAGCAGCTGTCTTGCGTCAGCCGTGTGCCGATCGAGCCTCCTATTCGCCATTCGATCGGCAAAACAAGGTGCGCAGCGAGCCCGAGCGCCGGACTGGACCGGTAGATGATGCAAAGACACCTGCCGATTGCTCTCTCGTACTTTTTTCACGGAATTTATGTCTCTCTTCTTTTTTTTCTTTCGGCGTATTGTGTGTCGCTTAAGTCGGAAATATACTCTATTTAGCCTGCTAATTGACGCTGGTTTTGATTGCGAGCTTACCGGACAATTAATGCTAGAATTTATAGATGTGCCATTGAAATTTGTTCTGTCTATTTCTGAATGCTTACGTTTGTTGAAAGACAAACACTTTGAGGAAAGGTTGAGTGAACAGTCAGTTGTTTTTTCAATGAAATATCATTTTTTTCTCAATGATGTTTCTACAGGCAATTTGAATATTTAGACGCCGTTCTGCTAGACTTAGAAGACTATCCGAATATATGTAGTTACAGTGGTGGGCAGTAACGTCGTTACAAAATTTTTAGAAAGTAACGACGTTGCTTGTAACGGCGTTATAAATTTTTCCAAAAGTAACGTCGTTACAAGTAACGACGTTACATTTTAAATGACGTTGTAACGACGTTACATGTAACGACGTTACTATTTAAAAATTTTGTAACGAAGTTACACGTAACGTCGTTACATAACGACGTTAAATAACGACGTTACTTCCAGAAAATGTAGCTTCGTTACTTTCAATACAACTGGCTAGTTGTCGAGTAGGCTTATGCAAAAGCTAGAGCGACTCGAGCTTTCAGTCTCCCGAGATGTGCTTTTGCAGGAGCTTATTGGCTAGCCTAAAAAGATAAATTCAGATAAATTAAACACTGAGAAAAAAATACTCTGGTGACAAGAAGATTCCTCGTGTTGCAAGAAGATTTTCTTCTCAAAATAGCTTCAAACGAAATCCTCTTGTAACAAAAGGAATCTTCTTCTTACAAGAGGATTTTTCCCTCAGTGAAGAGGACACCTTCTTGTAACAAAAAGAATCCTCTTGTTATAAGAGGATTATGTTCAAGATCTTCTTGTTATAAGAGTACAATTTTTTTCAGTGTACCAATAAATACTTAATTTATTGTGTACGAAGGATGTAAAGGGGGTCTTTTGTGACCTAGGGTGCAATTGCAGCACGAGCCGAAGACCACTGCGTTAGTCCACCAGTCGAATAAGCGGCGCTTTGAGCACACTGAAAAAAATTGTAGTCTTATAACAAGAGGACAGTAATCTTGAACAAATTCCTCTTGTAACCAGAGGATTCCTCATGTTACAAGAAAGTGTCCTCTTCACTGAGAAAAAAATCCTCTTGTAACAAAAGGAATCTTCTTGTTACAAGAGGATTTTTTTTCTCAATATAGCTGCAAAATTATTCTTTTTTGTACAAGAGGAAACATTCTTGATACAAGAGGAATCCTTTTGTCGGAAGAGGAAATTAGTCTTGTTCCAAGAGGAATAATTTTGTAACAAAATGATTTTATTTAAAATTAAATTCCTCTTGTTACAAAAGGCCTGTTTTTCAATGTACTACAAAAAGAATAATTTTGTAGCTATAATGAGATGAAAATCCTCTTACGTCAAAAGGAATCTTTTTGATATAAGAAGATTTTTTCAGTGAAAGCAAAATCGCAAAAATCTTACATGCGCGATAAAATTATTTTTTTGAAAGTAACGCGTTACTTTTTGCTGTGACGTCGTTACAATAACGCGTTACTACTGTAACGTCGTTACTTGTAACGCCGTTACAAATTTTTCTAAAAGTAACGTCGTTACTTGTAAGGACGTTACTCAAGTAACGACGTTACTTTTGAAAAAATTTGTAACAACGTTACTTGTAACATCGTTACGTAACGGTAACGTAACTCCGGAGTTGCCCACCACTGTGTAGTTATATGTCTTTCCATATAAGCCCTTCATTTCAACTTTCGAAATTGCACAACTGTTATGATGAATTTCAACGTTACTACTTGCTAAAATTGGTGAAATTGCTGAGAATGTCAGGATTGGGGTTTCGATAGTTCGCAATAGAGGTAACACTTTACATTCGATACATCTCGAACTGATAGAACAACTTTGCACATAAACACATATTTATTCACAACAAAATTTCTTGTTAAATTTAACAATTGGACACCGTTTTTTCGAATGTTCAATACTGCCTGTACTCTCTCAATTTTACAAGTTCATGGTGCTCTATGAGGTATCAAAAGTTTCGTAATGCTCCGGCCCATCCTCTGGTTTCTTGTGACACCTGTTCTTCGCCCGTGGAGGTGTTAATATCACGTAAAAACTCTGACATCGATAAAAACAAAAACCTGAGCTTTTGTGGTTTCTTATGATTTTTTTTGGAATTCAATAAGAAACGATAAATGTCGAAAACCATATTTTGTTTTTTTTTCTACTCGAAATTCCTATCCCTGTAGAGCTTTGAAAACACGCAAATTTCGTTGAACGTGTCAGATTTACGTAATTTTGAGTTTTTATGCATTGTTGTACTTTAAAAAGCTCTACAGGCGCCGGAATTTCGAGTTGAGAAAAAAAATGATTTCCGATGTATTTTAAGCCGTAAAATTCATGTCTGAAGACACGTTTTCTATTAATTAAATCCCAAAAAAACTATGGAAAAGTGCGTTCTTTCTTCAATTATATTTAGAGCTATGAACGAAGAAAGGGTGTCACAAGCATTTGTCGTGATGGGCCCAAGTTTGTCTCGATACTATACGTCAAATACTATTGTAAAAATGGGTCGAGCAAAAGCGTGTACCCAATTTAAAAATATTCCCACGAAACAGTGCCGAATTGTTAAACTTTTGTTGTGGAATTTCTCATATATTTACTGTAATATAACTTCAAATACTTGTTAATGTCGAGTGTAAGTTCGATGATTACAGTAGCATTTTTTATGCTAGTTAATTTTTGATTTTTGCAATTAATTCAAAATTTTTTTTCAGTTGTACATTTTTTTAAATCGATATAGTAGGATCAACTAAATTGCAAACAAAATCCAATATGCAATTCGCGCGTGAATTTGATCATTCTCACGGGTGATTACTCTCCTTGCTTTGCTCATACATATGCATCGAACTCACCTATTGAATAATCTTCGACTTTACTCCGGTTCTATCTGCGAGTTCAAATTTGCGTTAAAAAAGTGAGATGAATTAATGAGCAAAAAAATACCAAGCATCACAACTAAAAAATGCTATATTTGCAAATTGATCCCAACGATTGACCTACGCGAATTTCTTAAAAAGTAACGTTATCCAAATATGAATTTTGTAAATTTACGACAGTAGTTATATTAGGACTAAGGTTGGTGGACCCAATTTCGGACTAGTATGCTCATGCTGCCGTAACTTTTGACCAAGAATTAATGAATTTTTATCGTGTGACAACTCATTTTACAGCTTATGAAAGCAGCTATGAAATGCGCCGTCGCACGATTTTTTTTTTTTTTTTTATGATATCTAGCTCGAGCTAGAACACTTTTTAAACCAAACTTTCTTCTTTTCCCTATGTAAAGAAAATGGACCCAAGCTGAACAGAATACGGCTGCTGCAAAACGGATTTCGCGTTCGGGGATAATTTAAACCTGTGGAACTTTCATTACTTGATAGTACGTATATCGAACATAATATCACAGCGCCCGTATCATTTTATAGCGTGCGGAAATACGAAATTCGAACATAATAGTAATTGTGAAAATATTTGTTGATAATAAACTATGAAGGGTGCAACAACAAAGTTGATCGATTCAGTTATTGTTTTGAATAAGACGGTACCGAAAATATATAAAATTAGGTGTCCCCACCAATATCCAAACCGCATTAGAATGGTAAAAGTTTGTCGCGACTTCCCTCCAATGGTTTGTTTAATTAAACGATTTTTAGTGGGTACTCGAATAGAACACCATCGACATTGAATTCTCTTACCTAGAATACGACTAATCAATCTCGGGGCGTGATAAGTAGCCGTTTCTACAAAAAAAAAAACCGTAGCATTTTTTCATCTCCAGGCCACTCCAAAATTGATCAGTCGTAATCTAGGTGCAGAAGAGGATCTAGGTAGAAAAATGTAATAATGGTATTTTTGTGGAATACCAACTAACTTTCGTTTAGAAAAACCATTGGAAAAAAGACCGCTACAAATTTTCCTCATTTAGGTATTGATGCGAGCTATAGGTAGATATTGGCGGGCCGTTACAAAAAAAGTTCAGACGAATCTACAAAGAGGTATAAAAAGCTCATTGATTAGTGCCATTCAGATGCATTTTTATTACTGTTGAGCGTGGAATGTATTTCAAGTAATGAAGAAAAGAAAGAAAATAGAGACGTATAATCGTAGCTTACAAATTTAGTTTCCAAGTAGAGCTTTAATTTTGGAATTAGATTTTACTATTGAAATGATGTGTCAAAATTATTAGTTGGCTTTGAAATTCAAATAAAAGTTTTTGATTTTAACAAAAAGCACCCCTGCCTGGAGTTGCCGTAAAATCATTATTAATTAAGCTTGTAGGGAAAATACGATGGGAATTAGACATATATGTTTCAGATTTTTCACAATGTCTTGAAAATAATGAGTTTAACATCGTTCAAACGATTTTAATGAAAAATGTGTACGTTTTTATTTGATTAAAAGTTATTTTGGTATTACATTTTTTAATGTTTATAAAATTCAAAATTCATAAAAATGCCAAACCTTTTACTTCTTTTTTAAAGAAAAACTTCACAATGAATTACGTTGTGCAAGGTATGAAATAAATATGACCTTCAAAGGTAATTTTTCATAAAAACATGTACAAGGCCTACAAATCTGGACCGGAAGTGCAATGTCAAATTGTGAAATTATCCGAAAGTATTTTCTCCAAACCTTCTTGAATTTTTTTTATATCAAAAAATAAATTGTGCTGAAATTTTGAGCAAGTATTTCGTATATTTTCAATTCAGATCATTGAATTGCAATTCTACCTGACTATTGCATCAAGCACTTTGAAACGTCAAATTCATTCCGGCTTATATAAATAATTGATGTATATTAGAAGTTTCACGAAAACACTTACAAATATCGTCATTTATCGCGTCTAAAATGAAGATATTCTCAAAATTAGACAATAAAATAAACGCTTTATCAATAAATTGTTCGTTCATAAAAACATTCTTTTATTAGAATATAATAACTTTATAAACAGGCTGCTGTAAAAATATACTTATAGTAAAGCTTGTCTGTACCACACATTTAACAGGGACAGTCGGAAAATACGTAGGTTATAACTCTGAAAAAGTATAAAAATGCACTGGAAATGCAGTAACAATCTTAGAAAACTTCTTTTACACGATTACAAAACTATTATCGAGCCCACACTTCAAAGTTGCAGTATTCTCGAATCCGCAATTACAAAATTTATGTCGATCAAACGACTGTTTCCTTCTTCCACTTCACTGAGGGTGGAACTTTTTAGAAGAATCCTTTGCCATGTCATATAGCAAGTCGCAAGGTTTGAATGGTTCACCATAGTGGACCATGAATTCTTCCATTTTTCTCACTAATCTATGGGCGCCGTAATAATCAACCCATCTGAATGGTCCACCCGTGAATGGTGGGAATCCAAGACCAAATACAGCACCAATATCACCCTCAAGCTAAAATAAGACAAACAATAAGTGTAAATTTTGCAAAAGTACATCTGAGATTTGTTTTTTTTTTGTGCAGTTTAAACGTGCTAGTTTTTATAAAAATTATCATTATTACGTAAATTGTGATTCACTTACAGGGTTTGCTAATATTTTTTCTTGTAGACATAAAACAGCTTCATTTACAAATCGAGATACCATTCTTAGTTGCCGATCTTCATCAGAAGTGCTGCCTTTTGGTTCCATTGAATACTTTTTAACGATATCCAAAGCTCCAGGGTTAATATCCCTGTGCTTCGAGCCTGTCTCATAAATGAAAATACCCTTGCCGGATTTTCGCCCTGTACAAAGAGTTTATAATATTAGTACTAATGTATCTATTTAGAAAACTTTACAGATTATCAAAAAATATTTCGTACCCAAAAAGCCAGCTTTCACCATATCGACAAGGATGTTTTCATCTCCTCCACGGAAACGATTTCCAAGAGCTTTCACGAGATCGACACTGATGTGAGATCCTACATCAATTCCAACTTCATCTGACAAAGTAGCTGCTCCCACAGGGAAACCAAATTTCTTCGTGAGTTTATCCAATTCGAAGGGATCAACACCTTCCTGTAAAAATATACATTTTTGTTTAAAAAAATGTTTATCAACTCAAGTCATTACAAAGTACGCTATTAATGATTTATTACCTGCATCAACCTGACACCTTCGGTAATCATGGCTGATAAGATCCTGGTTGTATAGAATCCTGGACCATCACCAACAGTTATTACTATTTTTCCTTGCCTAAGACCAACATCTACGGCGGTTTTAATAGTTTCATCTGAAGTTCCTTTATGAGTGATAATTTCTAACAGTTGCATCTTATCGACAGGTGAAAAGTAATGCATTCCAATAAGCTAAAAAAAGTATAGTATAAATTTATTATTTAAAAAGCTTTTTTTAAAGGATCAATTTCCCGTAAATAATCAGGTTTTAGAATTCTTTTTTCATTTATAATAAAAATTTACCTTGTCAGGTCGTCCACTTCCGGCAGCAATTTTGGTTATTGGAATAGCAGAAGTGTTGGTAGCGACGATGCAATGATCTGGTGTGCTGGATTCAATTTCTTTAATAACTTTATGCTTGATTCCAAGATCTTCAAAGACTGCTTCAATAACAACATCTGCATTTTTGAATTGCTCATAAGACAATGTTGGAGTCAAGTTAGCCATGTATTTGCCCTTTTCCATGCTAAAAAAATTAATTTTCATTAAAAATTACCCTTTTATTGAATTAAAGTGTATTCTTTTTTAAATGTACCTGCTGTAACGTTTTCTCTTAACGGCATTGTTGAGGCCCGTTTGTATTTGAGAAACTCCTCTGTTTAACCCACCTTCATTTGTATCTTTAAGAATAACATTGAAACCCCTTTCTACACTAACGTGGGCAATGCCAGCACCCATCAAACCAGCACCAACAACTGCTACAGTTCTTAAAAATAAATTGTAATTTCAGACAGAATTTCAAATTTATACAATAAACTTTTTGAAAAATATACAATAAACTTTTAGAAAATCATCAACAATTTTCTAAAAGTGAGAATAAAAAATTATGACTGAAAAATAAATTGTTTTAGTGTAAAAACTAATAATTTGCTTTCTTACTTTGCTTCAGTTTTTGGGGTTCCAAATCGATTTTTTTTACATTGTGTCTGACCAAAAAAGAGACTGATTAAGCCTTTGCTTTGTGGAGTCATTGCTAATTCAGCAAATCCTTTGGCTTCTGCTTCATAGCCTTCTCTTGGACCCTTATCAAGTCCTGTTCTAATAACTTCCAAGATCTTCAGTGGTGCTGGATAGAGGCCATTGGTTTGTTTCATAACTTGAGCTTTAGCTTTCTTGAATATTTGATCCTTGACAAACTCAATAGACATAACGTAATTTGTTATTTTTTCAACTGCAGACTTTGGACTTCTGTCTATTTTGAGCTTTCCATCGGATATATCCTTGGCTACCTTTACTGCTGTTTCTTCTAGATACCTTCTGGTGCTGCAATCCAAATAAATTTTAAATGTAAATTCTTTTGAATAGGTAGATAAGTAAATAGAAAATAATTACTTTTCATCTCCTGAAGCTACACCTGGACCTAATCTATTGACAAGCATATCAACAAGGCCGAATTTTTTTGCTTTGTCAGGTTTGATAGTTCTTCCTGTCAAAGGCATGTCTAATGCATTTGGAAGAGAAACTAATTTGGGCAATCTTTGAGTTCCACCTCCACCAGGAAGGAGTCCTAGCATAACTTCTGGTAATCCTAAGCCAGTCTTATCATCTTTTACAGCAAGCCGATAATGACAAGCTAAAGCAACCTATAATACAAATTTGGATGTTTAATAGATTTTTTCACCAAATTAAATGACTAAGTACAATCCGAAATTCTTTAACATGTAATTATATAATATTCTAATGAATAAAAAATAAAACATACTATTTGAATATAAATATTTGAACTTGTGTTACTTGAGTTGAATATAAAAAATTAAAAAAAAATACCTCTAAACCTCCACCCAAGCAACTGCCTTGTATAGCAGCTACAATGGGTTTCTTACTTTCTGCTATTTTACTCAAAATTTCTTGTCCATCTTTTGAAATTTTGTAAACGCTTTGTTCATCTTTACATTTTTGTAGCATTGTAATATCTGCTCCAGCAATAAAACAATTGGGCTTTGCACTGATTAAAACTGCAGATCGGACAGTCGGACTACTTTCAATATCTTTCAGGACTCCAGATATTTCTTCCATTACTTCTTGATTCAATGAATTCACCTGTGAAATAATCATAAAAATCATGAATTCCAGTATAATTTTATAAATTTTCCAAGTAACAAAATTCATGAAAGATGATAAAAACAACTAACCTTGACTCCTGGAGAGTCGAAAGAAATTACAGCTACATCATCAACAACTTTGTATGAAAAATGTTTCCTTTTGGTTTCTGTTGCCAATGTGCGAAGAGGTTGGTAAAGAGCTAAAAAAGAATATTCGTTTATTATTTTTCATTTGTAAAAAATTAAAAGAAATTATCATGTGAGCCAAAATAAGGTTATGAGCGATTCGAAAATATGGAATGATAAAATTTTTAATTGCTTGATTTACTTGGGGACATTCCATTTTGTTGATAACTTGATTAGTTATATTAGCTATTAACATTATCAAACAAATTATCTAAAACTGAAGAAAGAACTCTCTAGTTTCGAATTAGTATTAAATGAATATCAGAAATGAAATTTGAAATAAATTATGTACTTGAAAGAACATTCAATGAAACGTTAGATCATACATACTGCATACAATGAGCAGGAAAAAAACATGAAGATGCAAAGGTTAGTATACTTTTAATCTCACTAAAAAGAGAGATTGTTACGAAATTCCGAAGAGCAGTGACTCGGCATGTTATCGTTTTTGTACGTACATTTATAGAAAATCTTTATGAAATTGTATTACCTGCTCGCGTGACAAAGTTAGCATTGGTCCGAGAATAGCGCGTTAGCGCACCAAGTAATCGGCAGCTCGCCATCCTCACGAGCCTGTAAATGAATTCTCCAAAAGAATGAAACCCGGGCACCAACCGGACCAATCAACCCGATGCAGATTGAAGAAGAAGTGTATATGCCTCCTCGACACTCTTCGAGTCAACGTCACACACGAATCCAACCGCAGGAGCCGCCCGCTGACCAAGAGTGAGAGCCACGAGCGAAAAGGCCAAAGTCCATACTTTTAGTGCGCATGCGCGCTCTACTTTGGAGCCGGTTCTGGAATTTTTTTGTATTGTACAACGTTGCAATAGGTACTGAAGAATATCTTCGAATTACCAGCTACTGAACCATTAATCATTAGAAACTTAATTAAATCGTTGACAGATAATTTAATTCTCCAGCAGTTTTCAAATAATATTTAAGTAATGAAACACAAAATACTTCAATTTATCAAAAGTCTTATCATCTAGATAAGATATTGGTAATAGGTCGATTATTGTCATCTGCAGATGATCTACGTGACATAATATAATGTAGTATTCTTGAAGCAGTACTATGACGTCATTTCAGCTCCCTCTCCCTCCATGTCTGCTGAGTCCAGACTTGTCAATATGATAAATATAACCTGTAAAAGTGAAAACTAGTTGCTGCTAGTTGCTTTGCAGGTGATGTTGGGTGATGTCTACCCCTTCATTATTTTGATTGTGTTTATTTTCAAAAAAGAATGATACTATGTAGTCCTGTAAATTTTTGTGAACGTTATATAAACGTAGTTCCTTAGAATGAAACCTTGTGATGTGATGTTTGAAAATTTTATGTGATAAATCATAACGTCATATTTTTTAACCCAATTAGCTAGTCAATTGAACAAAATGTTCAATTTAACAAGATACTCTAGCAAATATTATTTAATGAAAGTAATGTTTGCCTTCGTGGCAGTTTTATTCTACTGTGAATACCTTATATATTACGTTGTCTTGATACAGGTATGCTAATTAAAGTTTATCAGCTAATTGTCAAAAAAGAAATACAAATTCAAAGTTTTATTTCACCATAGTGCAAATGGCCTGCTTTAGAAGTACACAAAGCAGATCCTGAGATTTCACCTCCAGGATCTGATGAAAAACCAGTTCATGCTATGTTTTTAGCAGACACTCATCTCTTGGGTTCAAAAAAAGGACATTGGTGGGATAAACTTCGAAGGTATTTTACAATCTAATTATCATCCAAGTGTTGATTTTTCATTTAATAAAGGATCTTATTATTTTTATTTGAACTTAGAGAGTGGCAAATGCATAGAACATTTCAGACAGTTATGACAATTCACAAACCAGATGTAGTATTTATTTTAGGTTTGCAACTCTAGACAACTAATATTTGTTCATTTCTCAATGCTGCTACTTAACGAATGAAATTAAAATTTTCAGGTGATATTTTTGATGAAGGTCAGTGGAGTAGTTCAGATGAATTCGAAAATTATATTTATAGATTTCAATCCCTATTTTCTGTGCCAAAAAATACACTTCTTTATGTAGTGTCGGGTAATCATGATATGGGTTTTCATTATGGTATGTCAATATAAAAGTTTTTCTATATTTTTAAACACCCAATAAATACACAATCATGTTGTATCAATTATTTATAATTTGAATGTTTCAATAGTTATAACCCCATATCTGAATCAAAGATTTATCAATGGAATGAAAGCTCCAAGTGTAAAAAGGATCAGTATTAGAGGAAATCACTTCGTCTTGATCAATAGCATGGCTTTAGAAGGAGATGGATGTTTTTTATGTAGGCCTACTGAAGTTGCAGTCAATAAAATTAGCAGTTAGTATAAAAACGTACAATTCAATGATGATAAAAATAATTTATTTGTACATTCTACTTTTACTTCGACCACATCTTAAATAATAATAATAATAATAATTTTGATAAAATTATATTCTACTTTTGGTTTATCAGAGCATCTTAAATGTGCCAAAGGCATTGGGGCTAATTGTAATAAAAATAATGCAATACGAAGATACAGTAGACCAATACTCTTACAAGTTAGTATTTCTCAATTTCAATTTTCCTGGAATCGTCATTTGAAAAATAATAAACATCATTTTTATGTTGCAGCATTTTCCTTTATATCGGGAATCCGACGAAATCTGTGATGAATTAGATGAAGCTCCAGCTGAAATAAAAGATATAAAGTTTCGCGAAAGGTGGGAGTGCTTATCAAGAGAAGCAACAGAACAGGTGAGTTAAATATAAACATCTTAGTGGCTTAAAAATCCGCTGTCTGCATCAAACGTATATCATATTCAATTTTTAGCTTTTGGAAATACTAAATCCGAGATTAGTAGTTGATGGCCACACTCACCACGGCTGCAGAAAAATCCATAAAAAAGATATTTTAGAAGTGACTGTTCCTTCATTCAGTTGGAGAAATAAAGACAACCCATCATTTTTATTGGTTAGTACAAATTATTTTTCTGTAATTTAAATATATATGTTTAGAAAACGAAATAAAATTTATTTATATTATTTTAGGGTGCATTTACGCCAAATAATTATGCAGTATCTAAATGTTATATGCCTGTTGAATCTACAGTCATAATGATTTACATATTAAGTGGACTTTGCACTACAATTTATGTATTCTATAGGGTGAAGCAAAGAGTTTTTCGTAATTATTTCAGGAAGCTTCACTAATTTTTTTTCTACGAATGTTCCGAATTTTTTTTTGATATTGTGTAAAACCATGTAAAAATTATAGTTAAATAGTGTATGAGTTAGTTTTCTATTAATTTTTTGAATTAATTTACATTTTGAATAACTTTTCAGGCGAAAAGATTTTCATTTATTAAAGATGGTGATAAATGTTTTTTTATTGTAGAGTAATGTCTGTTTTAGTATTCAATTTATCGTATATAAGTATTATTAATTTATTCTCGTCTAATAAGGAATCTCAACAATATTGCTGCAATTCCATTATCAAGTTCAATGTACATTTTTTAAAAGTCAGCATATTTTCATGACAAAGTAGTAAAGTACAAGACAGTACAAATTACGGCAATATGATTTTTGTGCCAATGAAATGAAAAACTGATTATTTGTGATGGACAGTATATATTGCTCTTACGAAAATCTTTGTGTAAAATTATGTTTTTATCTTGTTTTTAAGAGTATGGATAATACTTCAATGTTTTTTATTTATATATAATAAAGTCGTGATAAAATTCTTTGTACGAAAATGAGACGTTTATTTTAGTTGAATTTGCTGCAGTACAAGAATTGTAATTTTATTACAAGAGACTACAAAATGTATGTTATAAATTACATCTTCATTCTTCCAAATTAATTAAATTAGCGTTTCCAAAAATTAAATTCAGTTTAAATTAAAATTGACTTGATTTTCAAGATGACAAGTATTTTGCATTACACTTCGAGTATTATGCATGTTATAGACACAATACTCAAAGCATATGTGAAAATTGTAGTTGAATTATTTCAAGACAAATTTTGTTATCATAAAATTTTAATGGTACATACTTTTTATGCATTATACGCAATAAATAGTAACATGCACTTAAAAATGTAATTTAAATGTTAAAAATAAAAACGTCATTTATCTATCACTGCTTCACTTAAAAAAAGTACTTCAATATATTTGCACTAATCATATATAAATCTTAAATGTATATGAAAAATAAGATAAAAAGAACTTTACTGTTTATGTAAGAAATAATGTTATATAATTTTATTCATATATCTATACTGTAATAATGAGAAATGATACAACTTGAAACCTACAAAGTATCCTATAAAACGATGATTTATATTTTTATATTTACATACGCATTTTTACCCTTCAAAGACTTCAAATGATTTTCACGCATAAGTAATGTACTGTATCACTTTGATTTTTTACATACTGCATTAAGAACATTCACTTATTCAACATTCATCAATTAAATTAATTAAGGATCAGTACACTCGAAATTCCTCAAAAAATGATAATTCAACTTAGAAATATAATGTGTACAATACAATTTATAAGGACCCCCATCAAAATTCATAGCGCGCTAGCATAGTACATGGAGAAAATTAGTTGCAGTTTTTCTCTGACCGTTTGTCCAAACATAAATTATCTCGAGAAAATACTATCAATTAACTTTGATATCTAGATACCGATTAATTTTTATCGAAGGTTATCTGTGCGCCGTTTTCTTTAGGAAAAAATTACAAATCTAAGCTCGCGTTCCAGCGGTCAATTTAGTTTATACAATTTCTTTTAGTCGCAAATATTATGAAAAGCGGCAATAAATATACATGCAGTCAGTACTCAGGTATAAACATAAATTGGTGATATTTTTCGAGTACCGATTATTTCTTTTTTTGACAAATTTTTCCATTTACTATGTACATATTTTTGTGTGTGCTATGGATTTTAATAAGGGCCTTGACCAGTATAATTGCATATACATTCTAATGCTACTGATCCTGTGAGAAGTGTAGTCATTTCTGCCTTAATTCCATTAAATATAAATTATAATTACAATGTTTCTAAGCAACAAGGAAAAAATTACAATAAATTAAATTATAACGTTTTCACAAGTAACTTTTTGGCAGAATGAATATCACTGTAAATACAGTCAATTAATTCGACTAGTCTATTTTAACTGCTGCATAGATTTTTCTTATGAACGCATAGGCAGCAAAGAAGCCAATTGTTCCAGTCAATAACCAAAATGTGAGCACCATCAAAATAGTATAGCCAAAATACATTAGTGTTGGTACAAGTTCTGTTATTTCTAGTTTTGTCATAAAATAGAAGATGGAATAAGCCAGAACATAAACTGCTGATCCTCCACTTACAATAAAACTTCTCCACCACCATCGATAGTCCTAAAAAATAGCAAATAAGTTAATAAGGTAATGATATAGTATTTTCTTGAAACTAGGCTTCCGCAAAGGCTCGGCTCGGCGGTAAAAGCTCGAGCCGGCTCGAGCTTTCGAGTTTTCGAGCGGCTCGAAGTTTTAAGCTCGCGAATTATTTTGCGCGTAGTCTATAAATATGTATTAAAATGGCGGATTTATTTAAATTTTCAAGTTTTCTAGCTAATCGAATTATGTTATCCACTGCTACTAAGGTAAAATTAAAATTATGTTTGCCTAATTTTGGAAGACTTCCGAAAAAAGCTTGAGTCACATTTTTTGCTTCTCTATGCTTATTTCGATACTCAGTCGATACGTAGCAGTCAAAAATCTCGAAAAGTTAATCGAGCCGCTCGAGCTTTTCGAGCTTTTGCAGAAGCCTACTTTTAAAACATCATAGTATTTTGAACTTACTTCTCCACAAAGTTGAAAGTACACCATTACAATTGAAATTTGGGAGCATGATATCACAAGAATACAAAATACTAAGAATAAAAATCCAAAAAGATAGTAAAATTGATTTTCCCATAATGCTGTTAATATGAAAAACAACTCAATAAATACAGCGCCAAAAGGCAGTATTCCAGCCATCAGGGTACTAAAACCAAATTAATTCATTACATTATTGAATTATGTCAATCATTTTCCTTTAAATATCTGTTGAGAAAACGTACCACAAAGCTGGGTTCATGTACCATAGTTGATCGGGTACCTGTCGAGGGATTTGATTTGTTCTGACAGGGTGTGTAAATGGCTGTTTTCGGAAGCCAAAGAAATAACCAAGATATACCAGAGGTAATGAGATACCAAACCAAAGACACAATAAAGACAACATTGTTGAAAAAGGAACTGCTCCTGAACTATGCTTTCCCCATATAAAGAAATTTAAAAAGAAACATGTGCTAAATACAATTCCAGGATATAGTGTTGCAGTCTGTAAAATATAGTAAAAATGTATTTTATAAATGAAAATGTTGAGTTATTGTTGATGCAATAATACTTTTCATGAAAGGAATTACTCAGACAGTAATATCAAAGAACTAGCAATGCAATTTATAATTTTTCCTTAATCATTATTACATACCAACATGGCAGCTTTCTTCCATTCTTTTCCACGCATTGTTTTGTATAATCTGGCTGAGAAATATCCAGCAACTAGACCCGAAAATACATACAGGAAAATTGCACAGGTTCCAAGTGCTCCTCTACTTGCAGGCGAGAGCATTCCCAGCATAGCAAAGACTAAAAATAGAGATTAAAACTTAAATCACACCACAGAATCCAAGTTAAAAAAATTAATGAATCAACTTACATATTGTTATTAGGGTCATGAAAAATATTTGAATGCCACTACCAATAACAGCAGAAAATAGACGAACATTCATGGGTGGCCTGAAAACATCACCATGTACTAGTTTCCAACCAGTTTCTTCGATAGCTTCATCTAGTCCAGCAAGACTATCACTTTCACCAGCATTGTATCTTGCAATATCCCTTCGCAAAGTTCTGACAATGATCATTGTCAAAATACCTAAAAAATATTATGCATACAATAGAACTGAATTGACCAAAATATCAATAAGTAAAAAAAAAACAAATATTTAATTAATAGATTACCTGATAAGAAACAAACAACAGCCAAGGAATTGATAATAGAAAACCAGTGAATTTCTACATCACTCATCCCAAGATAAATATCCCATCTACTTGCCCAACTAACATCCGATTCTTTCCATTCAACAGAGTACAAAAATAATAATTGCGTATCGCCAGGATTTACATATTGAGGATTGAATTGATTAGGTATTTTACAGGTATTCCCTTCGAAGTGTAATTGTTTGAAATCAATCGACAGAGCTTCTACTTCAAAGCCAACCACTCGAAATTCATTTCTGGACATAGTTTTTAAATTGAAAAAAAAAAATGGTCTAGGAAAACATCAGTGGGAGAATATTGTTACTTACTCTCCATGTTTGTGGTAACTTAGTTTTAGCTTCAAATAATTATTTATGAATGCTCCATTACTATCAGTTCCACCTAATCGATATCCATGATAAACTATTGTATCACCATTATGTTTTTTCTTTGTAGCTGCTGGCAAATTATCTATTAAGCTGAAATATTTATAAAGTTGTTAACTCAATAGAAAATTAAGTTTGTTAAAGTGACTTTGTAACTCTTACAGATGAACTGTATATTCATGTTGAATGCGTTCCATAACCAGCAAGGAATCATCTTTTTTCCATGTCAACGGAATTGATGGACTATGACAAAGTAATCTGCATGATACATCTTGTCCCATTGCAACCTCATATGGAGTATTAACAATTCTGTTATGGAAAGATTGTTAAAGCAGAGTAATTTATAAGTATAAATAGATAATGAATATCATTCATTATTGAAAATTTTTCATAATATTGATTTGTAAACATACCTGTCACCTCTCAATATTTCTCCCAAGTTCTCAGACTTGTAAAATAATGTACCATTTTTTGGTAAACAAAAAGGAAGTGAATAATACTCATAGGGCAATTGCGTATGGGTACTAGTCATCTTTACAGCTTTCACATCGATTTTCTGTCCTTTTTTGAATTCTACAGGTGCAACACCTGGTACATAAAATCCATCAACTTTAATAAATAATAGTATTAGGGTTGGGATAACCCATCTCCACTTTAATTTATCCTGAAATATTATAATTTTCCTTGATTAAAAAGTACATATATAGCTTGCATCCACGTAGGATTACTTATTGTCGTGATTTTATTGGTTATATTTACAGATACATATCAGACAAATCAGACAAAAAAGACGAAAATAAAAAAAGCTATTGACGTAAAAACGGAGCAATTACCATGAGGTTATCTCATTGAACTATTTCATATGACAATTATAACATTTTCAATAACTTATTTTTATTTGTATCATACCATTTCCTTGACAAATTTTTTATTTTAGAGCTGCGCCACGCTGACGACTCAATATTCTCCTTCAACCAAATCTTATCCAGCTATATTTGACGTTCCACGTCAAAAAAGCATTACAAATTACAATATGTATTAATGTCAAAACTTGATCACACATTCACATCACAAATAGTATACTGAATCAATCTGAATCACCACTCTTACAAAATTTCCTCTACCTATACATATGTACATACAACCACATACATATATACAAATATGTACACGGTCTCTTACGAATACTATTACTAATATGGAACGCTTCCAATGCACTTTCTTTTTATGAATTTCAACTATACCATATATTTTTATTATAATTATGATTGTCATTGAAAAATTCTTATGGTAAATAATTGTTTACCAATGAAATAATAGTTTTTCAATTTAATGAACATTTCCTCAGTATCGAGATAACACATCTATAATGCCTGTAAACATATATTATTTAAAAGTACTTAAAAGTAAATAAAATATTTAGTTCATAAATAATAATGCATATTTTATTAAAACAAGAAAATTGCTCAAATTATCAAATAAAAAATATTTTCCTTACATAAATATATAAGAGGGTTAATCATGTATTTTGCATTATACAATCACGAATAAATTAATTAAATAGAGCACAATTTTATTCACTCAAAATTAACAATCTAAGGATCAATAAAAACATTCACTCATGGAATTACTTAATAGTTACTCTCGTTTTTTATAAACAAAAATCTTAACAATAGTTAAGTATTAAAATCTTAACAATAGTAAATATTCGAATTTAGCGCTCTTACGGCATACTCCGAAAAGGAAGTCAAATTGTCACCTTTCTTAAATTGTTGGAACCCATTTTACAATTTAAATACCTAATATTCACTTCAAAATTGATTGAAGAATAATTTTACCACAATAACTATAACATTTCGTCAAAACTTTTAATATTCGAGATCATTTTTAAAAAGAAGTTGTGGTACACGTCGCTCGCTTGACTAGGCTTTTCCGAACGAAAAAATATACCCCGAAAGGAAAATATCCTCCCACGTGGGGATCGGTTTAATTACAAGTTACGTTGTTTAAATATGTGTTTGTTGTACTAATTTTTGTTTAAAAATCATGGTGCAGGTAAGAAGAATCACAGTACACGTTATCTCATCGCTCTTTGTTGAAAAACATAGGAATAAGCAATTTTTTCTGTGAGCAGTGTCGGGGCAATTTTTCGATTGTTTTTTTTTCGCTGTCATCCATTAGTAAATAGGAAAGATGGCAGCAGATTATTGCGCTTTTTTCTCGTTCGCTCTCGCGAAGCCGACATTTTTCTCGGCACTTTTATTCGATAAACTCTGATGATTCACGCAATATGTTTAAATTACTAACGCAAAAAACTTTTTCGACTGATTTTTAACGTTCTACTGATATTTTATATAGCGACCCGGGAAAAAGCCTACAACTTGAAGCGAAAATTTTTATTTGATTGAAAAATATTATTTTGATGCATTAAAAAATAATTTAATTAATGTTCAAATGAGAAGATGATTTAATAAAAGAATAAAATTTTGGGGAAAATTATTAGTTTAGAAATATAGTTATGTATTCTCACGTGTTTTTTTAAGTTGAAAAAATTAGTTGAAAACAGTAGAATTAATCAACAACAATAAACAATTTTATGAAATTGGTTGTAATTATTGATGTAAAACATTTTGAAATTATCTGTTTGTTCAGGCGATAGATGAGATGGAGCAGCGAGATCTGCCACAGGCTTTTCGCCTGCTGGGAGAAATGAATGCTAATGTTGTACAAGTGAATGATTTAGTAGATAAAATGCTTGAGCGGGTGAAAAGTGGAGAGATATCTACTGACAAGGGTCTCAGTTTTTTAGAAATGAAATATCACATGCTACTTTCATACCTTATAAATCTGACTTACATAGTATTGAGAAAATGTTCTGGAGAACGAATTGAAGGAGACCCATCAATAGATCGATTAATTGAAATTCGTACAGTATTAGAAAAAATTAGGCCAATTGATCATAAACTTAAATATCAAATAGATAAGCTTGTTAAAACAGCAGTGACAGGAATGACCAATAGTGATGATCCTATAAATTTCAAACCTAATCCTGATGCTTTAATTGGAAAATTGGATGGTTCCGATTCAGAATCTAATAGTGATCAAGATGTAGTTGATGAAAGTGCCAAATTGCGAAAAACTGGAGTATATGTGCCACCAAAACTTGCTGCAGTTCATTATGGTAAGAATAAGAGCATTAATATTGAGCCCAGATAAAATTTGCCATGCAACAATTTTTAAGTTTTGATTGCATTTAAAGACTAACCAGTGCAACGAACTAATCATCAATTACATTTACTTGCTGATAATATTCTATAATCAAATAATAATATGTATTGCTTATATAGAAATATAAAATTTCAATTTTTAATCAATTCAATTTATTTGTTTAGATGGTGACGAAACCTTGGCTGACAAAATGCGTAAAGCTGGTGAGAGAGCTCGAAGACGTGCAATTTCAGGAGCAGTACTTCGAGAGATTAAAGAAGAATTTTTGGATGCTCCAATAGAAGATTCAAATGATATAGGAAAAAAACAAACAAGCTTAGGCCATGAATATGAGAGAAAAATTGAGTACGAAGAAAATTACATGACTCGTCTTCCTGTTACAAAACAAGAAAAGCATCGCCAACGCCAAATGACAACATTAGGAACACTTGGAACTGAAGTTACTAATTTTGGTGGTTCCTCTTCAATGAAGAAACGAAAAGCACCTAAAGGAAAATCTAAAAAAAGTTTGTTGAATCTTTAGTTTACTAGTCCAATTTTTATAATTCAGATTATAATTTTTTTCTTTAAATTATTTCAGCTATTAAGAAAAAACGTCGTCATTAAAGTTCATCCAAACATCTTTTGGGAACAGCACTGACCATGAAACTACATTTTTTAAATCATTTTTCTAGGCAAGTAAATTACAAGCCAACTCTTGTTACTAAGTTGAACTGATGAATGGATTTAGATTTCTCATAGCAAGAAAACAATGTTAATTAATAATATGATTGACATATGACAGTGGTATGATTGTGTAAAACATGATAATCTTAATTATCATTGATAATCATAGTTACTAATACCAATTTTAATTTCTAACGGTTAGAAATTAATCTACATTGCACTCAATAACTTGCCTGTTGTACACAGGCTAGTGTTTTTTAACATGAATTCATCATAAAAATTAAGAATCAGTGTTGATAGATGAATTATGTTCTTTCATTTCTAAATTCATATTTCGTTGTAAGTTGAAATTCGTTTTCGATTGGTTATTAATATTTTTATTATTATTATTATCAAGCTTATGTTTACTATTGTATAAAAACATTATTGACAAGTACAAATTCTTTTTCTAAAATCGTGTTTTTTGTTTGAATTATTCATATTGGATTATTTTTATTTATTTATAGTTAAATATTATAATTATAGAAGGTTGCACGATTTGTTCGTACAAATAGGAAGATAATCTAGCGATTCTGACGCGATTATAAAAACATTGAAGGATTGGTTAAGGATTTGAAGAATAAAATACAGGTTCCTTGTGGGGTTCTTTAAAAATGTGCGCTTCTTCAAATCCTAAATTATATGAAATGTATATCAACCAAAAATTTGAAAAAAAATCGACTTTGGCGTTGCGTCTAATATACAATTTTAGGTACTTCATACAAAAACAAATGATAAAAGATGATTGCTTCTGAGAAAAAGAAAACATAAAGTCAAACCCATCAACAATTTAAAAGTAAATAGATCGATATTCAAAGTTTGTGAAAATAGCGGGGGATAAACGGTGTTATCGAAAAGAAACACTGATTTCATTGTTACAAGAGCGTAAAAATCACAAGACATTCAGAAGCAAATCCATTTAGGCTATTATCGAAAATACTAAACTCCACTTACCTTTGGAACTACGAAAATTTCAGGATTTAATAAACGGTTAATTATTCACAATCTCATGTCTTAGGATTTTCTCGCTGTTCTAGGGTAGTAATAATAGTAGGTACTAGATTAAGAATTACGTGTATGTTTCGTTCGTGTTTCCCTTGGAAAAATGTTGAGGCCATTAAAACTTTAACTAAACTTTGATTTAAGAAAAAATTGATTTTTTTCTTATGATTTGTACTTTGTTTACTCGAGTATAGAGTCTTGTATTAATGGTATAATCTCTAGCATTAACGTGGATGTGTCAAAATTCAAAATTGATGTAAACTTTTTCTGAAGCATTTATTTTACTTACTATATTTTGTTTTTTATCTAAGAGAGAAAGCATGTAACATCAGGAAAATAAAGGGGGTTGTATAAAATAAAAGTTACTTCGCATTGAAAAAATTACTATCAAAATTCATTTTTAAATCTTTGGATGAGAAGTTTGGTTCAAAAAATTTCAGGTAAAAGGGTACATGAGCTTTGAGCTTTTCAGGAATAGCGATGCTAGGATGCTCAAATTAGAAGGCATTTTAATTCTGTATTCTAGCAATACTATTCGTATACATTTTTCGGATAAAAAAAACTTTTGGCGATGAAAACCTAAATATGTTGATGAAGTAATAAACTAAACCTTCCAAGAAAAATGTTGTAGCTTACGCCAATTTGTAGGCTTAATCATTCATAGTGCTATATTTTTTACAAAGATATTAATTGTTTGAGCCGGTTGGCGAAGCGTGATGTTACGTGCGTTTCTTTCTTCCTAATCTGTGACAAAGATTGAAATGTGATAAATTATTCTTGAAATAATAAGTAAAATAATAAAATAATGATTCTAACAAAATAGCACAATTGCTGGGCATTATTTACGAGTGCTAGCAAGCCTAATGTCGTCAGCAGCCTCATAGTTCAATTGTGAAGTTGAAATGATAAACGTCGAAAAGCAATTTGCCATGACTGTTGAAGCATAAACACTTTTTTATATTGATATATGTAATAGGTGAATGTCAATTTATAAAAATACAAAGCGATACAGAGGAGTTGATTTATATTGGACAATTGAATAATAATAGTAATTTATTATCGAGGCAAATTCTATTGGACTTTTAGCGGCATTTCACTTCAACTTGAACTATACCAAAATAAGAATTAACTAATTACACCCCTCCAATAAGACGACGATGAGTCCAGATGAACTTTTTGAGGACAGGGTTTTGAAATTAAAATTTAAGATAATATTTGTGAATGAAAGTGCTTGTTTTGTACTCGTAACGTACAAATCCAGCATCAAGCACATTTTCACTGATTTCGTTACGTTTAATTGTTTACGTTCTAAATAAAAAAAATGTCAATCAATTACGACGTTTTGAGCTTGCAACAAAGAATATACGAACGTCATTAGTAATACTCATACTTATACATATCTGCTTTAATTTACCTATCAAAAGTAAGAAGACTTTTCAACTTAGCCAACAAATTTTTTTGAACGACAAAGTGTGGTGTTTTAAATAGTCGCGCCAAAATAATGTTATTTATTTCACTCAAACAATAGCCAGCATAAACTCAATAAAATTGAATGGTCTCTACCTCAAATCAATAATGTTCTAACATGAGTTGCAGACAAATGAATCAACGGTCCATTTTTATTACAATTAAACTAAACTAAGGATATAAATACAAAATGCTCTTGGATGTTTATTTGAAGGTATATGAAGACTGTAAACGGTAAAATTACATATGGAAGTTGAGTTTCATTGTATTTATACATTTTTACAACGCAACTCTCAATGCCACAAAATAAATAAAGCCGACAACTTTAACATTTTGCTTAAATTCGCAAACTGAATTTCATTTCGTCGATCACATAGTGGTTTCTCAAATGTACTGCATTGAATAGTCTTGAAAGAAAACACTTGTAAAATGTTGCCATTTCTATTGCGAATAATTTTTGTTGAAAATACCGGTGGTTTTTTCTTCGTAATCATTGTATATGACATTTATTATTACCATTGTTATCACTTATTTCTATTACACTTTTGTAATTTACATAATCATTATTGTCATCATTATCATCATTATGTAGTAAGCTTCTTACTGACTGAATAAAATGTTTTAATGTCATCAATAGTCTTTTCATATACTAGCTGATAATAACAAATTATCTAAAACGATACTCATATTTTTTTTAATTTCCATTTTTATTTTTTTCCTTATATTAATGTATTTTTATGCGTGTGTCTGCTGCTGAATGACTTCGATCACCCGATGAAAATTAATTAGTTTTCGAAAAATTCCAAACGCTTTAAATTATTTTAAAAAAAAACATTAAAAATCGAATGATGACTTCTTTTGAACGCTTTCGAAATTGAAAAATTCTCAATTAACGGAAGTCAATAAGTAATTGCGCCATTGAAAAGGCGATTTTTCCACTATACCGCTTATTTACTATAAATAATTTATTTGGGAAAGTATTATTTGTTTATCGAAATTCCCCGAGGTCTTTTTTTGAAAGAAAAAAAAATTGAATCTAATATCTTAAAAAATAAACTGCCAGACTATATGAGCGAATCAAAGTATAAATTATTGCGGTAATTGAATAATTTGAAAATTATTCAAATTTGGCTCGTTTAGCAGCCATCACAAATCTCAACATTGTTGTACTTTATTCAGCCGCTTTCCCTTTTTTATGTATAGGTAACTCTTATCTCGCTTGAGAAGTTCGATCGTGTGAAACACATGTTTGACAGGATTCACATTGCGCTCTTTCCCAAAATCCTAAACTAGCAAATTAGTGTTATAAAATCTTCAAATGCTCGCATACATGCTACATTTTCCACATTATTCCGATAGCTTTTGTAAGTATCCAGTTTAGCTTGAGTATTATGAGATTAAGATTGAGTATTAACTTGTTTTGATATCTACTGACAAACATATAAGAGTCGACAAAGTTTAAACTCCGAAAAGACGTTATTTTATTTCGTTACGACTAAAATCAATTTACGAGAATGTATTTGGAAATAAGATTTTCTGGATCTACAATAACTTTTGTTTGAAATTGTTTCGTCACAAAACAATGTTTGTTGGCGGGGGTTTGCAAACATTTTTATTTTTAGCTAGAATAGGTACATAATATTAAATTTAACGTCCGTTGTTTTTTGTGTCCATAGAATAAAATTGTTTATAGTTCTCTCATATACAGTAATTTCTAATTTTCTGCAGTCTAATGAAGTGCAAAATAAAATGTACTGATAGAAATGTTTTTAAAAAGGAAGTAGCAATCTTTTATATGTTTGCATTTTTTTGTTACCGTGAGCAATTATTATTATCAAAAATACACAATGCTGGCTAATAAAATTGAAATGACGTAAACGTAAAAAATGGTTCACGAGCTTTTTTTTGAAATATGTTACTCTGGTACATACATATAGGCTTCTCATCATTTTTTTTGCAAATTAATTAAACAAACGTTAATTCTGTGGGATTTCGATTATGAAAGTATGCAGAATAGCAATTGCATTTGGAATAAAGAACAACAAATTTTCATAAACAATTTGATGAAAGGTGACAAAAATACACTTGAATGTGCATTGAAAAGAGGGTCGAAAATTTCTTTCCGTGCCTCTATGCGGCGCTTCAACGTCAGCCCACTCGCGGGAGTTCAGCGCGGGGCTGGCTTGCATATAGATATATATGGAAGAGGAGGGTGGGTGGTGGGGGAGAGGAGAATGAGGAGGAGGCATTGGTACAGTATATGTGGGACAGAGAGAGACGGCAAGCTATAAACAGAGAGAGAGAGAGAGAAAGAGAAAAGAAGAGCGAGTGAGCGAGCTAGCAAGTGCGGCGAGTGGGTAGGCGAGAGGAGAGCGCTAAGGCATTTCAACAACGACGACGAAACCAGGCGCAGTGTGGCACGGCGAGCCGAGGTCTCCAACGAAGCTTGCACATCGATCAAGGTACAATACTGCATACAAATAATCCGCAAACTCGCGCTCCGATTCTGTGCGTGTGTTATACTGTGACAACCGTGCCTGATTTCAACGATTGGTAATTCGAGGTGATAGCGAGCGGCGAAAATTCGCCCCATTTGGTACCGCTCAATCAAGTGTGTCAGCAGCCTCGGAAAACTGCAGTAATTTCTAATTTTCTACTATACGCGTGCACGCTAGGAAACAGGACACCGCGGGAGAGGTTGCCTATGTATAGGTGTTCTCTCTCTATTTTCTTCGACGAATCTATAACAGTTCTGTAGCAATACAATGTGTGGGAAAGTATTCGAAGATTAACGGGTACGTTCTCTTTTTCTCTCGTCGAAATCGGAAAAATTTGATGTCATGCAGTAGATATATGGTGTACAGTGTGTGCGTGTGTGACGACGACTGGAGCTCGACCGATGTGCTCTGCACAATTTTTCAAATAAACATTGGCATATTTCGTGCCGAGATGTGTGTGTGTGTGTGTGCGTGTGTGTGTGTGTGTGTGTGTCTGTGTAGGAATTGAGGCCATCCGAATTTTAGTGGAAAAGAGCGCGACGGTGTTGGGTGGCCGATGATTACTTAATTGTCCTCTTAGCAACAGTGGGCGTGTTGAGTCCTCGTCGAACGGTATAATAAACAGGGCTTTTGCTGCTGCTTGATAGCAAGCAGACTGACAGTGCTGAGCTGACCGACCTATTATATGCGCTCCAGTCTCTATATATTGTGAATAGACACCAGTGCCTATACACAGTAGAGCGGCTATTATACGGGGGCAATCTCGCGGTGAACGTCTTCTTGTGCCGTTTACGGCCTTTCTTATTTTGCTCTCTCGGTCCTCCTTTCGTTTTCGACCTATAGCTCTCTCTTCCCCGAGCGCGTGCCGAGTCGGACCTTTTTTTACTCCTTCTGCTACTTGCTACCGCGTTACGCGGCGCGTGCTGCTCTTGCTTGTCTACAGTACAGCCGTTGTGACTTTCGGTGCCCCGTTCAGCAATTTTATCGGCCAATAAAGTTTTAGCTACTTTCTTGATAATTCGAACATAATTTTCAATATTAATCGCACTGACGGTTTTCGTTCCGAATAATGTTTGCAAAATGTTGGAAGTTTTATTCGCTTGCTGATGAGTCATAATATTGTTGCTTCTAAATTAGCTGAACCGTGATATCAACTGATAAAATTTAGCCCATTCAATGTATAATTTGATACAATGTATACAGAGCTTATCGAACTTGCATATAGAGAACCGCGACCGATTAGCATTCTTTTTCGTCATCAAATACGGTTTGAAGTACTTGTTTAACTTGTTTCAAGTATTTTTTTTTTCTTGTTATCTACGTGAACCAAAGCGGCGAAATTCTGATTTTTGAAGTACAAAAAACATAGCATGTATACTACGGTACAGTAATCTGCTGGTTTATAAGCGTGATTTCATGCGCCAGTATGTATAATACAAGAAAAATCAATGACTCACAAGTCTTTATTAATGAAAAATATTCTGACTTGTAAAAGTTTTTGTGAAATATCTATACTTATAAGAAATTTTACACTATTTTTACAATTTATTAATGCAATGAAGAGCTCATATTTATGCATAAATCATGAACATTAAAAAATTAAAAGACTAAATCTGTAGTCTTCTTAAAATAAGCATCAAATTTATCATTGCAATATGCAGACAGTAACGTCCGCATTGTCATGTCGAAATATTCCAGAAAAGAGCAATATTTTTGTTCAAATTTTGAAATACTTCCCCTCCATGCGAGCCCCCCGTAACGCGACAGCGCGCCCGACAGTGACCCCACTGGCATTCTCCGTCCCTGGCTTGAACTGACCCTCCTCTCGAGCGTCTTCGAGCCTCTCGCGGAAGGAAATAAAGCAAGCTGCCAAATCTGGTGGGGGAAGCTTTCCTCGCCGGCGCTGCGCTGATCCGATCCGCTCTCGGATTTGTATGCTGGCACTACCTCGAGCGGCTAGCCGCATCTCTCTTGGCTACACTCGCAGTCTCGGCGTTCGTCACTTGTCGTCACTCCTCAAAGTACCTCCGCGGCGATAGTGCACGCCAAACTCGACGCGCCGGTTAATTCGCACGCGTGTGTACTTAAATATACCTACGCACGCATATTCTTTCTCAGCAAAATTTGCTAGTATATTGCTGCGACGTCGGTGAGTGTATAGCCTTTACATATATCAGAAAATAAGCAGAGAGCTGCAGAGAGCAGCTTTACGGCATCGGAAGAACACTGTAAATTTCTTCGTTTCCTTTATTTTTTTGCGGGTTATTTTTAAAGTGCCCACGACGTAGTAGGTACAGCCACACTACCGCAGCAGAGGTGATTTTGTGTCAAACACGCCAAGTCGAGAGAAAGAGAGAACCCGAGCTTAATTAAGGGAGTCAAGTTCAGAAGTTTTGTCTCGTTATTACTTTCGCCGTGCAAGATGTTCTTCTACGAACCGGTACTGATTCTACGTGCCTTTGTGTTTTGTTTCTATATATTTATTCGTCCATTTATCAAGTATGCAGGCTTCAAGAACAAAAATGTTTTAAATTTTTCGACCGGCTTTGTTTTGTTTTCTAATCGTAAAAAGTATCAAATACCCCTCAAATTCCAACAGTTTATAATTCAGACGGAAATAGATTCGACGATTGTTTTGTTTTATATATTTACCTATTTAAGTACTTAGTGATGCATGTAAATAATTCCCCCGGCATTTTTCATCGACGTAGCTTTGTAACTCAGAATGGAATTTCAAGAAATGCTATTCCTTTTTTTTCTGTATGTATATAGACAATGGCGACAACCGTGAACAGACCGCGTACGATAAGGAAGCTGGAAAAACCTCGGCCGCTGAAAATCAGCCCGCGCAACACAACGACCGACATGCGGATACAAACTGGTAAATTTTGTCTTTGTTTTCACTGGTTTATCGTTTCTCTAATATACACGAGGTGTTTGATATATACTTTACTTTCTTTTTACAGTCGACGATATTGTGTCACTGATCGACAATGTAGCAATGCATCTGAATAATGGATACTATGATCATCCTCTACAGTCTAACATTGTTACAATGTGTAATCACTTGAAACTCTACTCACACCAACTGGAAATGGTTTACAAAGGTGCGTTTTTTTTTGTTATTACTCGAAGACTGATACAAATATGTCAAGTATGTAATAAAAAAAATGTAATTATACTTTTACTATGTAGATCAGTTAGATAGAGCATTTATAGCTATCAGAAATGGTAGTCAAGATGAAAGACTGGACATGACGACCAGGGTTCACTTATTGGAACTGATTGAACTTCGAGCTAAACAATGGCATCACAATGAATCCACGAACGCTTATTACTCTCAAAAATTGTCAAACTTGGATAATGTAAGAATAAAGAAATATGATATTTAGCATTTACCAAAGATTAATTTAATATTTGATTAACTGTATTTCTTTTTTAATTAGCAAAATGAGCTGCTCACACCAGATACACCAACAAACTTATTGACGCCTTCACTGATCACAATGAACGCAACATCGCCACCATTGCTAGGACCTGGAGAAGTTATAAAAAATAGTGGTAAATTTACAAAACCCACTCGTATACCAGGAAAAAATTATTGCAAAGATGAAGTTGTCATTCGGAACAGTGATTCTGGGAAAGGTGAGATAATAAAATAATTATTGCTGTAGTTTTATATTTACATCATTAGAATTTTTTTAATTTAATCTTTCATGTACAAAAATTGTAATTATGTTTCTATTATAATTTATTTTGTTTTGCTTATTCAATAAGTATGGAATGATAGCTTTTAATTAAGTAAGTAGTATAGCTTTTAAAAATGTCTATTTTCAAATACTTGCACAATAATTTAGTGATGGGAATAAAAGGGCGTCGAGTTCACATGATCGAAGAACTTAGTGAAACCATCATCTCCTTCCAGAGAGGTAAAGTGACAATGATGGCGTGCAAGGAAAGCTTGTGTTAAAACTCATGCCTAAGCTAAACTTTTGTTAACAAGACGAAATAACCATTTCAAATTCTCTGATTTTTGTTTTACTTATGCCATTATATAATAATTGATTGTTGAAAACAATTTACACACAATCTACAATAAAGTGCATGACGAATACTCAATCACTTCAGCAAATCATTAGGCAATAATGAAAGATCTGTTTCACATTCTTATGATTTTTTTAAAGTTATCAATAGTAACTTCTTAAATTCAATCTTCGCATGGCATACTAAATATGTACTGCATATCTATGATTTCGCTGAAAAAATAGATTATTATGCTGCCAATGTGCTTTTACAATAGTCTGCAAACTTAAAATTGGAATGAGATGTGACTGTTAGTTCTCTTCTTTAATTTTAGAAAAATATTTGTCCACACGAGGATCAGAAGTAAATTGTGTAAATATTAAGTTATAATCTATCTTAAATTTGTCATGTATATATTTCAAATTTAAATTTCTTCTTGCATTGAGAATGGTTTCCTTAGAACACCTTTCTCTTGACAACCGACTCTTTAATACATGAACTTTGACTAACCATTTATAAATATATAACAACGTTTTTTAATAATTCAGAAAATATATTTTTCGCGAATCAAACTGAAATTCCGAAATCACGCTACTTTGATTTTCATGCAATTATTCAGTTAATCCAACATATTAAATAATTTGAAAATATTTATTACTGAAAATAAACAAATGTCCTTTTAAAACAATGTTTTCTGAATGCTTCAATGATTTTGTCTTTGAAAGTAAAAATGCTTGTATGACAAATATTCGCAAGCAATTATTTTTATCCTAAAACTAAAAAGCATGTGTTTGTGAAACCACTAATAAGAATTATAAATTTACAGCCAATTTACCAGTTAACTGTTAATTTCAATACTGCAGCTGTGATTAATATTTAAAAAAATTAAAACTACTACTACTACTATAAAGAAAATGTAATTGAAAATGGATTTTATTACTTTCAGTGAACCCTGGAGCTAAAGAACGACTTGTCCAAATAACGGGTACTTCAGAGGACAAGATACTGTTTGTATATTTTTTTCTTGCAAGCATAAATAATGAATGATGTTTGAATTTAAGTTTGCATATTTTTCAAGGTATGCAAAGGATTTAATAAAGGATACAATTCAACGAAATGCATCGCCTGTGCGACTCGAACAAGGTGGACGAGAAAAAAGTGGTATTGGAGGATCAAGCTCTTCGCTTAATAGTAGTGCTTCCGATGAAAGTAATAGACTGCAGCAACAACATTCGTCGATGCGCTCCTCTCTCCTGCATAGTTTGTCCACCAACGACGCCAGTATTGGCGAATATAAGTACACGGTTACTGTTGGACCACATTCGCTGAAAATTACGGGTAGCAATTTAGATCTAGTTCGGGTAAGAATCATGAATATCGTATGTATAATCATATTTATATTTTTTAATTAGAGCACTTTTAATACGGTGTTGCGACGTAACAGCAAATGCTCAATTAGGTCAAAATCAGCTTTTTGTCTAACATTCAAACTGGAATATTATATTTTTATCATTTCTGGCAAAAACAAATGTTATATACCATAGAAGTTGAAATGACAAAAGCATAGTAATTTTTCGCCACCAACAATTTTAACTGGGGTATCAGTCTCATTCTATAAACTTTCATTAACCATGGTCGCACAACAAAACGAAAAATCGAGAAAAACATCTACAAGTTAATGATTGCGCTTTCATTTTAAATAATCATTACATTAAATAAATACCTTGCACACTTTTATTGCAAATTTTTGCCGTATATTTATATTGTATCCGAACATCTTACACGATCTACAAAAATAGATAGTTTTCAGAATTTAGATATATCACATATATGAAATCTATATAATGGCAATGTTTACTCACAAATTCAAACTAACGAAAAAAGCTGAGAGAAAATTTGAATTGATTATCATAAAATTTCACTGCTATGAGTTTCCCCGTTCTTGGTCGGGAAAAAAATTGAAATTATAAATACTTAATGACAATTCTTACTAGTATGAGATTCAATGTATTTTGTTTTCTTAACAAAACCATGTAACAATTGTAATTTAGAAAATTCCAGTATTTGAATAAATTAATGAATCGTTTTTTTTATTGAATCTATTTCAGTATAAATGTACTATAATTTGTTTTCAGTCTGCAAAATTGGTTCTTGATGAGTACTTCTCAGAAGAATCAGAACATATTGGTAGCGGAGTTGAATACTTTACATTTGATGAAGATCCATCATTTGCTCCAGTTACTCCAACAACTCCACATACTCCACATACTCCATTGTCTGCTGGTCAAACAAGTTTTTCAAGAAGACATTTGAATTTTGAAAGTGGAGGCTCTCTGGATGCTGAAAAGCTAAAAGAGAGCACGATTCCGGGAATCCGACCAAAAAAGTGTGGTATGCACATTTGTTTTGAATTCCTTATAAAATAGACAATCGTTTAACTCGTCAAAGATTTTAACGTTGGCTTGAAAAATTAATACGAAAATTCTGTATCAAAGTTGCTGTTACTATATATTGAGACAATGTTTCGTAAAAATATCGCTTCCGATTTGTAGAAGAAAAAATGGTTCTTTAATATATGTGGAATCGTGGTATAAATCGCAACTATTCTGTAGATTAGCACCTCTTATATGCCTCCAAAAAAGTAAAATTAAAAAACTTTTATAAGCGATCAGTAAGCTTTATAGCAAGGATACGTATTTTAGTGTCTTGTAATTATGATCGATTTGTACAATGTTTATCAACTGATATTTGGAAAATTAATGAACCTTAAAAATGAACTATTTCTAATTTTTGTTTAGATTCATCAAGGGAATTATCTTACGAATTTTTGATGCAATGCGCAAAAGGCCCATTCGCTAAGCGACCGCCAGCTGATTGGGACCGTATTCAAAAAGACTGTCCCGACATCGTTCGTAAGGTATATTATAATGCTGTTGATTATAATGCTAATGACTATAATGCTGTTTTTAATCACGCACATAAAAACACTACTAACACAACTTACCCGAGAGATCGTGATAATTACAGCAGCAATGCAAATCATTATCAGAACGATTATTTGGACGATAGTTACAGACGAAAAACATATCATTCAAATAATTATATGGAATCTGACAATTCATTGGTAGAAAACTTTTTTGGTGAAAATGCAAGACCAATGATTAGGTCTTAAAGATAAATGATGTTTTTAGCATTAATAATTTTTGAATATCAAAAATTTTATTTTATATTTAAAATTTTCTTGGATATGTTCATTATAAAAAAACATGAACTTTCAGTTCTTAAAAGCAAAGCATTAAACAAAATGAAATTGATATTTATTTATGAATAATAGGCCGTGAAAGAAGTAATCTATGTGATATATTACTAGTTATTCATAAAGAAAAGTACCAAAAGTGTGCATTGCCATTACTTAGAAACGTTAGATATTACAAAAAGAAAGACACTTAATTTATACTCAAAAGTATTACTGCACAATAGACATCAGTATTGTCTAGTAAACATTTTCTTAAAATCAATAAATCTTAGGCTCAAAGTATATGTATCTAGTAGTATCAACCTAAGAAAATAAAGTGAGAAAAGTGATCTGATTCGGTGATATACAATAATACTATAGATCTGCATGTGAAATACAGAGCTTATAGTTCTTTGAGATAAAAAAAATATTCGTATGAGCTTTAAAACTATAATAGTACTATGTAAAGCTAAAGTGTTCAATGAGTATCTTTCATGGTTGAGATGCGCTTCGAATTGCATTAACTTGTTATTCGAAAATACTGCCGTGCCTTGTATTAATAAATGTAAAAGCTAGTTCGCAAAAATTACATGCATATTATAAAAAGTAAATTTACGCAATTGCAACCAATTGCTGTATTTTTATTTTATCAGTTTGTACTTTTTTATGATATTTATAAAATAAAAATGTACTAATTTAATTCACCTGTTTTGCTTATCCTTATTTTTCATCCTTTTTTCCATTCATACACTGGCATTTGTTGTAACTTTTGCACATAAAAACATCATGTCATATGATTTGCAAAGACTAACTCTCATTAATCTTCATTCTAAGCATGCTTCTACTAAGGATGCGACCAGGTAAGAGGTCAGAGATACAAATACATATCTGTAAATATACACAAATTTTTATTTCGCACTTTTGGAATTTGTTTCAAAAACTGACGACTTGAGTTTAAATTAAAATTGTATCATGTTGACAGGCACCGATTCGCTGGTTCGAACCGGAAACATACAAAACAAAAGTAGCTGCCGCAGGCTTTGTTACAGTGATATCTGCCGCTGAAATTTTGGAAAATGATCCAGAATAAATTTTTATGGACGACTTTTGCAAGCAATACAAACCAAAGTGAGTAATTTTTATAAAATGGAATTAGTTTTTAAAAAGTTAATAGTAAAATAAATAATAATTTTTCAATACTTCCTTTCTATGTAAAGAGATGCTAGTACGATTATAATTTCAATATTTATTTTGATCAACTATCGACATTGTCAATTAGGGTATTCCACGTTTAGCATTAAATCTCAAGTCTTTTCCTCCTTGTTACGTATCGTATTTTTTGCGAGTGCAATGGAGGGCCTTTCAACTTAATGATTTGAATGAGAGAGAATTTCAATTTTTCAAAGAATGTTCTATTTGAGCTTATTGTGCGTGAATGCCATCCGCACGCAACACACACGAGTAAGCGCAATAAAAAAAACGAGTATAAATCATTTTAGAAAAAAATTTATGTAAAAATAAGTAATAAGGACATTGTACCTTCTAAACATGTTATAAAAATGCATTTTTATTTACCGCGTGAACGAAAGCATATTTGATCGGATCTGTGAACCATTCTTGGATTATTAATTCTTTTTCACTCTCGGTATATACACAACACTGATACAAATTTATTGTTGGATAAATTTGATCATTTCTATTAGTTTTAAACATATGAAACATGATACATTCATTGAAACTACAGTAAATAATGCATTTGAGGAACGTGAATTTGAAAAATCCTTTGATAGCACCCCGAGATTATTGTCGCCGTTATTGCGGCAGTTATCTTTTTCAAAGAATGGGAACCTCCTTTGAGTATCTAATTGTCTTCTTTTAGGTTTTTTTTTTACATTTCATAAGATTGTTGTGAGAATTATTATTTCACATAAATGACATGAAAAGTCTTGTAACACTTTTGACAGAAAAATTGGAATATAATATGTATAATTTTTATATTTTTAATACAAAACCAACATTTTTATATTTTTCAGAAAAGTTGGCCAAGAAGATATTGAAGAAAGCTTTGAAAGAAACATTCATACAATGCTATTAAGCAAACGTTTGATTGTATTTTTTCCTACAGAAACATCTTGAAAAGATACTCTGTACAAAGAATTCATGAAAAGCTGTAAAATCTGTCTAGAGACAGAAATAGATAAAAGAGACATGCAGTCCGCGTGAAAAAATGATTCATTTTAATTCTTTTACTATTTTTAATCGAGAAATTCACGATGGATATTAAATATTTTTCAAAATGTCTCTTCCGAGCGGGAAATTGGATATCTAATACTAAAGTCAAAGACCGAAACTTTATTAGCGTCTATTAGTCTAGTCTGATGTCTTTTAATAAAACTAAATCGTATTTATGTAAAGTTCTATTTTATATTTTATACACGATAAAAATTATTATAATAAAATTATGTTTACACAAAATAAAGATAAAAGTAAAAACGTTACTTTTGTTATTTTGTAATGTGAAATAATTAAAATAAAAAAACATTGATAATTAAAGTTGACTTTATTTTCAATAATGACACTTACTTAATCTTAGGTACACCCGACCTACATATATTCTTGCGGAACATTTTGAACCGAATGGCAACGTCGCACAAAAGTGCGCATGCGCCA
>JAWWMK010000032.1:1427559-1443185 GCA_035047105.1 Galeopsomyia nigrocyanea | reverse complement strand
ATATATATATACACACGTACCACATACGCGATAGGTTCCGGGGTATATACTATAGTTTGTGACGTGCCTACGCACACAATCAAAACTTGGGGCGCCTGCGCCTCCTCCTAAAGTCCTAAACCACCACTGACTATTGTTGATCGCTGTTACTGTGTGTTTGTGTTAGCGTATCGTTGTAATTGACGCATGCGCTCTTTGTGATGAAATAGCGCGAGTTTTCATATTTCCTATTTCTTATTTCGTTTATTCTGAAAAACATAATTCAGACTGAATTTAAGTACATAAGTACATACATATCTATTATTCTGTATCAATTTTTTCATTTGTTTGAATATCAAAAGGAAAAATTAAATAACTGATGTTAAATTTTTTTGTCACAGTTTTTATTTAATAATTATAATTATTTAAACGAAGGCAGTTATAATGACTTTTGTGACCTTTACATTGACACTGATTTTTCGATAAAATGCTGTTTTATGAGTAATGACTGTTATCTGAGAGTTATGACTAATGCTCCATTGGTAACGCAGGATTCCGAATGGGTTTTTATTTCGCATTTAGCACGCACGCGAGGATCAAACACTGCAGTGCAGTAAATAAATATTTGAAAACTTAATTTTTCTGGAAGTGCTATAAATATCTTTGTCTGACGACTTATAGTATTGCAATGATGTTATAAAAGATACGGGTGAGTACTTAATTTTGTAAAGGAATCAATCATTTTTGATTGTCAATGTAGTAATCAATATCATTTCTTTTCAGTGAGTGATAAGGTTAAATATTTGAATAAATAAAGAGCAACATATTTATTTAGAAAAAAAAATTTACAAAAATGAGTGGAAAACTTGCATTCTTGGAGTCAATGGACTTATTAAGTTCAATTCCTCAGTATCACACGGTTTTAATAGCATTTGCTGTATTTTGGATCGCATGGTTCTTTACTAAAGGAATGTATCAACCTGATGGCGATACTGTTGATAATGACGAATTTGATAGAAAATTAGAACAATGGAGACCAGAACCATTAATATCTGACATTCCAAAGGATCATCCATCATTGAATCCTAAGAAAATAACGTCTAGAATTGGTAAAACAGTCACACTTGATGGCCAAGAGTGTTTAAACTTAGGAACTCATCATTACTTAGGATTGATTGAAAATAATGAAATAGAGCAAAAAGCTATTGAAACTATAAGAAAATATGGAGTTGGATCATGTGGACCACGAGGGTTTTATGGAACAGTAGATGTACATTTGGAATTGGAAGAAAGATTGGCACAGTTCATGCAAATGGAAGAAGCAGTGGTTTATTCTTATGGGTTCAGCACAATTGCATCAGCTATTCCAGCATATTGTAAGCGTAAGGACTTAGTGTTTGTTGATGAGAAAGTTAATTTTTCCATACAAAAAGGGCTGGATGCATCTAGATCTAACATAAAGTATTTCAAGCACAACGATGTACAAGACTTAGAGAGATTAATCAAGGCACAAAAAGGATTGAATAAAAAGAATTCTAAGAATGTTGAAATGACTAGAAAGTTTTTAATTGTTGAAGGAATCTACATGAATACTGGAACTATATGTCCTTTGCCAGAATTGGTAGCATTGGCAAGAAAATATAAGTTACGTATATTTGTAGATGAGTCAATATCTTTTGGGACTCTTGGAAATACTGGGCATGGTATTACAGAGCACTTCAATGTTCCACGTCATGAAATTGATATGATAATGGGTAAGGAAAAAGTATAAATTCTTTTTTATTATTTCAATACAGTGTTAATGAAAATTTATATAATATTTTAGGTTCATTGGAGTGGGCTGTTAGCTCTGTTGGAGGTTTTTGTGTAGGATCATCATTTATTATTGAACATCAGAGACTATCAGGCCTGGGTTACTGCTTTTCCGCTTCACTACCACCTTTATTAACTTCGGCAGCTATCACTTCTTTGGATATCATGGAGAAAAAACCGGAATTGTTTGAAAAACTACGAGAAAATTGTCTTTTGTTTGATAGAGGTGTGAGAAACATAGAAGCTTTTGAATGTCCCAGTGCTGCATTGTCCCCTGTAAAACATTTATATTTGAAGAATATTTCTGATAAAAATGAAGAACAAAACATACTTGAAAAGATTTCTAATGAATGTTTTGAAAATAAGTTAGCTGTAATTATTCCACCATATTTGCATGCTGAACGAGAGTATCCTCGACTAAGCTTAAGAATATGCATTTCTGCTGCTTTGAATCAAAGTGAAATAAATTTTGCATTATCCATTTTAGAAAAGTGTGCAAAAAAATTTTTGTCTTGAAAATTTTTTCTAAGTTGTATCATTATGAAAACTAGAAAAATGTTAATTACTACGATCAAATGTTCATTACTCTCTATTTAAAACTAAAATAGTTATTACAAACAGAATATAATTATTCTTTACTCGATACAAAAATGTGTATTGAAAATTTTCTCTACTCACCATGTTATTGTATTGTTTTAAATAAATAAAATAACTGAAATTCTCATCAAATATTTAATTTAAAAAAATCTATAAAATAATTTAAATATCTAAGTAATATATTAACTTGTTCGCAAAACCGGTAATAGATGCCGTTGAAGTTATTGTCGATAAAACAGAGCAAATTTTGACGACATCTTTGTTGGTTTCCGTTCGCTCTTCCATTGCAGTCATATCCTTTGCTGAGGTATGTATCGTTTCTAACAAAACAAAATTTAAATATCAATCGTTGTATTTGCAGTATCCATACTATATTTAAAATGAAAAACTCTTAGTTTAGAAAGGTTGAATGAATATTATTTTTAAACGAATTACCTATTAGATGATAAAATTTCAAAAAGCGTCTAATTAGAGGTTATGACGACACGTGGTACATTCTCTTATAAAAAGAGCCGTGTTTAAATAGTTTTTGTATTTGTGTAACGATTGCATTACGTAGCTACGAATTTTCAATTGTTAAAAGATGCAATTATTGAATAAAGTATGATGACCCAATTTACGTCTAAAAAGTCGATTAACGTTCAGAAGCTAGAAATAGCTGAACCCATCTGGACGTCGGCTTTACTGTTGAAAAAAGCACTTTTTGTAGTCTGATTTTATTTGCATCTCGTTAAAATTCATAATTTATTTAATACTTTCAATAAAAGAAAGCTTATGTTTACTTTCAGTCCTTAAAGCTCTACGTATCACAAAGATGGGTAGAGAGGACAAAGCTAGTTGGAAGGCAGGATACTTCCAGAAACTCATCGTAAGTATCAAAATGAAGTTAATAATAACAAACTATTAGAGCTGTGCAATTTATTATTTTCTTTGGTTTTTTTAGCAACTTCTGGAAGAGTATCCAAAATGCTTCATTGTTGGAGCTGACAATGTTGGATCAAAGCAGATGCAGCAGATTCGTATGTCTCTTCGAGGCACTGCTGTTGTTCTCATGGGTAAGAACACCATGATGAGAAAAGCCATTCGTGGTCACATAGAACGAAATGCAGCTTTGGAAAAGTTGTTGCCACACATCAAGGGCAACGTTGGTTTTGTCTTCACTCGTGGAGATCTTGTTGAAGTCAGAGACAGGCTTCTGGAAAACAAAGTCCGCGCTCCCGCAAGAGCAGGAGCTATTGCCCCTTTGAGTGTCGTCATTCCAGCTCAAAATACTGGTTTGGGTCCTGAAAAAACATCTTTCTTCCAGGCTTTGAGTATCCCAACCAAGATTTCCAAGGGAACAATTGAAATCATCGTAAGTGTTTTTCACTTATTAACATATTTGTTCATTGATCTGACTTCAATATTAACTAATGAAAAAAAATGAAGAAACTTGAAAATGTAACTATTTCATTTTATAATAAAATGTAAATTATTCTATGAAAAAAAAATAAGGAAACTTGGAAGTTTAAATATTCCATTTCATAATAAAATGTAAATTATTTTACAAATTTTAATTTGATCAATGTCTTTAAATGCTTAAATTTTTATTTCAGAATGACGTCAACATCTTGAAAGAAGGAGACAAAGTTGGTGCTTCAGAAGCTACACTTCTGAACATGTTGAACATCTCTCCATTCTCGTATGGTTTGATTGTTCAACAAGTATATGATTCAGGCACCATCTTCGACCCAAGCATCCTTGACATCAAACCAGAAGATCTTCGTGAGAAGTTCATGGCTGGAGTTGCCAATTTGGCAGCAGTTTGTTTGGAAATTGGCTATCCTACCATTGCTAGTGTTCCACACAGCATTGCTAATGGATTCAAGAACTTGTTGGCTGTTGCTGCTGTTACTGACATTGACTTTGAAGAAGCTGGTCCAGTCAAGGAGTACTTCAAGGTATAATTATTTCATAGCTTAATCTCAAAAGTTTTTGAAAACATGAAATGATGATAAATTTCGCGTCTGAGATTTTGATCAACGACCAGAAGCTAGAAATAGCTGAACCCATCTGGTCGTCAATTTCAATGTTGAAAAAAGCAGTTATTGCAGTCTGATATTAAATTTTCTGATGCAATGTATATTTTAATGAAAAGCTGTTATCACATAAGAAATTTCGTCTTTTTCAGAATGCTGCATAATTTTCTATGTTCTTAAAAAATGGTCATCAGCAAGAAACTCGTTTGACATCCGAGTTGAATGCCGCTAAGTGCTTTTTACCGACTTCTAAATAAATGACCACCATCGGTAAAAAAAATGAATTTACGACTATTTTCTAATCCTTGCCCCTATCTTATAGTAAGTCTGTTAAATTTTAAAAGTTTCAAATCTACTTAAGTATATAGTAATAATGATAAAAAATATTTTTAAAGAAAATATGATCATGTAAATTCCATGTAAAAGTTACACCAAAAGCCGCGAGGGAATTTTTTTGTTATGTTATTCACTTTAATGGTCCTGAACTGTAGTATATGACGGATTAGAGTTTAGATTTTTAGATTAAAAAAAATTAGATGCTTGAATAATACACTCGTTTACATGAACGTGTTTCGACCGAACCCGGCGTTTTGATTACTGGTACTTTTTACAATGCAAAATCACTTCAGCTAACTCCTCGGTTGCATACTTACGTAGTGGGTATATTAAGCTCACTTCACAATTATTCATCATTTTGAAACTTGATTTTGTTGAAACTCGATGAAGGAATAATTATGTATGTACATACATGATATACGGTATTACGGTGGTGTTATTTATTTCCGGAATTCTTCGGCTGATTTTATTGGGCGTAGCCTCATTCGAAAATTCATATTAGATTCGTTCGCAGTTTCACATATGCTTTGTGCGGTTCCATTTTATGTGCAAGTAATAATGTCGATTACCATTCAAAATTAGATCGATTTTTAATTAAACTTATTCTATATCAAGAAATATAATTTAATTCATGCTTGGTTGTTTGTACATAATTCGTGTCTGTTAGTAAACCAGTACTTTTTTTAAATAAGTGAACATTCGAAAGAATTTCTCGATTCAGGTTTCGACGTATTTATCGAAATAAGAACTTTAAAAAAACCACGAAACGTATTTGAACCAGTGGAAAAAAACACCTCCAATAAGTCGTTTAAAGAAAACACATCCACTTTTTAAATGTAATTTTCAATGGAGAAAATGGATGTGTTTTTTATTATGTGTTTTTTTTCCACTGACCCGACGAATTATAGTCTTTTGAAGTCGAGGAGATAATAATAATCACAAAAGACATTAAAACAATATTAAAATTCAAAAATCTTCGTTGTAATATCAATATTTCTTTTTTAAATATTTAATATATTTTTTTTAAATTGCTGAAATGAAAATTATTTATAAAGCTAAAAAATGAAAAACGATTAATAATACTTATCAAAAATACTTTTCATTTTACATTTAAATAAATCATGTAATTTAATTATATTTAAACTTCAATTTAAGTTAATTATCACTGCTGTCAGATTCAATAAAAATAAAAACAGCTTTCTGAAACTTTTGATCTCTGTAGCCCTGAATATGATAAGAATATTTTTATTTTAATTTCGCACATATGAACAATTTATAATAATTGTTATAGAATGAAAAGTCAATAATGTCATAATTTATAATATTTACCGAAGATACTTTGCTGGAAATTAGAAATTAAAAAAAGATATGTATTTATTTAATTAATTTATTCAAATCTGCGACAAAAACTTTTATTCGATCACGTATAAAGTAAAAAATGATGAATGGATGAAAAGAAAAAATGCTACTCTAAATAAGAGTGCAATTACATAATGTGGATTTGCGCGATAACTGGTGTATTATCATCTCATTATAAAACAGGAATTCAAATTTTCGACTTAATATCCGCCATAAACTTTTGATTATTAATTTCACAAACCATTGCGCCGCAATTGCGAGTTATTTACGCGTATTTTACATTACATTTGTGCTAGTCATCATCCTCGCATCTGTTGCTCGGATATTTTAGTTGTGCTTGTCATTGTTCCATCTGTGTATACCTATATAGCTAATAGATAGTGGTAGTGTGGTAGATACTTCCTCGTGCAAGGTATAGTCATACTATAGCCGTAAGGCGATATACTTATATAGTCGACAATAGTCGAGCGGCGAGCGTCGGCCCAACAGCAACCCAACAGTCTGCGTTTGCGTCGACTGGTGTCGTTTTTGTTGACTTAGTAAATATTAGTTGCTCACTGTCCACACAAAAAAGAAGGAATTTCGCTGATAGGTATTCTAATAGTATTATTGTACTATTGTTTGATGATCTAATCATTGCTGTCTTAAAAGTGAAAGTGACAACGATTAAGTATAACCTTGTGCATCGTCATCATTGATTCGTGGCAACGATAAAAAAGTTTCATTTGCATAGCGGCTTACGCACGTGAACTTCCCGGAGGTTAACAATGGGTTTGTTATCAGAAGGAAGTCCACTAAGTTGGGAGGAAACTAAAAAACTAGCCGACCATGTGAGAAAACACGGAGTCATACAGTTTATCAATTTGTATAAAAGACTCAGAGATCGAGAGGGCGACGTCTTGAAATGGGGCGATGAGGTTGGTTTTAGTAACATATTATCAATTTTTTTTTCACGCACTGTTGTTTCTTATTCAGTAAATCACTGATTTGTGCAATGTATAGTAAAAAAAGGTATGATATTATGAAATCAGTTAAAATTTATCTATCCAAACTAAATGGTATTTTATACATTTTGTTCTAATTATGAAACTGTAAATTCATGTATCTCAGAAAGTATCATTGCACTATGAATCAATAAAGTGCAATAGGTTGTATTATGCATCATCTTGTCATATTTTGTTATTATATCAGCTAATTACTGGGTACATCCTGCTGAAGAATTTACTGTCTTATCTGTATCTTGGAGTATCATGTTGTCTTCATTGATTATCTTATCTTAATATTTTGTATTTTTAGTTTTGTTTGAATACAAAACTGCACAGTAGTGGTATGTTTATTATAAATTGTTCTCAAATGAAATAATAAATTACATCATTTTTTTACTGTTTCACTGATCATGCTAATCCTACTGTAATGAGTTTCTCCTCTAAAGTTATTGAAAATAATTATTTGCTCTCTGTCACTTGAAACTAAAAATCTCTTTGGAAACTAAATAATGACACGTTGTATTACAAGACCTTGACATTTTTTTTCTGGTTTAAAGAGATAATATTTTTCTTTTGCAGGTAGAATATATACTGGTAAAATTCAATGATGTGGAAAAAACAGCAAAGGTGTCATTAAATGCAGAGAGTTATCTTACAAAACTTCAAGAAAAAGAGCACTTGGATCCAAAGTAAATATATTTACATATGCAAATTATTTTAATTAGTTAATGTTTGCACAGTTTTTGAATTTCTTTTATAAATTCATCCTTTTTTCTTTAAGTAATGTCAAGTCTCTTTGGCGTCCAGAATATGGTGCTTATATGATTGAAGGGACCCCTGGTAAACCGTATGGAGGTTTACTAGCTCATTTCAATGTTGTAGAAGCAAATATGCAGTATAGAAGACAAGAAGCTACTAAGCTGTTGCAGCCTGGAGAAGTATTGATGTCCTTAACCAATTTTCCAAGGTTACTTTTATTCCATAAAAAATATTGAAAACTTGTTTTCTTGACATTAGAATTAATTTAATTTATTGGAGTACAGATTAGGAGCTCCTGATTTTACTGATCCTCCTGCAGCACCTACTCCGAATTCTGGAGCATCTAGAAGCTTATTCTTTCCAGATGAAGCTATTTTCTCTGGACATCCACGCTTCAAAACTTTGACTAGAAATATAAGAAGTCGGAGAGGAGAAAAAGTTGCTATTAATTTACCAAGTATGACAATATTTCTAATAATGATTTAGTAGAACAAAAATTATTTTAAAATTAATAGACTCACAATATAAATTACCAATGCACTCAATATTTGAAATCTATTTGAAAATTATACATAATTTTCTGTACATGATTATTATTGCAATTTTATAAATTTATCTGTTACAAAATATTTTTTTATTATTCACAGTCTACAAGGATAAAAACCTAAAACTGCCTTTTAAAGAGAATTTAGCTGAATTGGGAGATGACGGTACAAGTGAAAAAGCAGCTAAGGAAAATCACGTTTACATGGATGCTATGGGCTTTGGGATGGGCTGTTGTTGTCTACAACTAACATTTCAAGCTTGTAACATTGAAGAAGCCAGAATTTTATATGACCAGCTTACTCCTCTTTGTCCTGTAATGGTAAATATATTGCATGAAACATTTTTTTTCATTAAAATTACAAATGCTAAATTAGCATGTCTCTCGTGCATGCCTTACAGAAAAATGTTCATTTCATATTCAACAGTTGGCTCTTACTGCTGCTAGTCCTTTTTATCGCGGATATGTGACGGACGTTGATTGTCGTTGGAATGTGATTGCTAATTCTGTTGATTGTCGAACTGAAGAGGAGCGTGGATTGAAGCCTTTGAAGGAAAATAAATTCAAAATCAACAAATCGAGATATGATTCCATTGATTCTTATTTAAGTGATCAAGGAGCACGGTATAATGACGTACCACTTATTTATGATGAAGAAATCTATAAACAACTAATGGACAATGGGATAGATAAACTATTAGCACAACATGTTGCTCATCTATTTATTAGAGATACAGTTTCTCTATTTTCTGAAAAAGTTCAGCAGAATGATGAAGAAGATACTGATCACTTTGAGGTGAAGATAAAATTAGACATTAAATACATTTATTTAAATATTTCGTTATTAATATTAATTTTTTTTTATAGAATATACAATCTACTAACTGGCAAACTATGCGATTTAAGCCACCTCCATCAAACTCTTCAATTGGCTGGAGAGTTGAATTTCGACCTTGTGAAGTACAAATTACTGACTTTGAAAATGCAGCTATTGTATGTTTTGTAGTGCTTTTGACTCGAGTAATTCTGAGCTACAAGTTGAACCTCTTAATTCCAATTAGTAAAGTAGACGAAAATATGGCAAGAGCACAAAAAAGAGATGCAGTTAAATCTGAAAAGTTTTGGTTCAGGCGAGACATTACAAGCAACGCGCAACAAGCAAATATTGAAGATGAATATACAGAATATACCATAGATGAAATAGTCAATGGAAAGGTTTGCATTTCATTTTTGCGTTAATCAATGCAACAAGTTTTTTTTTATTTATACTGAATGCCATTTATTATTTAGGAAGGCACCTTTCCTGGATTGATTCCTCTTGTCAATTCTTATCTTTCAAGTATGGACGCTGATGCTGATACTCATTGTACAATACAAAGATATTTGAAATTAATTCAAAGAAGAGCATCTGGTGAACTTTTGACCACAGCTGGTTGGTTGAGAAAAGAAGTACTTAATCACCCAGATTACAAGTAAATATTCTTTTTGTATAGAATAGGAAACGTTTTAAAATAATGATATGCATTTATATGATAATTTATTTTATTTACAGAAAAGACTCAAGAATATCGCAACGAATCAATTATGACTTACTTAAAAAAATTTATGACATAGAGACAAATAAAATATCGTGTCCTGAACTACATGGGCCTTGCACCATTTCTAAAACTTCGGAAAAAGTTCCACCTGCCATGGCAAAAGCCGAAAATTGTCCGGTTCCAGATTGAGAAATATAATTGAATATTATAATGCCGGAAAATGTATTATTATATTTTTAAAGTAATTTTATTGCATATGTTTCTTTCTTACAGATATGTAACATATAAAAATACTAAAGTAGTGTTTTAAATGAGATGCGCTTCAAAGTGCTAAGAAATTTTTATAAATGTAGTGAATACCATTGGCTTGTAAAAAAGTCTTGTACAATTGTTGATATTCAATCTGTTAAATAAATAAGTTTGTTATTAGTGTTTTTTTAAAAGTTTACAAAAATGAAATACAAATTTTTTATTATATCAAATATTTTGTATGTTTCCTTTATTAGTTCTATATGATATATAGGTATTCCATAAAACTGCAACTGATTGTACTACTAACACTTGGTAATGCAAAGGAACAAGATAAAAATTGACTATTTGGACCATAGGCCATAACTAAAAAAACGTTATATCTTCATATAGTGGCCAATTTACATTTTTATCAAGATTTTGAAAAACTACCTTGTAATTATTTATCAATACATCCATGTATTGATCCTCCAATTTTAACTTGATACTCTCAATACTATTTCCTTGTAATAGACCAATTGTACTCAACAGTACAATTATAAATGTAGGTGCAAAAAGTAATTGATCACAAGAGACTTTCTTCAAAACAACTGAGGCTCCCTTAGAACCGAAATATTTATCCAAGATTCCATACCAAGTTCTCGTAGCAGGGCCCTAAATAAAAAAAACAATAGTGAGTATTCGATTAATTGGTTGCTCATTGCTGATTCATTCTTCTAAGTAAAAGTATAAATTTTTTCACCGCAATGCAGAAACCAATAGCAAAAAATTGTGCTGTCCTTTTGAAATCCAAATTTTTGATTTGTCTTTTTTCTATTACATTTTGAGCTAGTTGATCACCAAATCCCATAAGTACTCCTATGTATAAGAAAAAATTAATTATATTTGTCGCAATGATAAGTTTTGACATTCAATAAACTCTTACCAGCTTGCAATGCTTGCATTCCAAGAGGATATCTAATGAGTAACTTTTTGTATGCTTTAAATAGATGACTCATTATTAGATATATTAATTTTTTTATTATATAAATAAAAACAATCCAGGTATATTTTTCTTCAATTTTTGGTTATACAAAATTTCTCTATCCTAAATAGAGCCTATGAATAGAACTGAGAATCATGAGAAAATAATTATTAATATCCACAGTATGTATTCATCTATGAATCAGTATGTTTCCATTATAAATTTTTAACCCGTTGCAGATATATTTTGGTTGTAAATAAAACATTTTCGTTCCTTAAAAACCAATACGGACACTCACAGCATTTTCCCGATTTTTCATCCGATCTGAACTGATCTGAACAGCCGGTTCTTTATTAGGTACTATATGTATATCTGACAATGGACCATTGACCAATCAGTTACTTGGATACAATAGCAAAGACCTCTGAACGCACGTTTAGCCGCGTGTAAAGCATAAATTATAATAGTTGAAATACCTATAATATTATGATATTTGTGATTCAATTGGTAAAAAATGCTTTATTCCAGCCATGAATCGATTTTATTGTTTCAAAAAGCAATTAATTAAGCTATCACAAAATTAAATTGAAAAATTGCAATTTTTTAATTAAAGTTGAAAATGTTGCAATTGAATTGTAATTTAGAGTTTTATAGGAATAAAAAATCTTTTATATGATTTTAGAAAAATTATAATCAACAACAAAATAGTATTCTAATAAAATTTATTTTATTAATATATTTTCACAAATTTATTTTTCATAATATTAGTGCAAAACTAATAGATTTTCTTAAAAAATATTTTGAGATTCTTATATCTGATTTATGTAGTATATAAAATTTTCACATTGTATGACCATTTATGAATTAATGCAGCCTTGCAATTCTTTCTAGTTGTATCAACAGTATTATTGAAACTCCCAATTAATCGTAATAATGTTTTAAAAGTTAGTTCAATATTCAAGTCTTTTCGACATATACAATTATATATACAATAATTTGAATCCAATTGTGACTGTAAAATTTTTAGATTGAATCTAGTACTTGCTTCTGGACCCTTTTATTATTATGTTATACACAATAATCTTTAAATATTTGTTGTAACTAGAGAGTTTCTGTTTGTACTTGTTTATATAATAAAATTAATGAAATTACAGTTTCCCTGTACCGAAAAGTACTTTCCAAATCCGTTACAATAAATATACTATAATACTTTGAAGAATACAACAAAATGCACCTTGAGAACTTACTTCAGGAATTTTTATAATAAATGAACAATTAACTTTTTTAAATGAAAAACTTTGAATCATGAAATCATATCGAATCAATATTTTAAACAGATGTAAGTTAAAAGATCTGATAAGTATTAGTTACTGTTCATTAGTAACCACAGATCAATAATCAATGGCTTTTGGACGTGTTTTTAAATAAACATATGCCACAATCAAAGCAAAAACTGCAGCAATTGTAGGAAGTACAATAGTAAAAAGGCGATGCTTATTTTCCATGAATTCTTTTTTTCGTTCCTTCTTCTGCTTGCTTGTTTCTTTCGTTTTGCCTTTTAGTTGTCTCATATCTGAAATATTAAACAACTCATTAGGAGTATTAGCATCTGGTTTATGTAAAACAAAATTAATCTTGGTTTCAAACTTTTTAACATCTTTGTTTGACAAAGTGCACTCAAATAATATTTACCTGAACTTTTCGATGCTTGCAGGAATAATTTAGAGGTATTTTATTAATGCAGTCTTTAGTTATGGAAGAGATTCGAGATTTAATCGTTTGAATAACCTGTTATATTTCACCTTTTAATTAACAGTGTCAATTACAGGCTTCAAGTAACACGTAGACAGTTTGGGTATATTTCCGCTAGAACCCTATTCATGAATAAAGAGCACGATTGGTTCTTGTGGACAATCGGACGTATGGTCCAGTTTTCATTCTAGCGATGGTTTGTAAGTTCTTTTCATGATATGATTATAGTCGATCCCTGACGACAGACTGACAGTGAATAAGTATAGAAATTCTGCTAGCGTTCGGAAAATTTACATTGTTTTACTTGTTAAAACAACTGTTAGACATACATAGCTTCATTGCCAACCTCTTCCAGATTTTTGACTGATAACAGGACAAACATTCACAGCTGTTTTCTGACCTTGGTCGAGTGAAAACAATATTGGATGTCATTGACTAAATACTATGCGATATAAGACGAAAAAATGTCTGCTGGTCAGCTGATTGCAAGTGCTTCACAATATAGTTGATAAGGATTGGACTATAGTGTGGGACCCAAAATGTTCGTCTTTCGATAAGCACATCACAAAAGATATGGGTTGATTGGGAAACGTTTCATGAAGAGCAAGAAATACAAATAAAGGTTATGATGATTAGGGCATCAAAAAATAAGACAGTCTTTAGCAAGGTGAGTCTTATGTAATTATATTTTTATAGACGTTTTCAGTATACTAATACTCATGGTAGGTAGTTGACAATTAAACCACGTGCGAATTTGGGCAACACGCGTAAAATTTGTTATAGAAACAAGTGTGATCAATTATTAAGTAAACAAGCTCAAATAATTCATGATTTAAAACTTATATTTAATTTTTTTGTATTCAATAGATCAAAGAGTTCAATATTAAAAATATGTTAATGGAGCTAAATTGAAAAAAAATTCAAATTAAATTAATGCGAGCTCACAGTTTAAATTAAAGCAAAAAATGAAATTTTTTTAATACTTGAAAATATGTGCAGTAAATAATTAGCCATGATTATTTTTAGAATCAAGATGTTTAATAATCAGCTGTTATCATTCTGCAATGAATTGGAGAAGATGTGAAGACTATTTTTCTTGTCCAAAAGTTCATGCAGCTACAGAAGCTGATGCAAAATTTGATAAAATGAACCACCAGAATGTAAACATAACTGCGCTACTGAAATTAAATAGTAATGATGCTAGAGAATTCCTTTGTGGATGGGGTGCTGCTGTGATTAATGTTACTGTTACTTATCCTGTAAACAAAGTGATATTTCGACAGGTAAATTGATTGACTAGCCAAGACGGTGAAATGTAAGAAGAAGAATAAATAAATTAATGATGTGTAATAATTTTTTTCAGATTCTAGAAGGTGTTCCAGCAACAACAGCAGTGCATCAGCTATCACACGAGGGAGTTAGATTATTATATAGAGGAATACTACCACCGTTATGTCAAAAAACTCTGTCGTTGAGCTTGATGTTTAGTATTTATGAGGGCTGCAGGCAGAGACTGTATGTATTGACTGAGCATAGAACATTTGCTAAAATTTTTGCAGCTAATTTTGCTGGAACATGTGAAGCTATTTTAATGCCATTAGAGAGAGTTCAAACACTATTGCAAGATTGGAGATATCATGACAGATTCAAGAATACTCCGCATGCTTTTAGTATTTTATTACGTGAATATGGTCTTTCCGAATGTTACAGAGGTTTAGTGCCAATTATTTATAGGAATGGATTGTCAAATTTAATGTTTTTTACATTAAGAGAACAATCTAAACATATACTTAAGGATAACAATTCTTTATTATCTAATTTTATCAGCGGTGCATTGATAGGTGGATTTACAAGTACTATATTCTATCCTGTGAATGTTATAAAAGTCCATATGCAATCGAAAATAGGTGGTGATTTCGATAAGTTTACAAAATGTGTTCGAGACGTTTATATCGCTAGAAATCGAAGTATAAAGAGTTTTTATAAAGGTGTGCATTTGAATTTTATGCGATCGTTTATCAGTTGGGGTGTTATTAATGCTTCATATGATTCTCTCAAAAGTATATTGTTTTGAACGCTAATATCGATATAAAATTATGTGCTGCAGTCGTTACGGTCGGATTTGTCAAACCGTAAATTATTTTTATTGTATATAAGGAATTTTGCGGGCTTGCATAGCCCCCTATGCTCTTAGGACAAATTCAAAAATACATCGTAGGTATTTGCGAATGTATGTACAATCAATGGTCAACGTAAGTATATTAAATGAAAGAAAATATTTTTATTTCGTAATTTTTCTGTACGATTGATTTGTTGAAGAAAGCGGTTTATTTTCTATAAAAAAGTTATCATATAATATAGGATATATATGTTGAGCTTGTATATTAATATAATCTGATTACAGATGCATTATGACTTGAAAAAAATAAAGTGTTTCAAAAACATCCATCACTCATCTTTACTTGTTCAAAAATAACTTACACTCTATAACATCTTATTATATTCCTACTATAATATACCTTATTCCGATTTAGCAAAAATGTTTTGATAATTTTATGAAGAACTTAATGCAAATTTTACTCGATCGGAAATTCGTTTTGTTAACAAGTTCATTGTGTATTTCATTAGCATAGAATTAAGAATTTCTGTCAAGTTATTAAGGTTGTATTGGCTATTAGTCGAAAAAGGTGACAAATACTTGAAAATTCGTATAGTGGTTACTAATGTTATAAT
>JAWWMK010000032.1:1404632-1424773 GCA_035047105.1 Galeopsomyia nigrocyanea | reverse complement strand
AAATTCCGGAAGCTCTAGCGTTACAATGTATTTTTGCCATTTTAGGCTTCAAGAATCGGCATTTTTTTTATAGATTTGGTCATATATGTATACTTACTGTATATTTTTAATTTGAGGATTTACTCAGCATAACCCCAATTAGTGATAGATATAGGATACATTAAAAAAAGCTCGAACTCAAACTGGTATACACTTAGAGTGTAAATAAGTTTGAAAAACAATTATTTCACGATGAGTAAAATTTTTTTTATTTAGGCTAGACAAGACTATAAACATTGTAATAAAAATATTATATATTTTTGCTATTACTAATCTATAAATCAAGCATACACGATGAAATTAGAAAGTTTTTTTTGTTTATTCACAGAAAGAATATAATTTATTAGTTTATTTTACGATAAGTCAGTAAGAAAAAATCATCGACGAAAAATCGTTTGTTTTATAGATATCGAGTTATTAAAATATTTTTGCATTTGTGATGAGTAAAGAATACTCATTTATGATTAGTATTTTTTTAAAGCAAATAATATGCAGATTTAAAAAGATGTACGAGAGCTATTTTCAACGACCGAATACAGTACGACATAGAATTTTAAAATCGATATCACTATCCGACTCACAGCTTGTACAACTGAATCAAATTCATTTTGAAAAGCTAGTACAAATTTTAACGGTGGCATACAAAGGAAAGACATCTTTTGTTTGTTACGAGTATTTCACGCTTTTTATTTTGGAATATTTTAAAGATTAAAAAAAATAATCAAAAATACGTTATGCAACTTTTAACAAGAAAACATGTCAAAATTGTTTTCTTCAAAATTCTTTTAAATCTACGCGGTCTTCTATTTTCATTAACCTTGAAAATTGAAAAACTTTGAAAGTTTTGTTCATTAAGCCTTACTCTTTACACTTTATAATCATCGGATTATTGCTATTGAAAGTTGATGCTCGAAACGGGACAACAAAAATCTAACAAATACAATAGATTAGCACATAGAAAATTCATGTAATTGTAATTTTAAAGGTGAGGATTGGAATGGTGGCTGTTAGCGATGGAAAAATCAAGCCTGTATCGACGAGGCTCTATCTGACGATGGAAGTTCTCAAACTGCAAAGAGAAGAAATCGAGGTATTGCATGCATTTTCTGCAAAGTTATAATGATATTTTTCGAAGTCAACGACGCGGGTATGTAATAAACGATGTTTCAAACAGACAACAAATCATACCAAGATACCTACAGACACTAAGGAAAGAATGGTACAAATAACAAGGCAAAAAGTAGGAGGTCTAGGTTTGAGCATAAAAGGTGGAGCGGAGCACAAGTTACCTGTACTCATCTCTAGAATTTACAAAAGCCAGGCTGCAGATCAGACTGGTCAACTCTTTGTAGGAGATGCTATAATTAAAGGTGAGGTTGACGATATTTATAGAACTTTTAGTTTTGTAATTAATTCTATCCACACCAGAGGCTCCAGATAAATTTGATTGAAGTTCAATAATCCAATAGTGTGAGCCCGCGCTTTCATGTTCGCTTGTGACAGTCAATATCGGGATATATTTTGCTCTATTGCTACTTCTCTATAAACACGTGTTATTTCCTTTTCACTTTGCTATGACACCCTTAGATGATAAAGCCTATTCATAGGTTTCTTAGAAATATAGTTATAAAGACCTTTGCCCTATGTTGCTGATACATTCGACTTTTGTTTGAAAACAATACGAATCAATTTTAAAAAGACAAAGGCGTGTGGTTCTTGATTAATTGTAATTAGATAAATTCACAAACTCAAATAATGTATGTAATAATATACATGGAGTTGAAAAGTTGCGTTAAAAAGTAAGGTAGGTACCCAATATGGGACTATAACCAATATGGGACTATCATTGGTTTTGATATGTTCGCGATGCTTTTGCAGTACTAAACTAAGACATTATGTTTATATTATCAAATAATGAAAGTTCCATCGACTTAAATTATCCGCGAACGCGAAATCCGCTTTCCAGCAGCCATTTAGTGTTTTAGACAACCAAGTCGTTGACTTCATTGAATTTAATGCACTTAAATATTTATTGTTTAAAGTAGCTTAATATATTTTAGCATAAATCTGCGATACACCATTCGATTCGTCTTCTTTCACCCTTTCAAAAGCAGTCCCCAGAAATTCTCTAGTGTGTAAATAAGCCAAATGCCGCTCGAATTACTTTTGTCTATTGCTTGCTGTCGGTTGTACCCAATATGGGACTATATCGAAATTTATTAATGGATTATGAAAAAATACCACATTAATGTTTTCCCATGCTCCAGTTTTGAATTTCTATGAGTAACTTGAGACAAAACTTGACAGTTAATCAAAATAAATTTACTTATTCCACTTGTCAATGATAGAATTTCGATTTTCGTTATATTTTTTGAAATTAATGTTTATATGTAATTGTAACATTGTCACATCGTACTAATTAGTTTGTAATACTTGAAAAATGATAAGTCTTGATTTTTTAACTTACTTATACATATCTCGTATGATTTATATACGTAAAAATTGCTTTTTCTCTAATAGTCCCATATTGGGTACACTGTCTTTTTATGACAAAAAAAAGTAGTTGCATTCAAAGTGCAATAAATCGGGCTAGCTTTCATCTAAAAAATCGTGCGACGGCTCGTTTTAAAGGGTAAACGGGCAGCTTTAAAGCGAGACCACCCCCGTTGAAAAATTCATTAATGGTAAAAAGTTATGGCAGTTTTTCCAAACTAGTCCCATATTGGGTACACCTACCTTATATATAACATTCCAATTTTTCTTCTACAGTCAATGGAGAATATATCACCGCATGTAATCATGATGACGCAGTTAATATTCTGCGAAATGCTGGTGATATTGTAGTTTTAACAGTCAAGCACTATAGAGCAGCAAAACCGTTTTTACAAAAAGCAGGTTCGTATTCAAGTATAAGACTATTCTGCGATAGAATGAAATGGTTCACATTGACTGATCATATTACAGAAAAAGAAGAAAAATTAGATAATACTAGTGCTAGTAACGGAACTGTGGAAGATGGTTGGATGTCTCCAAGTAAGTTACGTCCAAACAGTCCAAAAGGTACTCATAGTAGACAAGGATCCAATACTTCGACCAATTCGATTAAACAGAAAAAATGGGTCGACATAGTTACAGGTTTGTTGTTTTTTTTTTAAACTGTCTAGCCAGATAACTCACTGATGTTTTTGAAAATATCATTATATGTATTAAATTACGTAGTTCCCTTGATGATGGCTTACGTTACAAGATACATTTTCGGAACCGATAAATTGAGGCGGAACGCTTTTGAAGTGAGAGGACTGAATGGAGCACGATCTGGAGTAATACATTGTGATGATACTGCTATACTTAGTCAATGGCTCAAATACATTTCAGATAACATCACGAGTTTAACTTATCTACAGGTAACATATTATTTTAAATTGCATAGCTTTGAGGGATTAGATGGTTCAATGTAACAACAATTTTCAGATGAAATTGTACAATCGAAATTTCGGAGTCGGCGAAAGAATTGAATATATGGGATGGGTTAACGAAGCTGTTAGTAACAGTAACCAGCTGTGGCAAAGTTATAGACCAAGGTTTTTAGCTCTAAAGGGTCCAGATTTGTTACTTTTTGAAACACCCCCTGTAAGTATGTCACGTCAATAAAATGTTGATTTTCGCTTTACGTCACATGAGATACGTTTTTTTACAATCTTTTACCTCGTGCATTTTTTTCATTTTTGTTAAAGTGGTAATGAAAAATTTTGTCGGAATGATGAAAATTTTGCCTTATTTCAGTGCAACATTGGTGACTGGTCTCGTTGTGCGCTTACCTTCAAAGTTTACCAAATATTGTTCCGTGTGATGCGCGAATCGGAAAATGTGGATGAGCGACAACACTGCTTTTTGGTCCAGAGCCCGGGCAAGTCACCGCGCTACCTTAGCGTCGAAACGCGGCAAGAGCTTCTTAGAATTGAGGCTGCCTGGCACACTGCAGTTTGCTCCGCTATAACACATCTGAAGGTGAGTTGTGCGCTGCCGTACTCTTCAATATGCATGATCTCCCTTTGCCTAGAGCTTACATTTTGTAGCTCATTAGAATTGCGAGTTGCTCGCTGTTCACTGGATTTGAATTACCTTGGCTGGGATCCAAAATCCTACAAAAAATTATTCAATATTCTTTTGCTATGCTACTATTATTATGTATATATTTGAATAATTTTATCGTAGCTTCGAGGTATTCAATAAACAATTGGAATTAGAATATGTTTTTATTAATTTTTAAAATACATTTTACATGAAAAGGCTCATTTTTTAAATTACAATTCCAGAGCAAAACTTTCCCTGTAATACTAGCTGGAAAACCAGCTGGCCTAACGTTGGATTTATCTCAAGGATTTACTTTGACTTTCGATGGGTCAACTGATCCCGTTTGGAGGTACAAATTCTATCAACTTCGAGGCTCTAGCGATGATGGGAAAAGTAAACTAAAACTACTCTTTCAAGAACACGATAGTATTGCTATTGAGACAAAGGTACACTTTATTCAATACATAGTGGAAACCGATTTTTTTACGTGTGCACTGTACATTTACCTATACACTTTTTTGAACTCCAGGAATTGGAAAGCCCGCAGTTACAGAATTTGCTCTTCTGCATTTACGCATTTATAACTGCAAGAGTCGCAGTGGTAGATCCAACATTTTTGAGATCGGCGGCTCCATAAAAACCCAAGACGTAACCGACAATTACGCACGACTGATAAATTTATATAACCCGCCATTAAAAATTGTTATCATCTTATTTGAAAAATTGTTCTGGTTTATAAGAAGAATCAACTTAAATTAAAAAGTGTGAGTGACTTTTGTTACGTGAAGCGTATAACGCGATAATTTTTTAATCTAAGGTAGATTTAATAAATACTAGTCAAGAATATCCCGTAGGCTTTCACACGCACTTACTGTATCGACTTGACCAAGAAAATTCTTTTGTTTTTGGTAACATTGAAGTGCATGCATTCGATCGAATGATTTGATGCATATAAAAACGAGTGAATCGATAGTTAGAAGAATCTCCGTTTATACTTTGATATCTCATTGTACGGATGACTTTTTGTGTTTATTTTTTTACATTTTTATATTTTACTTCGACTGATATATGATTGTGTTGTATTTTGTAAAATTTACGTTAGAATTACTGTAATTTATCTCGATTCTTTTCTTCATAAGCATGATGCATTTCACATCGAAAATTTTAGGTGCCTTGATAATGAATGATCATTACGATCCGTGTTAATTATTGAAAAATTACAGTCATGTTGTGTACATCTCACAAATCATCCAAAAGGTGCTATAATAATGCAGATGCCTATTTTTCGTTCTGAGCACTGTATTTTGTATGTTTTATCCACAATTTCTTTTGGCATATCATTTGATATCAGTATTATTCCATTGTCAATAAAACATGACGTGCTATCTGTCATAGCCCCATAGCAATAAAATGTTAGTCAACTTGAGGTGTAGCGACCATGGTGGTCTCATGAAAGAATATAAAATTGACGCGTGTAATCGATGTAACATTAATTTCCTTGACTCCAATTATGATGAAGCTACAGTAGCAGTTAACTAGGAGCAAATTTTATCATTTCCAAAACTTTTAAACAATTCGTGGGTATAATGGAAATATAGAATGATATTGCATTTTTGTTTTATTTAACGATAAGCATTCATTTTCAGACCCTCAGTGATTCACTAAAACATATAAAAGAATTGAAATTATAATACTTTGAAATTATATTTTCAACGATTTATCATACTGTTATTCAACTTCTGTTGAAATGTATGAAAATTATTTCATAAGCAAACAAATTGAAAACGTTCCTGATGAAGATATATTAATTTTGATGTTGTACATAAATTGAAGGTCTAATCGATCTGATATAACCGCTGGAGGGTTACTTACATTATATAAACTAATAAAAAATGTAGTTTTATTTTTCAGTAAAAGTCAGTTGTAATTCAATGTAAAAACATAACTCAAATTCTTCTATGAATTTTTGAACTCACAGTTTTTAAATACATTTTTCATTTTTCGATTTCTCGTAGAAAGTGCCTATATATTTCAACTTAGTAATTTTTCTATGCTTAATAATTATGTGAAAAAATAACAAATATTTGTAGTATGTTTTCACTTGATTCTAAAATTCCCATATAGTTTGTGAGAGCCATTCGTCTAGTTCAGAAATTTATAGATGCCACCATGGTTTGAGGGTATTCAATTCTAGATAGAGAAAGTTAAATAAAAGACACATTTAAATATGAAATGATAAAAAATAAAAGTAATAGAAAACCTCGTAAAATTAGTAAATGGAATGAGAGAGTATATACTGCGGATTTATGAAAGCTAAATTCAATAACTTGAAAAGTAGGTAGGAAATATAAAATGGTCTCGAACAAAAACTTGTTAATTTACGTACAAATATTAATATTAAGGTGTTACATTGTCAATAGTGATTCACGCAATGCTGTGAAATATTTGCCATTTGGCGAATATTAAAAGTATAATTTGAAGTTTGTATGATAAGTTATTCAGCAAAAATATATGTGAGCTTTCCTTCTACTGATTACAGTATTTATAATGGAAAAGCAAGAATTAGTTTTGTTAACGAATTTTTAGAAGTAATAAATTGAGATTTATTTGGAAAGACAAATGAAGGTTTCGCTAAAAATTTACAAGAATTATGTGAGATTAAAGCGATTATACCACAATATAAAAATGTAAATTTTGTAATGGAATTGAAATAATACTTTACAAGGATGATGCGAAGAAAAAGTCATGTGATGCAAATGCATCTTGAAAAATTGTACGTACAAATGACATGCAATTATTCTAACGAAAAGTTGTTCAGAGACCATTTTAACTTTTCTATGGCGTCAATTATGTATTACGTTTGTCAGCTTTGATTGTTGCGAGCTTTGAAAAGCAAATGTAAGAAAGTGAGATAAGTATCAAGCGATTGAATTTAATTACAGAAAATTCGGCATCATTTCGACTGTGCACCATTCTTGAATAAGGCACTAAATCACTTCCGCGAAAGCCTATCAAAGTTATTACCTAGCTAAAAAAAGTAGTGTATTATCATATAAACTTATAAACACATGTTACGCATATCAAGCACTTATTGCACTATAAATGCACTTGGAAAACCAATTTTCCATTTGACAAAATCGTTCAATTCTAATATATTTTCTTAACTAATATGCTTAGTTTTTTCGAGTCAATATGAAATACTGATAGATTATTTATTTGTCACTATAAATTGCATGCTTCAAATAAATGGCTATGTATATATATTTTAGGAATAATGAAACAAATGTCTAATAGTTACGAGATATTTTGAAACTTGAATTATTCTGTATTTTAGCAAACTAAACTAGTATATAGCCTCTGCGATCGTTCCCGCATGATATACCAGAAATATAAATTTATGTGAAGCTACGAAACTGAAATACCTGAATTGACGCTGTACAAATGATTTCATCGAAATTCTAATTTTGTCGAAGCGAGAGAAAATTTTTTCCGAGTGTGTATGTTATATCATTGCTACACGACCTGTAATTAAATTTAGATCGTCATTAACAGACTGCACAATTGTACTGTATTAGACATAAGGTATAGAGTATGCATAAAAATTGATGAAAAGCGCTAAAAGACCGATAGAAAGTATAAACGAGCATTTTAAAAATTATAACGGTGTTATATATGATGAGCAGAATGTGCTTAGTCAAATGGATTAAAATCTATCGTGTTAATTTTATGTGGATAATATGGGACATTATCCGGATGTAATCCTTTGAATATTGCTTTCGTAAAAACAAAGTCGGCTTTTGTGTTATATACAATTTTGCGTTCTACATTCGATAATATAACCTTGGAGCAGTGTACCGTTGCTACGTTGAAATTTCACAAATGCTCATACATAATGTAGTCACGAATACGTATGAAAGAATGAAGTGTGACAATTTATTCACTCTACCAAAATAACATTTTCCAAGGACAAGCGCACTCATGTCGTGAACCTTCTTCGTATTGAAAAAAAAAACAACATTACGCACTGAATTGTTACGCCTAAACTCACATCATTCTTAACTAAGTATCGCTTAACGTATCATAATATCATCATGCCATCGTGTATTTTCATGCATTTATGCGTATCCAACGCCGAAACCAAATCAGCGACGTCTTTCATTTTCAAATTATAGTTTATCTGTTATAATGTCTATCTTCCTAATTGACAATATGTTTCAAAATATATTATTGTTAGACGTTTTTAGTGTGTTTCTATTTAATACTATACGCATCCTATGAAAATTTCATTGAACTATAATTTCATTATCTATCATAACTTGTTAACTAATAAGAAAATTTTTACACGCTTAGATCATGGGTCCGAAATAACTTATTATATTTTTTATGGCTCAACTTTCGAACGGTTTAAACTTGAAAAAAAATCTTTTTAATTCTTTTAGAAGCTTATAATTGGCATTAATGTGTAAACCAGTTCTCCTGCTTAGTTGCAAGCCATTTTCAATACAATGTATAACAATCTGATGAAAATAGTTTTTAACTAATTGTAAGAATCGATAAGTCTGACAAATGGTTACCTTCCCATTTTTATACTTGAAATTTTTTTTCAATATTAGAGGTAAACTTACGCCTTAAAATTTATTGTTGATCCTTTCGTCGTAAGACTATTTGAATATGAATGAATTATATACAGTCCGCTGGATTGGAATTATTTAGAAAATGAATATATGCTTTTGTGATGCACTATCAAAATTACATAACATTTTTTTACAGAAGCTATTGATTTAGTAAAATGTTTTAAAATATACAAAAGAGTGTGTATCAGCAATTTTTTCAACTGTGCTATCAGTCAATGTAAGTAAACTGATAACACAATTGAATCAATTACGTACAGATTATTGATATAGTTAACATCCAACAAAATAAGTTTCGTATAAATGTGAACGAAGTTTTCTTTTGGACAAAATCTAATGCTGGCACTTAGTTGGATATACCTTGGGTTCGGTGTCTTATTAACAGAGTGGAATTTTGTAAGAGGAAGGCCCGACGGGAAAACCGCGGCTGTTAGAGCTATTGCTTCTCTCGTTTCAGCTTCTGTGCCAATTACATTACCAGCTTATATCCCAAAGGAGAGATAATAAACTGTCAAACGAAGATTCATTGGCGATAAATTTCAGATGAATTTCCAAACGCTTTCCGCTTTATCGTTACTTTTGCTATTCGATTTTATTATCGACTTTATGATATATAAGTTCATAGTATTAATTTTATTTTTTAGTTTGGTTGTGTCGCAAGTATATTCTTTAAATGCAATTCTATATTAAAGTTTTTTATCTGACTTAGCAACTTTGCAAAATATTTTATTGCAACAATAGAAGAAAAACTTGTAAATAAAATCAGTTGTCTTCAAAAACCATATTTAACATTGCCAATACTTAACTCTAAGTTATTTGAAAAATAATTCTACGTACGCGTACAATTTGTCACCGCAATCACACACTTATCGCCACCTGTGTCTTGACCCCGTCAAGGATAAATTCATCATAAGTATACACGTTGGCAGTAAATAACTTATGTGTTCCTTTCCTTTTATTCTCTAATCTTTTAGAGCGGGTAGATTTTTTTTAGAGTTTACGACCTAGAAGAAAAGAGCAATCTCTTTCAACGTCAGTGTGAATACATTTCTGTGGCTTCTCGGAAAAAGTGGACAAGTCATTTTTTTTCAGTTTTTGAGAAAAATTCAATTTTATATTCGAACTTAAATACAAGATCAGGATTAAATAGATATCAAAAAATTTATATGCCATTTGATAGAGCTAATCAAGACGAACAATTTTGTGTATGTAGTTTTTGCGTGAACACTATTATACTTTGGAGAATTCCAAAAAATATTGACTTGTCTAGTTATGCCGGTGACATGTCCACTTTTGCAAACCTGGAAATTGAAATTGATTAAAATTTTAATGCGAAGAATAGAGCAAAAAGATAATAAAATTTCGATTCACATGATAGACAGTGTGTTATATTATCCGAACAAAAATAAAGCGGTAGAGGCTTAAAAATTATAAATATTGATCGACTTGTCCACTTATGCACACCGCCATATCTTGATAAGTATAAACAATTGAACTATGGGGGTGAGCTTGTCTGAAACAAGATCATTCAAGGATAAGAAAACCATTGTTAACACAAAATGTTCAAAAAAGTGACTTGTCCACTTTTTCCGAGAAGCCATAGATTTGCAACCCTATTGTAAAGCTAATATTTTAATAAAAAAGTTTAAAATTATTACAAACAAAAGCTAATGTTAACAAAATGCAGTTTTAATTAGATATAATACAAAATAAATGATCCGAAGATTCAATTAATGAGGGTCTACTAACTTAGGAATTATTAGTAATTAAAGTTAAACAATACTGTATTTTTAATAAAAAAAAATTATCAAATACACCTGTTACGCTTGTTATCCAAGGGAAACAAGCCAAACCGTAATAATGCTGGTTGCTAATCGAAGCAGAGAGAAAACTTCACAGTCGACTGATTCCAATCCGTCAAGTCTCTGGCAGCTTCGTAGAAATTCCCCTTTTTTTTTTCCTCCACAAACGAAGTAACATGAGAGTGGAGTCCCGAGACTTTCATGGAACACAGACGAGAGAGGTATTGAGCGAGAGGTAGCGGCTCGTCGAAAAAACGATAATGAAAATGGTATGCGTTGGTGCGGTGGATACACAAGATGATTTGATGGTGACTTTTCAGCTTTTAAACAAATGACTGTCGGAGATCTCGTTGAAAATGACCCCGGAATAGATGCCTTTGCGAAATTACTTTTTTTTTCTCCCCTCCTTTTGATTAATCTCCTGTTCGTGCATAGCGTAAAAAGACGCAGTATGCAGATGATTGACGTCATAAATACTTCACTTTTTTTTATAAAATACAAAATTATAAGTATAAAGTCTTAGCACTTTATATTCGTTTCCATCTATAAATTTCTTTATAAGTATAAAGTCTTAGCACTTTATATTCGTTTCCATCTATAAATTTCTTTTCAAAGTAACTTGCTGTTTTCTTTGCAAGCTCATTGAACTTTAAATTAGTTAGCAAAGTGGCGAGTTTACAAAAGTAGTCAATCAATCTGTACGATAAAAGTTAAATGGCTACTTATAACAAAATTTTTCAACCATTGAATTCAAATATTGAAAATATTGCACTCACCGAAGTCAGTACAATTAATCAATTTTACTCACGGAATATTTTTTTCGAACGTTTAATATTGCAGAATTTTCAGCTATAAGGGATGAGGTCCACTCTGAGCTTAAGCTTTTATCTGCTTTAAGTCAGTTGCGCGGATTAATATTGCAATTTGTTAGCACGTTGGTAATTAGCGCTTTATCATTTTGCGCCAGAAAAGGAGAGTAAAAGGTAGGGTAGGAGAGGCGAGAGAAAGAGAGAGAGACGAAAATGCACTGGCTAGTCTTCGTGGCTTTAATTAAAAATTGCGAGATTGCGCCTTTTCCAGCAGCAGCATTATATCCATAACACGGATTACCAGGACAGACTGGGAGAGAAAAAAAAAGATCTATGCGAGAGCACCAAAAGCACCAGATAAAATAATTAAAACGCCCCGTGGATAGACTTTCCTCTCGGATAACGGCTTTACTATCTATCGTGGACGTGCTTTATCTCTTACACTGTTTCACTTACGATTCGACTAAATCTCGGCTTAAACTTCTTAGAAATTGAGATAACATAAATATTGATTTCCAATTACGCTATAGTTTGCTGTAAAAGGTTAACACTATTTTAATTCCAGGTGCATTGATAACACGAAATGCCAGTGAAACCGCGATTTAACTCATCATTGACCTCAAATTAGAAATATACTTTCAGTACTTACACACGCCTATCTATATGTAACGGTTGAGCTAAAAATGTACACAGTCAATCAATTATGATACGGTAATTTAAATACGTGATGAAGAAATTGTTGATCAGGAATAAGTTTTTCATTTCAATCTTCTTCCGTCTGACTAAAGTCGATTTCTTTCACTAGTTTTACTACTTGGCTTATGTAGTACTGTTCACTGTTAGTTCACGTATTATTATGTCGTAGTTATTCGAAAAATAACGTTGCAGCCTAGTTTGTAGTTTTTGTGACTGTTTTCTCCTGCAAAACGGATAACTTTTTGATAATATTCGCAGTATTCACGTAATTTTGAATAAAATCTCTTTCGCAGCAAAAACATGAACTAAGTACTTTTCAACGCTTCAAAGAGAACATCAAATTAGACAATAAGACAATATCTTTTCACGTTTTCTCACTGAAATTATATTAATGTTAAGAAAAGTTCAATTGCAAATTAATACAATTTCATGTTCTATTGTATTATTTTTAGTCAATAGCAAGTTGATGTTGCACTGACAGAGAGATGATGGACGAGGAGAGAAGGATAATCTATAAGCCAGATTCGACAAGTGATGCTATAAGCCGATTATATTTCTCATGCAGCCCTATGATGAGTCGCGACGCGCTCGAATGCGCGTAACAATGAACAACATATCCTTGCTATCTCTTCTTACTCTTACTTTTAACCTCGAATCATTCCGCGCATGCTAACATAAGCCTTATTAAAGTTTAAAATAATTTGTATATTACGTGGTAAGAAAAGTTTTTCAAATATTTTTCTTTCCACAATGGACATATATAGGATCCAATCTGATGGATACACATTCTATAAAAAAATTAGTGAAAATTTAAAAGAACATCCGTCAATAAGTACATGATATGCGTGTGTACATATTTGGATTGTATATGTATAAAGAGAATTGTTCGCAGATCGAAAGCTCAGTGCATGTATCAAGTTATGAGAGATAGAGAGAGAGAGAGAGAGAGAGAGAGAGAGAGAGAGAGAGGGAGAGAGAGAGCACACGTGCGGGAGACACATGGATATACTGACAGTATTATACTTTGAAAAAGTATGATGGTTCGAATGAATAACGAATACGATGAATATTGATAAGTTTGAAGGAGAACTGTTAGATAGGATTTCTAACTAAAAAAAACTTAAATTTGGATGTTACGATTGAATCGTAGAATTGGAAAACTAGAAGGTGCACGTAGATCAAAGGTGATACTGTGGTTGAGATCCAGTAAATCCAGATGATATGGCTGGATAATTCAGTGATCTTTGTTGCATCTATATTTATATCTATGTATCCATGTGTTGAAAACAGTTTGAGAAGTATATTTCATTGCTCACTGTTGATATGACCGCAGTGGAGTGTATAACACAGCAAGCTTGGGGACTAAATATCGACGTTTGAAACTTTGAGCGGTGATAACAGCTCTGCCTGACAGTCAATCTTCAGTCTACGTTAACTCTAGTTTGAATTATTTTCTATTGTTTTGAATTTGTTTTTTTTTCAAATGCATACATTACGTCGTTCAATTTATTCGCAATTTCATTGTCATTGAAGCTTTACAATGTTTGCCAAGGATAATTTGATACGTTAATGATTAAATGCTACAAAAGGAATTAACAATTAAATTAATGTTTACAGGGAGTGACGTGCAAATTATGGGAACCGAAGTAATAATCAACTCACAAGTGACAATTGAGTCTATTAGCACAGAGCAATTACGCGAAAAACGCTTTGTCAGTTCGCTGGACTGGAAATAACTCGACGAGATGAAATTGTCGAAACGCTTTGCGCACAGCTTGTCAATTCAGCAATATTACAAAAGTCGTGCGTATAAAAACAAATCGTTGAACTCCGTTTATTTAGCAAACAAATGGTTTTTCCTTTGATTTAGTAAAGTTTATGCTATTAAATATTTTTTACACGCACACATAAATTTTGGTTTGAATTTATATAAATTGATAAATTCGAAAAGAGATAAAATGTATGAAAAATTGCGTAAATAATAAAATAAAAATTCCATTTGATCATAGAAAATTAATAATCGAAGAAAACATTTAAATTTTGTTTCTAGTTTTTTGTATGTACAAGTCGCTAGATTTAATGAAGAAACTTGGCAAGAAATTGAAGTTTATTTACATATGCAAGCTCCCCTTCAATATTTCTGACTCATGCCTAAGTCTGGATTTCAAGAAATTTTGCTCGTAAAATTGACACTGACGATAACGGCTAAAAAAATTCAATTGAAAATCGAAGACTTACATGGACAAACAATGCATTCCTTTCTTTCGTACAATCGAAGGAGAATCAAAGACTACTCGCGTCTGCGATCCTGGCATTCCAACCACCGGCACGTTCTTTCGCTCTCTACTCGAGAACTCGCCTGTATGTAGGTACATTAAACTTTCCTCACTCAGGCCTTCTGTCTTTTTTAATACCACGCTTAAGAGATTCGTTTCTTATTTGTTTCATTTTTACTACTTAATATTTTGCATAAAGGTGTGTTGTATTTGTGTAATGTCATAATTTTTTAATTTTTAGTTTCAAAGATGCGTAAATCAGAAAGTACAGCTAAACATTTTATAACAAATTCAGTCTCGTATATCAGGAAAAACATCATAGAACAATAATGTTGCACAAATTGCTCTGTATATTTTTTGTCTATTCCATTAAAAAATTTAAAATAAAATTGAACAAACTCCATAAAATCGAATGAGTATAGCTTAGAAAATCTACAAACAGTGTTGTGTGTTAAAACTATTACCTTTACAACTTTTATATAGAGATTTTTGTTTATTTATAATCATTACTTTACAATAAACAATGTCGATATACAATAAAAATAGAGAAAAAAAAGAAGATCTCGGGATAAAAATGTGATTTTGTTGATTGAAATCGAGAGTTTGTCGAAATGTGCATTAGCAGGAAGAAAAATGATATTTTCGTTGGGGAACAAAAGGGGATGAGGGGAGTGAAGCGTGAGAAATGGCATGTTACACGGCTTAAGTTGTCTGATCCCGAGAGTGGTTTAGCTTAGATGCGTGTGTATGCGTGTGGTTGAAAATAGCCATTCAAGTTGAAAATAACCGTGTGTGGTGGATATCTTTACTCGCGACTACCTAAATGAGCTTTTATGCTCCGGCACGACTTCTATCTCGAGAATGTTTGTTAGATCTCATTTCACGCGCGATGAATATGAACGTCCACGTTTTGCACCTCAAATACGCGCAATCCGATTTGATTTTACTGTTAATGTGCTAATCGATACTGCTCTAGTGGGCTTTTTTGTAAAGCGGCGAAGATTGCTGCGCTTGATACAAATCTGTTAATCTTGGAGAGGCGTAGAAAATGGGCCAATTTGAAAAGGCGCTGAAAGAGAGATGAGAGAAGAGGGGAAAATTTGCGGTCCTCGGAATTGGCGGTGGGAAAATAGAACGCAAGCCCAAACCGCGCGCATGTATAGAGGCGGGCGAAAAGCTAGCGAGAGAAATGTAATGCGGATTAGCGCGAAGAGTGGTCAGCCAGCCAAAGCGAGGCAGTCGAGTCGGCCGGGCTTTAAGGCAAAGTCAGCTGCTATATCGCACGCACAAGCGCCAGCTAAGAGAGATGTGTATGTGTATATGTATGTGTAGGGGAAAACGGTGGCCGGGCAAAGACTCTGGGGGCTTCGCTCGCTCAATTTTCTGATTGTTTTCCGATAACTCGCCGCCACCGCCACCGAGCTGGCTAACCGAGCTCCCAGGCAAATAACGAGCGTCCAATTAACCTCGCATTTTTTTTTTCTTTTTTTTTTGCGCGCACACACATACTATACCACGAACTCTATACAACCATTTCCTCGCAGCGCAATTCCATTTTCACGCTAAAATTTATCCGACCCCGACCTCCTCCCTCTGATTACCAAATCCATTTTCAAATCAATCTGCGAGCGCTCGTCCGCACCCCGTGCCTGATGGCCTCGAACGGATCTTTATCTGCTTTGATCGCTCGTCATTTGTCAGCGGATTTACCTACTGATCGTTAAATTGCGCTCAACCTCCCCGCCACACGATAAAAAGTCCTTTTCTTATATTTTCAATTTGTATGTGTATTTGCTGCGAATATACACATTCTGTACTGTTTTTTCTTCTTTCTTTGATACTCTGTTTGCAAAATATAATATTTAATTTAGTGCAGTACGTGGCGGCTACCTAGAGGTCGTTGAAAAATATCAAGGAAAAAAAATATTTATTTCCAACTGTTTGTTTTTAACTGGCTATCCTTGGAATTTGTAAATAAATGAAGCTCGTAATCATAATAAACAAATTGGTCTCTTCATTGGTACTCAGACAGTTAGCACGCAGGAATGATCTAATGTAGGAGCTGCGAGACGCGCATGAAAAATGATCATTATTGGCAATAAAAGAAGGCCGTGACTCTTTACATGGATTTACATAGCTAATGTCGGTGTCTGGGTAAATTGCGTCGAAGGAGAGAGAATGAGAGCTCGCGACAACACGTGGCTCGGCGTCACGTCTGCGAATAAAAATGCGCGACGCAAAAAAAAAAAAAAAAAAAGAAGTGCCTCCAAGAGTAATTCTAAGCGGCTGTAAAGACGATCCGAGTTGCGTTTTATATTCAGGTGGGTCCTTTGTCGAGAGGCTCGACACGAGCCAAGGTAATAGACTTTCCCAAGCGCCATGCCACACTGCCCTCCCTCGCCCCATCTCCTACCACCTTTCATTCCCCGCATCTAAGCTCACGAGCAAGCCGACTTCTCTCTCTCGCGGCTCTTTACGCCTGACTTTCCGGCAGGGAGGGCAGCTCCTCCAGCAGCTTGCCTGCAGGTGCTCGAGCGCCTCTGATCTCGTTAATGTCGGCATATCCACTCGAATTTGCATTTTCCAGCGCCCAAAACTTCTTATCCGACCAGCCAGCTCTGCCGAGTATATATAGTCGATCAAATAAACCGCTTGGCTGCCTATGTACAACACTATACTGCCTGTAGTTCGCGCGGGCAAATTCCCTTTTACAAAGCTGCTCCTGCTGCGTATTTGCCGCGCTCGCTCGACAGTTGTAACGCTTTTAAACTTCGATCAGTCGAGCTTTTTTTTTTCTACACGCGCGCTCCTCTTTTATTTCTCTTTTTTTTTCGTCGTTGAGCTTTCGACGCGCAACCTCGTACGCAGCTGTCAAACGATCGGAAACGCGTCTGTGAGATAATGGTCAAATGAAAAGCTCGCTTCGAAATTGCAACTGGGTCAGAAAGAAGCCGAGGATATATTCGTCAATTTTTATCGCTCGAATCGTTCATACTTTTTTCGAAGAATTTTTTTTCGCCGGTAATCTTTTTCAATTATGCATTATTCATCGTTTAATCGTTTCTTGCGGCACAGGGACGTAAATGAAAGATTAACGACGGCCAGACGCAGAAAAATACTCGTGACTTTTCGCGAATGTCTTTCTGAATAAAAATAAAAAAAACTTTGTTTGCAACTTGAAAAGTTTATGAGTAGTAGGCCGTGCCTGCGCCTGGGCTCTTGATGATTACAAACTCCGTCGTGCCTGTGCAACTTTTGTACAAATCGGTGCCCCCTGCGCAGACTCATAAAAGCTCATTCTTGCAATTTTCGTCGTAACTTTTGTTAAGACTTAGCGCGCTCGCTCTTAAATCTTTCTAAAAAAAAGATCTCCTCTAAAGAGATCTTTTTTAATATATCCTATAATCTTTCAAAGCCCGCGGCCACATTTTTCAAACCATTTTCATTTTTGTAAAAGAGTAATTCCTTTCCAGAAATAATAATTAGGTAGAAAATTAAAAATATAACGTGTTTTTATTCGAAAAATTAATTAATTATTTAATAATCATATCGAATTCAGTAATAGTGCATAAATTGTATAGTTTCAGAAGAAAAATTTCTCTCAATAACATTTTTAAAGTATCTGGGTCAATGCGATTGAAATCAACTTATGGATTATTTTTCTTTTATTTCATTTCGTTTCATTATAAAAAATGTCGCGCTTATAGTTTGATTTAATCACACGCAGCATTGAAAATTTTTTCAATACTATTTTCCTATAGAATTCCTTTTAACAATACAAATCCGTATATAGTCTACACGATCAATATTCTGAATAATAGATGTTCGAATTTCGTTCCTGACTTCCGACAGTAATAAAATTTCAAAGTAAAAATATTAAACTAATTTCACGTTGATAAATGAAAAAAATTGAAAAAAGTCGTATTCCGAGAGTACGAATCAATAAAGTTACGATTACCGCCATTTTTTTTTTACAGCCGAGTTAGTTTGAACGAAATACTGTTACCCGCAGTATTTTTTATAGTCTTTATCCTGTAAGTCTCCACGAGCATACTTGCGAAAAATATAGTAGTAAAGTTTCATTCCACACGAGTCATTCGGAAAGTTCCTCTGATTAAATAGCAATCTGGAAAATTGCAGCTTGTGATCTTGTTTACGCGGCAGCGGCACGTGGATGCTCGTGAGCGAACTAGCAACTCCATATTATTGGCATATATAAACTGCAGAGATCGCGGAGAGCGAGAGCTTGCAGTGTGGCAGTATATAACAAGCTCATTAGCGCGGTTATTAAACCGATAACAGTGGGAAATTCAATATCACATACCGCGCCACCGCGATATGTATTCCGTCATTAACAGCAAACACGTTTACTCGAATAAGTGCCTTTGAAGTCTGCTTTTAATTGTAATCTGCGTCAAAGTGTTAAAACCGCCCCTCCAAAAAACAAAGTTTCCTATGAAACAACATAAAATACGAAACCTCGGGTCGTAAAGCAAAAAAGTTAGAGAAAAACAGAGGCGAGTCGGCTGCACGGGAGTTGCAGCAGTCGAAGGGTAAAACTCATCGGGAGAAAGATACATATAGAGGTTGCTGTTGCTACTGCGAGTCGGAGGATTTATGAGTCAAGCAGACTCGAGGGCGTATCCTACACTTTTTGGCAATTTCAGCGCGCGGGGACGTTATATAAGCGCTTTCCTCGCTGCTGCTCTCTCTCTCTCTCTCTCTCGCTCGCGAACATTTCTCGGTGGAATGAAATTTGCGTTGACGAACTATAGCTCTCGCGACCGGGCGCGACTATGGGTTACGTAAAAGTGCTGTGTGGCGCGACGCGCGACGAATCGATATCATCTATTCTCTGCAGCTCGGAGCGAGTGCAAACGGCCACTCCGACACGTGTCCTAAAACGGACATGCCAATGCAAGCGCGATTTATTCCTGGTGGCGTCAAGCTGTATTATAGTTGATTGCCTAATCTGCTGCGTACCTTTACGACTGCGCTACTTTGTTTAACTCTTATTCTTCTTTTCCCTAGACTCCTTGTTTTATAGAAGATAGAAAATACGCTTTTAAGGCTCATGCCTATTTTGAAGCTAATGCGCGTACCTTGCCTAATGTAGCGATATGTATCAAGCATTTCTACAAGGGCTGAGATATATTTGCAAAAATTTTACATATGGCACGTGAAATCAAAGTGAACATTGAAACCACCAAAAATGACAATAATCCTCGCATGATTATCAATTTGATATGTCGTTGTAAAGCTTTCTTATGATTTGGAATTATGCTTGGATCAGTGGTAAGCATGAGTAACGTCCTTACAAAATTTTTAGAAACTAACATCGTTACACTAGTAACGTCATTACAAGTAACGACATAACATTTTAAATGACATTGTAACGACGTTACTTTTTAAAAATTTTGTAACGAAGTTACACGTAACGTCGTTACATAACGGCGTTAAATAACGACGTTACTTCCAGAAAATGTGCCTTCGTTACTTTCAATACAACTAGCTAGTTGTTGAGTAGGCTTCTGCAAAAAGCGACTCGAGCTTTCAGTCTCCCGAGATGTGCTTTTGCAGGAACCGATTGGCTAGCCTAAAAAGGTAAATTCGGATAAATTAAACACTGAAAAAAAATCCTCTGGTAACAAGAATATTCCTCGTGTTGCAAGATGATTTTCTTCTCAAAATAGCTTCAAAAGAAATCCTCTTGTAACAAAAGGAATCTTCTTGTTACAAGAGGATTATGTTCAAGATCTTCTTGTTATAAGAGTACAATTTTTTTCAGTGTACCAATAAATACTTAATTTATTG
>JAWWMK010000032.1:1362390-1404532 GCA_035047105.1 Galeopsomyia nigrocyanea | reverse complement strand
GGAATAATTTTGTAACAAAATGATTTTATTTAAAATTAAATTCCTCTTGTTACAAGAGGCCTGTTTTTTCAGTGTACACTGAAAAAAATTGTACTCTTATAACAAGAGGACAGTAATCTTGAACAAATTTCTTTTGTAACCAGAGGATTCCTCATGTTACAAGAAGGTGTCCTCTTCATTGAGGAAAAAATCCGCTTGTAACAAGAAGATTCCTTTTGTTACAAGAGGATTTTTTCTCAGTGTACTGTAGCGTAAACGGAAAAAATAGGCCTCTTGTAACAAGAGGAATTTAATTTTGAGTACAATCATTTTGTTAGAAAATTATTCCTCTTGTAATAAGAATAATTTCTTCTTACGACAAAAGGATTCCTATTGTTACAAGAATATTTCCTCTTGTACCAAAAACAATCCTCTTGCTACAAAAAGAATAATTTTGCAGCTATAATGAGATGAAAGTCCTCTTATGTCAAGAAGAATCTTTTTGATATAAGAGGATTTTTTTTCAGTGTAAGCAAAATCGCAAAAATCTTATACGCGCGATAAAAATTTTTTTTTCGAAAGTAACGCGTTACTTTTTGCTGTAACGTCGTTACAATAACGCGTTACTACTGTAACGTCGTTACAATAACGCGTTACTACTGTAACGTCGTTACAATAACGCGTTACTACTGTAACGTCGTTAAAATAACGCGTTACTACTGTAAAGTCGTTACTTGTAACGACGTCACAAGTAACGTCGTTACGTAACGGTAACGTAACTCCGGAGTTGCCCACCACTGGCTTGGATGAAAAAAATGCTTTCATTAAAATAATTTTTAACAGGCTCATTCTGCAGAGCTTACCCTTCTTCTGGAAAAATACTGTGAATTAAATGGAAAGTAGCGAGTCTCCTTTTGCTCTCTCTTTTTTTCCCTGGAATTCGCAATTACGGAGACTTTTTTCCGACATACATTACGGAACGCGAAGATTTACAGTATTATGGAGGATAGAGCTGAAAGACTGCTTGACAGAGCGTCTTTGATTTTTGTTTTCAAGAAAAGCACTAGAGACTTTACCTTCCAAATCTACGAAACGTTCCGTCTGTTTTGTCCGCACAGCGTACTAATGAAAATAAATAAGCCGAGAAAGTATCGAAAAAGCTGGCGAGAGAGCTATCAGGTTAGGCGTAAAGAATTTGATCCGAGAAAGCTGGGCCCTCGGCTAACCGGAGACTGAAGACGAAGAAGAAGAAGAAGAAGAAGAAGAAGAAAAAGAAGAAGAAGCGAAAAAGGAAAAAGGGGGAGTAGTAGCTTTGTCGCGCAAGACTGTCGAGCGCACGGGGAGCTCAGACAATATTTTTTAGCGAGTTAAGCAAGTAATAAATTGGATAGGCTGCGCAAGCTCGGCGAGGCTTTCGGTGCAGTACAGCCGACGGTACGACAGAGCAGCGAGTCAGCGACGCCAGAGAGATAAAGAAGAAGAAAGATGAACAAGAGACTGGCCTGCTGCTGCTACTTCGTGGTCGACTTAGCCCTACTCACCCCCCATAAGTGAGCTTTTTCGTGGCGGCTAAGTGAGACGCGGAGCCGAAATAAATGCCTAAGAGACAAGCGGACAAGTACAAATTTGCGCTCTTGCGAAATCTCTTGGCTTTCGCTCGCTCGCTCGCGTGCTCGCGACCCTGATTCTCTTAGCCGTGGAAAATCGAGTAATTTACGCTCGTTTGTTATAAATGTGTCGGCGTCGACGTCGTCGGCTCTTTTTTTCCTTTTTCGCCGCGGGCTCGAGTATCATTTTACCTGATAAACTACTCGCCGCTACGACCCTGTTGATAGTACTAATTGGCCGGGATGAGAGATTATTACAAACTCAGACCTCTTAATCACGAAGAATAAAGTCATCCCTTGTTTAGCAACTGTAATGTAGTGTTTTTTTTTTTCAATCTCGAAATAGAAAAAAAAAAGAACGATTACGAAATATTCGAATCTCCGGCCGTTGGAATTTGAATTCGGGATAAGTGACGTGCATATCATTAGGCGAACTTGGCGAAATTCCGCGCGAGAATGTAATATTGGAAAAACAAATTTGAATTCCTCTGCGAGTCGGAGTTAAGGAGGGTTGGGCTTGGGACACACGGACGAGCACAAACAGCCTGGGAAAACGGGCGAGTCTTTGGCAGATATGGAGAGAGAGAGAGAGAGAGAGAGAGAGAGATATAGCAAGTGCGGCCTCCCTCCCCTCCTCCGGTCGATCGCGTATACATAACTCTGACAATAGTCGGCAGGCAGTAGCAGCGAGTCATCGCCGCCGCGCACTGTGTGCAAGTTGGGGCCTTTGGTATATATAGCAAAAGCTGCTGCTGCCGGCGGCGGCGGCGGCGGCGGCGTCAGTCGTCGCGGCGAGCTTTTATTTGGCTAGACTCCGTGGCGTCCCGCCTTTTGGCAGCCGTATCTGTACACACAAAACGAGGGAGAGACGCATGTAGAGATAGAGAGAGAAGCCACGAAATGTATTTGTACGATATGCGCCGAGGAAACGTTTGCGATAAAGGAATGCTAGTATATGTGCTGCGCGACCCTTGCAAGGCATGCGTCAGGCTAATTTGCTTTACGGCGATGCTACTGCCTCGGTGATGATTCGTCGCTCGGGCATGACTCAATCCCACATCCCCGCATCCATTCCAAAACATTGATTTTTTTTCTTTTCATCTTCTTTCGGCGCCTTTGCGTGCAATCAAACATTTTCAAAGGATTTCTCCGACTAATTTAGCATAAAAATCAAAATTATAATGTACAGCGACGAGCATCCCCGCGTAGCTTACAATTTGATCTGTTCGATGAATGTTCGCGCGGTAAAAAGAGAGAGCGAAAGAGAGCCCGAGAAAATCAAGCGAGCACGGCAGAGCCTCAAAGACATTCAAGACGGAAGCGAGACAGATCGGTTTTCGGAAAATTGGCCTCCTCACTTGGATACCTCTGGCGGCTTTTTGGTGGTTTAATGGGTCGAAGAGCTTGCTTGCTTGCCGAAAGAGAGAGTGAGGTCAAAGTGTAAGCTACAAAGGCAGATCAAAGTGTCGCTCGATGATGAAAGAGGACAAGGGGGGGGGGGGGGGCAGGAAATGGAGAAAGCTCGAGATTATACACGGCCGAATCGAACGGTTGGTTTTCTTCAAGAATCGACGCAATTACGCGTGAGAGCGTTATGGCAGTCACTCGATCGCCAATATAGTAGCATAGGGTCTGGCTGCGTGGTACTATGCCACTCGACGAGCGTGAATAAGAGCGAGAGAGCGGCAAGCTATATACGAGTGGTCACTCGAGACAGGAATCTTAGCTCCTTTATGGACTCGTTACGCGCGTCTCGCCTTAGGCTTTCAACTCTCGAGTACTCGGGCGACGCCGGCAAATGCTGCTCGTGCGGCTTCGACGACCTTGTCCTTTTACAAAATTGCCGACTGTCCGTCACACTAGCCGTGTGTGCTCCAGAGGCCGAACTCTCACCCTATCTCGACATTTTTCCCTTGATGCCCTCAACCGCTCTGGAATTTCACCTCACATTTTACAGGTCAGCACTCGCGCGCGGCTTTAATGCTCCTCTCGGCTTATTTCCTTGACACGCTCGTACTTAAAAAAAAAACAAAATTTTCGACGATTTTTCCATGTCGTTTGTCTCAAATATGTACGTTATTATAATTCTCTAAGATATCTTCGTCAATTTTCAGTCGCAAAATGAACTTTTATATGTAACGATGATAACAATAATAATTCGTATGATAGGATAATATGTTTCTTTATTTGATAGAGAGAAAAAGCGAATTGTGAATACGCAATGTCTGACCTATTTCGCATTCGTACCACTGCTGCGCGCCGTGTATTAGATCACTTTTGAAAGCACACGCGCGCGCGGGCGCGTTCCTATTGACGAGAATTATTAAACTGTACGCGAGCAGGATGCAGCGGCTCTCAAAAAGATATTCCGCGAATTACGTGCAATTAATGCGTTATCCTTTGCAGGGGATTCAGTTGCGAGTAATACCAGGGCGCATAATAATTTGCTGATTTTTATAAACGTGTAATTACAGGGGCTGGATATGATGGCGAGTCGACGAGAAATAAACGATGGAACTGGTAAAGTCGAGGAAAAAGTATATAATTAATGAGCGCTCGAGGAAAGAAGTAAATGAAATTCCATCGGAATCATAGATTAGGCGGGCTGTCGTTGGTTATAGAAAAGTATGTGGAGCTTGGAGGTGGCTGAAAAGTGGCGGGAGTGCGGCACAGCTGGCGCGGGACGCCAGGAGCGCAGGCTCGGGCGCCGGTGCTCGCAGTAGTATAGATAGCAGTAGCAATAGGAGCAGCAGCAGCAGCAGCCCCTCCGGGCGTCCGGGGGTAGGAGGAGGCATATACACTTCGCGCCGCCGGCGGACCGAGAGAGTCGCTCGCGCTCAGTTGTACGCTATCCACCCACGCACGTAGTACGCACGCCAAAGCTTTCGCTCCAGCACGTGCTGCTCCGCTGTACTGCATCACCATCATCGTCGGCACCATTGGCAACAACAACCACCACCAGCAGCAGCTCGCTCGCTCGCAGCCTAGCTCAACGTCGCAATTACCAACCAGGCACGCTCTCGTTTCTATCTCTCTATTCCTATTTGTCTGTTTTCTTTTTCCTCGTGTACATAAGCCGTATCGATCTTTTTTTTCTTCGCTTTTCTCTATTTTCTCTCTCGATCTTTTTTTTTCTTTTTTCTGCTGTCAGCTGCTTCTTCTCCTTTTTCTTCAAAACGAGTTTTAACTCTGGTCCGCTCGTGATTCTTTTTTTTTTGCGCGTTTTCGCTTCGCGCAAAGATGCGCGCCTCTGCTATACTACTTAGCCTGGGTTTGCGCGTTAATAGAGCTGTCAAGAGCGAATTACTGCTCGAGCAGATAAGAATGTCTTTTGCTTATCTATATCGTGTGCTCTACTTTCTATTTCGATTGTTTTTCTTTTACTTACTTTTTTCTCTCCGAATTCTTGTATCTTAGCTCTTCGTGAAGTTATACAGAGATGTCCCGCTTTGTTGTTTTAACTCAGATACGCTTTGCGTTGCATTGAGTATCAATTTTGAAGTTTACGACGTTCATGGAACAAACCTTATTGTGGAAAGTCTATTACGTAGCCAAACGGCATTTACCGCACTAATTTGTAGTTCGAGTAGTATGTGTTCGATATTTTGTCTCTGAAATTACTTCCGTATTATCGCAAAAAGTAACTGTTAATAATTAAAACGTCATTCGTTTGACGGCATATAAAACAAAGTTCAGAGCTCCAAGTTTAATTGAAACCCCGCGAAATTGAAATGGAAATTGCAGAGCGCAGAGGGAAGGAGGGCAGGAAAGTCGCAAACCAAGAACAAAGATAGTGTAATGAGTCGGCGAGGAGCCGGCCAAACTGTCGGGCTAAGCTGCGGCGGCGGTGACAACGTAGCGGCGCGTAAAACGGCTGCAAAGGTCAATCGGCAGACAGCGGCGGCAGACGGCGACATCCCGAGCAGCTGCTGCGAGGAAGCGGTATTGCGCGCCCAGGTATCTCTATCATGCCAAAGTTCAAAATGAAGCTTGGGCAAACAACAACAGCAGCAGCAGCAACAACACTACCAGCGACCACGACCGATTGCGCCACATTGCTCGGCCGAGTCGCGGGCAAGCCGCTACGACATACTTCCTAACCACTTCACTCTTAAACCAGACAATCCACTGCTGCTTGTTCATCTGTTTATTCAACAACGTGAGTTTCTCATTTCGCAGTTATAATTAATGATCTCTTGTTTTGTCGATGCTGAAGATATATATTGAAACAATATGATTTTCTTATAACAATCTAATATAATTGATTTCATTGGCAATTACTTATAATGAAAACTATAAGATTTTCTGAAAGTACCGTATTTTTCATAACGTGCTAATACAAGATTTACCATGTTCCGTGATGATATATGAAGTTTCTAGTCTTAAAATATGTCGGTTTAGTATCACATAAACTATATCGTTCCTAATAACAGTGTCATTACAAGTTAATCACCGGTTCTTGAGGCGACTATCCGAGTAGTTCTAATTTAATTATTAGATATAACTATGCTGTCAAATGACATTAAGACACAGCGATTATTAAGTAAGAACAGCTCGTTAGAAATTACATTGTAACGACGAGCATATAAATAACATCATCTATACATAGTTTTCTCGATGCACGTGGCGAACGAAGTTCATATGCTCGTAAAAACCTCGGCCATGTCGTCAAGTGCAAACCAAGCACGGATTTGCTTCATAAAGCTCGAGGCAATATTCGAACAACGCCCGCAGACCAGAGTTATTAAAACTGAACTTTAATGCAAAAATCTTTCTTTTCCCCAGCGTCTTTTTTTTTTTCTCTCGACCTTTTTTTTAACATGAATTTTAAAATCACTTTTTCAGTTTGGCAAAATTTCTCTTTAGTTATTTTAGTCTGAGATGTTGTTTTTATTCTATCGGGTTGGAATAATAATGAAAGATTTTCTATTAAAATCACTGAAAAATTAAAATTTAGTCGAAATTTTAGTAATTCCGAATAGAAATAAAGTTTTCGTACTAATTAGAGTTTGTGTTGGAATTCGACCTTGAAAGCAGTGCTTTTCGAACGTTTAATCCTCTGGTTGCACTGTAGATTACGAGCGTGTGCGACAGAGACAGAGAGATAGAGAGAGGGCACACCGAGTGAACCAGCTCGAGCAGAAAGCGGAGCGACAGGAAAAAGGAAGAGAGAGATGCAGTTCCTTGCCGCGCTGTCTTTTGCTCGAGAATAATGTCGTGGTCGCGAGGCGCGCCAAGGAAACGGATTCAGCGCGAGGAATATAAGTTTTCTGGTTTGCGAGCCGCGACGCAGTCTCGAGTAACGCTATACGTTTCCGTACGCGCCAAACGGAAACAAACAAAATATAAAAGGCGCAAGCACAGCGATGCGACGACGACATAGCAAACGAGAGCTCTAAAGTCTGATAAAGCGCCTCGAGATCCAACGTCAAGACGTCGAGGCTTGATTATTTAGCTTTCCCATGTTCTTACTTCCTTTCCTTCCTCTGTTTTACGCCATTCGCCAATTATTTGCTCAATCTAGGTCACTGTCTTCCTAGAACTTGCTTGCAAAGTGGAATTTATTCGTTTTCTAATTTCAAGCCGATTTTCCCTCGCATTTCCAACATCAAAAGGTAGACTGCTATGCTTTTGATTCAAAGATACATAAAATTGCAAATAAGTCGGATTCTCGGCCAAGCTGGTCCACTCGAGTGTTGAAGGCGTATAACAGTAATCTGCAGATTACTTTATAAACGACTCCTTCACGTTGTTAATTTGATCGCGTCATTAAAGTTCAACTTACTCGCGCGGTCGTCGTGAAAATTACGTTTTATCGGCGAAAAACTATGTCGTTATACCGATAAATTGAAGCACATTGGCTTCCTCTTTTGTGCAACAACAGCAGCAGCAGCAAGCTCGTCCGTCACGATTGTGTCTCTTTCGGTGAGAGCATCGTCAGCATGAGCGCGGAGCGCAAATAGTCGAAATTGCCGCACGAGCGCGAAGAGAGAGAGAGAGAGAGAGAATGAGATCGATCTTTCGGTGGGCGCAACATAAACACACGTGCCTCGTCGCCACGGGCACTGCTCTGTCGTTTAATGGGGCCGAAGAAATCACTCGCTCGCTCGAAAATCACAGCCAGCCAGCCAACTGGGCGAAATCGTCCGGAAAGGGGAAGGAGAACGCGCGCGAGGGAAGTCGAGGAAACGACAGTGTAATATTTCAACCGAAAGAGAGAGAGAGAGAGAGCTCTCTTTTATTTTCATTTTATTTCAACCCCAGCAAAAAAATAGACTTGTTACAGCCTTCACTTATTCTCCGTCCCATTGTCTACTGTAAGGATTCTGCCCCTTATTTAAAGCCTTTCGTTCGACTCATCTCAAACTTTTCTCAGACTCAGTACTTTCGACTCGATTTTTCTTTTGGGATGTAATACAAAAAAAACTGTCCCCCATAAACCCTCAAAAATTGATCATTTTTCTCGACTCAGTCTTGTATATAACAGATGATCACTCCATTTGACGAAACACAATCTTTCCGAGCTTTCTATAAATCGAGGCAAGTGCCATCAATTCCCCGCGTGACTCTGTAAACAGTATTTCACGTAGGTCGTCGGACAAACTTCTCTCTTTGCCTCCTTTCTTTCTCTTCCACGTATGTCTAGATAGACGTGTCGTGAAAAGGTCACGCGGTTGTTTGCTAAATGCGAGAGAAGGATGCGATCGGAGTTGAGCACGAATCATCGAACGAGATTGAACGAGCAAAGAAAGAGAGAGAGAGAAAGAAGGATATAGGGGCGAACGTTCAGTCGCGAGAGTGAGTGAGTCGTCATTTCCCGATCGAGTGTCTTTAAACGCGTGCAGCTCGTGCAGCTTACAACAGAGTCGACGAGACGTTGCTTGAAAAACAACCTTCTCAAGCTTCTGACCGAACTTGAATGGAAAAATATCGGGCGAAGCGCACTTACTTTGATCGCGAGCTTCGCGGATATTGAACTGCATTTCTCGCCTTTCGAGCACTTCTAGCATGCAGTGTGGACATTGTTGTCGTATCCTACAAAGGAATTCATCATGAAAGCTCTGCATTGGATTATTCGCAAATGCATGTTACACTCGTAGTTTAATGTCGACCATTTTAACTAAAACGAAGGTACATTGTACCGTCATATACATGCGCGCGCGCGCGCGCGCGCGCGGGTGTGTGTGTGTGTGTGTGTGTGTGTGTGTGTGTGTGTGTGTGTATGTGTGTTGGTCCAATCAATAATTTAGACTCGCTATCCACTGTTCAATGTGCCATTGGCTGCGAATTGCGGCCTAGAGTGCAGCTATAAAAATTTAATAGCCCCCCCAAATCTGTAGATTACTTTATAAACGACGCCTTCACGTTATTAATTTAATCGCGTCGTTAAAGCTCTCTCCTTGTGCGTAACTTACTTGCGCGGTCGTCATGAAAATTACGTTTTATCGGCGAAAAACTATGTCGCTGTATAAAAATCCACTTATATATACGGAATAAACTCCGCTGCTAACGGCTCGATCATCCACACCTTTTATATTTATCGTAGGAGAAAAAAAAAAGTTACAAAAACATCTTCGCGAGTTATTGGAATCCCTGAAATCAGAATTTCATCGAACGCTTGGTAAATCGAACAGCGAGAAAAAAAAAACCCCGATGACACGAGAAGAGAGAGATCCAACTTATTCAGGGCTATCGTGATATGGCAGCAAGCGAGAGAAAAAGGAAAGCTGCGGGTCCATCGCTTTTATCGGAGCGAGTCACACGTCGTCATTAATCAAAAAAAAAATCGAGGGTGCACATGGAAAATTTTGTTCGCATACTCACCGCTCTCGTGAACATTTTTTGACAAGCGTGCTAGAGTCAACTCTCTCTCTCTCTCTCTCTCTCTCTCTCTCTCTCTCTGTCTCTCGCTCGATGATATCTGCTGTTGGCGCCCGCGTTGCTTTATGTATATACGTTAACGTATATACGAGTGGCAGAGCGGAGGTGCATCACGCATGAGCGATCCATAAGGGTGGAATAAATTCGACAGAGACACGAGTCATTGATTTACGTATACAGCTTGATTTATGATTTGCGATCCGAAGCCAGCAGCAGTATCAGGAAGATCGCTCTTTCGCGTTTTGACTCCGCGCGAAAGATTTACGAGAGAGCTAGCTGCGACCACCCCGGGAACTTTTATTTTTACGAGCACTGCTTATGTCGATTGCTCGCGCCGCAAAGCTTTCAAGATTTCATGTACGAAGCTGGAAAAATTTAATCGCGAGAGCTTTCATTACACAAATTTTATGTATCACATAGTGCTTTCAAGTTCTTCGGATTTTATTGTTGTGGCTAAAATGGTATTATTGCCCGCACTTGTGAAATTCCGCAGTAAAATGCATAGAGTAAATGTTTACTTCTCTCTTGTTTGATGTTCATATATATACTCTGATTATCCTTTTCATAAATAAATTTATGCTTTGAAACACTTTGGCGTAGTCAGCTTACTCGCGTTCAAAATTTCGTGATCTATAGCAAATTCCTGCATGCCTCGTGAAATACAAAGTCTATGGTAATAGCGCGCACAATTGCCCGAGAAAATTGCTTCTGCTTAGCAGGGACAAAGTTAGAATTTCAAATTATCCAAATTGTTTGGATCGTTTCGAAGTTACGGCATCTTACTGATTCAATTTGTACTGATATAGCAGTTTCTTTGTTTGTCTATACATTCATTTAGCTCTATCGTATGCCTTACATAAGAGCTTTTGAAATCCGTCTATAACGAGCGATATGAACAAATAAAGTGAAAATAAAAGGCTTTCAAGAGAACTATCGACAAAAGTTGAATATATCTTTATTCATGGAGAGAAAGCAAGAGATACGTTAATGGAAAAATCCAATGGGCACAAAAAAAGCTCAACCGCACAATGTCCAATAAATCTTTAAAACGGATTGCGCGAAATAAAGCAGAGCGAGTGCAGAGAGGCGTATATAGCTAGAGAATGCGACTTATGTTAGTCTACCCGACTTATTCGGTTCTTATCGAATGCATAACAAATTCTTTCCAATGCTTCGGTTCTCTCCCGTTCCATCGTTCTCTCCTTTTTTTTATATCGATCGTCAGCAGTATAGCGGCTCAGACGGCCAAAGGAACCGACAGAGATGTACCTCTGAAATAGAGATCTCGGAGAATCCGACCAGCGAGGCTTTCGTGGCAATACCACGCGGCTTTCTATGTACGCACATAAAGAGAGAAAAAAGCCAAGAGACGAATCACACGTACGATTTATCAGTCAATATATTCGATATCACCCGGCTGCTCGCGTACCATCCCGCAGGTGTATGCAAATACCCTTTGAGAAAAAAGTGTAAGAGTTTTTAGGGGAAAAAAAAGAAGAGGAATAAACGTCGATTTGATCCTCATTTAATGACTCGCAGTTTTCGCATGACAACTGTGCGGGCTTGTATATCGCAAACGTCAATATTTACTTGGACGCAAAGAGAGAAAGAAAAAAGGTACATGTGCCTGCACGCGCGCAGTACTTTTGTAAAATGCGCAGTTGGTAATTTGGCGTTAATCCGTTGATGGACGAACGGCTCAATAAATATCGCGGAGCCCGAGAGCGCTGCTGTAGTAAGAGAGGCATTAGGGCAAGGAAAGCCTAGGTGGGATTTGCATATTTAGCAGTTTAAATTCCAGTACGGCACCGCGAGTAGCGATTCGTTAAGTCGGATTGCACGCGCGCCAAATAATATCTTTCTAATTATTTACGAAAGTAGAGATTAAGGAATTCGAAATTGAAAGAAATAAGAGACAGGAGAAAGAAAAAAAAAAGTTTGTTTGTCAGGCGAGCTGCGACGTCTTTTATCGCGGTGCTAGGTTCGAGTCAACGATCCTGTCGGCCGAGAAAGAAAAAAAACACGACGAGCCATTCGTCGAGGGAAGTCAGAGAGAATTAATTAAATTTGCCGAGAGCAATAGGGAAAGAGCCAAGCCAAGTACGAGAGAGTGCAGGGGAAGGGGGGAGAGAACTTAATGCGAGCCAGTTGAAAACAATAAATTGATTTAACTTCTGCGATATATATATATATACAAAGGGGGTTGGGGGGAGGTAAAGGTGGCGACACACCACTACTATGGTCTCTCTCTCTCTCGTATTGTTCAATCTCGAGCTCCCTTGGGCGCAAGTGCTGAGCGAGCGTTGATCTGTTTTCTTTTTTATGCTTCCCTTTCTCCTCTGCGTTTCAGGCTCTGCGCCCCAGCTGCTGGTTTTCCCTTTGGCTGAGCTTGCGCACCAGTAGAACTGATTAGGTTAACAGCTCGACAACAGGTGTTCAGCTTAAACGTCGGGAATCACTGCGCGCGCTCTGGCTTTCTCGGCTAATGAAGTTGGCAATCATCTCTCTCGGCCGCGCGTACTCTCTCTTTTCAATTCCCTCCTCCCTTCTTGCCATTTATTAACCATCTCATTTTCATACAAATGCCCGGGAGCTTTTGTTTTATTTATTTAAGTAATGGAATCAGCAAATTGTCTTGGCTTTTCCTCACGGATTTTTTATGCAAAAAGCAGCCATTAGCTGCAGCTTTCGGCGATGTTTAACGACCCTTTTGACCTTCTTTTTCGTGGTAAAGATCAAGACAATGTTGTGGTATGCAAATATTGTCGATTGAGTAAAAAAAAGTATGCCTCTGTAGGCTCATCAGTCAGACGTAATTCTACTTTAAAAGTACAACATTCAAGGTTAAATCTAACTGAATTTTTTTTAAAGTCCTATTATTTCTTACTTATTCAAAGTTTGCCTGCTGCGTAACTTGTTCAGCATCGAACTTAATCATACAACTTACATAATTATCAAATTGCATTATCAGTAGAAATTTGTATAACTCGGATAATGCTTGAACAGTGTATTCCTGCATTCACTCTAATAACTTATGTAAAAGCTCTGAAGAAACGACTAATAGCCGGCATAGACTAGAGGTTACGCAAACGGCTTATTAAGCCAGGAAGAAAGACTGTGGCGTAGATAAAGTTGGAGGTTGTTAAACTTTTTATTTTTCATACAAAGCTAACCGAAGAGCAGTTGGAATAGGAAATAACGAGAGCTTTATAAGCAGAGACGCAGAGTCGAGACGTGAGCTTCGCTCGTTAGTTAGCCGGTAGGTCGTGTCCGTATATTATTTGTCGCGCTATCATTGCAGGTGCTTTACTCGCTTAGAGCGAAGACGCATCCTCGCGTATGCGGTGTCTCCTTATTCAGCACTTTAATCCCGCATGGCAATTTCTGCCAATCAGAGCTCTTCAATTAAGCTCTTGTGTGGTTATAGGTATTCCTCAGCTCGAAAGCTCTTTTCGCGTGCTTGTCGAGGAGAGTTTCTTTGATTTCTCTCTTGGCAGCAGCAGTCTCCTCTCCTCGACATATCCATTTGGGATTCCGTCGGCACTCGAGGCGTGCGCGCGAGCAAGATATAGATTCAATTTCGAAGCGAGAGTGTGCATTGCGATAAGGCAAAACAATAGCCGACGAATCGAGAGGAGTCGCGCGCGGCAGAGAAATAAAAAAAAAGGGGAAATAAAAGAAGAGAGAAAGAGATGAGACATATCGAAAAGCAACAGTCGCCGTCGAGAGTTGAATAGGCCGCGAGAGCGCGAACTGATCGATACACAGGCGTGCTCCGACGACAAGGACGAGTTTCAGGATCGCGGGCACATTTAAAGTTCTATAGCCGCTCAGTTGAGCGCGCGCGCGCGCGCGACTAAAAGCAGCCAGAGATAAAGTTGCATCTACAGAGCCAAAGACTGCCGGATAAGCGAGTAGCGTTTCCCTGCTGTTTATATCTTGCCACGGCCTTGCTTGCGTGTGATGTGTGTTTATTCGGCGACCGATTCTCTCTCTCTGTGTAAATACCAATAACTCGCACATCGAATGCTCAGCCGCGATATAGAGAGAGATTTGCTCGTTTCCCGAGTTCAATACATATATACAACGCACGTGCCCCCCTCCGATTATTGATTAATTCGGTTACATCGATTTTGCCTATACTCTCGCAACACGCCGCTAGCAATCGACGTGTGCTTCGAGCGAGCGCTCGCATGAATTAGCCTAGTGCACCGCACGCTGATGCGCATTTCCGATAACTCGATCCAACGCACTTATACGAATATGACGAAATCTATAACAAAAATGCACTTTTTTGAAGCCCAAAAGGGAAAAAAATTGTTTAACGCTATAGTGTCGGAAAATGCTCGTGAACATTGGAAAAGTTTACAGGAACTACGTTTTCAGGACATTCCCATTGTAATCAAATAGGCTTAATTTCAGTGAAAAGAGGCAAAAAATGTCATTTGGTTGAAATGCTGATTTCTCGGCTTCTAAGGCCGCTAGAAACATTTTTGACCAGTTAAAATTTTAGCAAAAAAGAAGACCTTTACGTAGATATAAGTTATGTTTCAAAATAATTATGCGGTAAAAAGTTAACAAAATAATAAAAAAATTCAATCTTCAGTTCATTAAAAATATGGATAAAATACCGAAAAAAAGTAGTTCTTGGGGACTTTTTTAATGTTCACGAACATTTTCCGCCACTATATGCCTTCAAAAAGAAGAGAAAAAAATTCCAGAACCTCTAGCGTTACAAATTTTTTTTTTCTATTTTGGGCTTTAAAAATGTGCATTTTTTTGTAGATTTCGTCATATGCGCGAACAATTTTACCGTTATTTTATTTAAATTAAAAACTGTTTTCTTCCGTGTCACGCAGAGAGCGGCATCCTTTATTTTTCTGCAATATTTCATGTTCCAGGGCTCAACAACATGTCTGGAGCGAATCTACGTGCCGCTGACACCAGTCCCACGCGTCAACCAAGGTAACGTCTCTCGCTATAATTTTATTTGCGCTCGCGCTGTCAAATAAATTTACCATGCTGTAAAATTCTGCCACGCGCGCGCTTCAGATTTTATATACCTATATTTCACTATGTATGTACTGATTATGCTCGTATTTCATAGAGTAACAAGTAAATTTCATTAAATGCTCAGCCTCGAATTATATTTGATCCGGTATTTTAATTTCGCTTTATTTAAAGTGTTAATATGGTTTCAGAGGCCAAATTAAATAATACTGTTCTATAAAATTTACCTTCATATAATTTTGCTTCATTCGCATTTTCATTTCACTTTATTGAAAATGATAAATTAGCCTTTCATTACTCTATATTAATAAAGAATAATTGCGCTATAATATTAAAGAATAATTGCGCTATATTAATTGATATTAAAAATGATATCGCTTATTGTATTTTCATAACATTTACGGATAATTGATGAATTCACGCGGAATTTACATTTCCCGTGTAATATTCACTTCACAAATTAAGTGAGCGTTTTTAACAATTAAAGAAAAATTTTTACAATGCTCTTATAGCACTAAGTTTTTCATAATCATACTACGATAATTATTCGAATTTTTCGTAAATTAAAATTCTACCAAGGTATATAATAATGATTTTCGAGAAATTAAAAATGGCTTTAAGTGTTTAAGAAAGCGATTTACTAGTTTGGTGTCTCGTTAAAGTTTGTCAGTTATATAGAGGTGATTTTGTCTCAAGTATCAAAAGTACGTCACAATTTCAATTAACAAAGTCAAATGGATTGTTGCGTTGAGGGAGAAACAGACGGCTTTTTTCATTATTCCATCACAAAAATAAAGATTTGTGACTATTTTTCGCAGATCGCACGCTTTCAATATAGATAAAAAAAAATAATAATACGCCTCTCAAGTCCAGATGAAAAAATAATTTTGGCAAGAGAATGCTGCCTATAAGCAAGCGACTTGATCCGGGCAAGGCTTATTTGCGTATGAAAGAGAAAGGGAGAGCTTCCAGAGCAGATTTGGCGTATAAAAATCGGCTTTATGGGTATCGACGTCGATCGTTAGGAGCTCGTCAAAGCGAATGATCTAGGCATCATCGGAAATGTATATCAGCTAGCCGATATAAAAGTAAGCCAGTGCGCGCACAAAGGACGAAAAAGCTTGAATAAATCGTCGGCCAAAGGAATCAACGACAGAGAGAGAGAGAGAACGTCGGATTGATGGAAGGACTATTAAACCCGCCTTTCTTTTTTCATCGAGGTACCCACTATACCAGGCATCGCACTTCATCGCCGCTCATTCTCTATCACATATGGGTGTGTGTGTGTGGGTGCGTCTGTATCGAGCAAGCGAAAAGCTTTTACAGCGGATTCAGCGTCGGGCAGTGGTCCATGATATTGGCAAGTGAGGGGGGAGAGAAGGGAGGAGGGCTGCGCCAATCGATATAGGCCTAGCTATGGAATTTCGTGTCATCGCACCGTGGCACTTTTCAGCCTCTCGAGCGCTTACTATGCGTGCTTTGCGAGTATATGTATATGCATGTATATAGGGACGCGCGGCAAAAGTTACAAAAGTCCTTTTAAGGCTTGCGACTCGACTATCTCGTGTATATATATACGCTCCTCGCAAATGGGGCTATACACCCAAGGATTTGTATAGCTTGTTGTGTCCCAAATAAGCGAGGAGATATCTTCTGTATAGCCGTATATATATGAAAGGCTTCGCATGATGAAAAACGCGCGATATCTCGCCTGATTTCATTTTTTTTTCTCCCCTTCTTTTGCAGGCAAAACAGAACCTACAGTCTGGGACTACCTGCCCGGACGTCCCTTTTTCCCGAATCACTGCTCACCGACGGTGGCCTCGCGCCACCTCCCCTGCCAAGAAGAAACTCTGCTGCGGTAAAATATCATGAACTTTCTTTTTTTTTTTCCTTATCGACCATTCTCTTATTCAGATATATGTATACTTATTTTATCTGCGATATTCATCTTCTTTCGCGGTATCTCTGCCATTGACACGTTATTTTGACCGATGACTTTGCCGATAAATTTATCCCCGTAACCGCGGAACTTTTGTTATTTATTGTTTTGATATATTTTTTTAATTATTTATGCGATATAAAACTTCGACACTTTATCACCAGAGCCGTCGGAACACATTATTCATCTTCCATTTATGAGAGCAACAAATAGCTGATTTATTGCACATATTTTTTTTCTGCGTGAGTTAATATAAAATTTAATTTCGCTGTAAATTGAGATAAATCAATTGTATTTTCTGCAATCGCGCCAAAATATATAAATCTGTAGCACTCGAAATTTAATAAAGTATACTCAATTCACGATGAAATATATATTTGTTTTACAGATTGCATGAAACATTCCAACACTACATAGCACCACGCACACAATAATACAGCTTCACTCAATCAATTAACAGTACCTGCAGTTTTTTTCATTCCACGCGATCACGTATAGCACACACGACACAACAAAATACAAATCGATATAATCAACTTGCGAGCAAATATGGATACAGCCGACAGCCATACAGGTAGACGTTGTTGGAGCTTGAGTATATCGATTGCCATAAGCTGCAGCGTATAATCAATTTAGTGCGAAGCGAGGCAGATCAGTGTGGCGTATCGACGCACATAACAAACTGCCAACTCGAAACGTTGATGAGTTGATTTTGTTTTAATTGAATTTCGTCGGCGCAAGTTGAAACGATGCACGCGAGCGCATAGTTGAAGTGGCTATTGGCCACAGCTGTCGCGCATACACAACGTGCACTAGTCTGCTTCGCTCGACTATAACAAAGTGCATAAATCAAGCCCAGCTGTAATCAGCTCAGAATCAGACTGCCTCTCAAGCGCGTACTAGCGTAGTTGTATATACAAAGCCATTGTTACGTGTTCGTAGCCATCAGTGGTGAAACCACCGATTCCAAAGCGCAGCAGATACGAGAGGCCCATCCCCGTCAATCAGGCCCAACAACAGCCAAAGCAGCAACAGGAGCAAAAGTCACAGCAACAGAGCAGCAACAATGAGTCGGTCGCGCGTCGAGTTTGGCAGGAGGAGATCATGGGCCCGGGGTTCGCGGACTTCGAGGCGAACGAGGCGGCGTTCGCTAACCAGCAGCAGCAGCAGCAGCCGACGGTTCGCGACCCCAACAGCGCCGCTCTCGACCAGGCGTCGCGCGACCTTGGCAAGAGCTTGCAGAAGGTCACCGCCAAATCCTCCAGTCCCGGGCGTAGCCACGAGCGCAGCAGGAAACATCAGCCGACCTTGAGAGCCAACAGGTTTGTCGCTGTGTACTTTGCAGTTTGCTTTTGTCGCACGCCAAAGTATTGTCACCTTGAACCTTTCAAGGCGCGGACTCCCATATACGAGTATACTTTCTGGCTCGAGATCATTTCCGCAAAGTTTCTCAAAACTCGCTGTCTCCGCTCGGCAGTCGAGACTTTTTGTAAACAAGCCGTATAATGCTTATTTAATTGGCCCTGGAGAGAAAGGGAGAAAGCCAGAAAGCGAGCGAGTAATAATAGTCGAGGGCGGCAATACGTATCGCGGGGATGAGTGATGGAGGGTCGTTGCCGAAAAATGAAAAGTCGCGTCTTCGTCGGAGGGATTGTGTTTGTACGTGTGTGTGTGTGTGTGCGTAGGTAACCTTGTTTCTCGAGATACGCGCCGCCTTTCCCATAGATATATAAAGTATTTGGTTGAGACGAGTTGCCGAGGTAACTCGCACAATCGCCTTATATTTTCTTTCCCCTAATACACACAGCTGTTCGATTGCACTCTACTCACTCGGAGAGCTTTCGAGAATCACTCGAGCGTACGATAAACGTGATTTTACTTTTTCATGTTGCATGAAAGAACGTCAATATCATTGATTCTTGTAAAGACTATTGGTTACTTCAATTACTTGCAATCGTTACTTAAAAGTTCGACTTGATGCTACGTTACTTTCGACGCGTAACGTTGTTGATGGTTTTTGAATGAGGTGAATGAAAAACTTAGCCGCCAGTTTTATTTTCGACAGTCCCGATTCGATTCGATTGGGGATTTATTTTTTCTCTCGTCAACAGTTGGCTGGCAAGTATAACGCACTCGCAAGTCAAGTTTCTCGTGATTGATGATAAAATAACCAATATCTGTTCGTTTTTTTTTTCTTTCTCACACCCGAAGTTTCTCGCATGAACTTTGGGGGAAAGATTATCAATCGAGCTCGGAAGTGGAAAGCTTCAAAAAGTAAATCAAAACGTTCGGGAAAAAGTGTGTGGCAATCAAAAAGATATTATCGCGGCACTGGCAGCCAGCGGTAATAACTTTTGAAAAATCGTAGCTACGGCAAGTTTTGAAGGCGGCTTGGAAAAACTTGGTCTGTTATACAGATCGCCGAGGAGAGGCCAGCAGCGATCGCCGTCGAGCAGGCGCCAACAGTTGCAGCAGCAGCAGCCAAGATCAGCCGAAGACGAAGATGACGAGGACGACGAGGATTTGCCAGTCAATCAGCCGGGCAATAAGTTCGCCGAGATGCAGGCGGCTTCCAGGCGACTCGAGAGGCGACTGCCAGAACTCGAACGCCGCTTTCACGAGACTGGCCTTTTGCGTCAAGAGGTTTGTAACGTTTACATACATAACTCGCTCGACATTCGCCAACCAACTTTAATACTCTCTGACGATTGTAAGCTTGCCAAGCATACCGCAAAGAGGAATACCACGTACTCGTTAAAACCGACTTATCGACGCATCTAATTGGCGTGAATTAAGCTGCTTTCAATATTACGCCTATAATATTCAACCCACAAGAGTATTCTGATTTAAAAACATCGATTATTTCTTTTTTTTCTCCCTCTTTCGTATTGCGAACATTGGCATTATATTGTTAGAATTCGTAGTACAAATTAATCACTCTTCATTGAAAATTATTCGCTCATTAAAATTTTCTCTGAAGTGACTGCACGACGTATTTGCGCTCTCAATATTGAAATTTTTCGAAACATTCATTCCGCCTTTGATCTACAAACATACGTGAGTCGTTTCTAACGAACTCATTTCACATCAAAGTACTAAAAGCTTTTGAATAGTTATGGCTTCATGTCAATTTTGAATTCTGCTGCGAATGTACTCGAATGGAATAAAATAATTTAAAAATGTTCGAATGGTAACCTCGCTTCTACCGATACCGCTTTTGAAGGTTTTTGGAATTAAAATAAGTATATTCAAAAAGACCAATACTGTTCGGCATAAAGCGCAGCTGCCACAGTCGAAAAATACAGCATTCTACAGATAATATTTCGCTTACACTCGCAGACTTTTAGGTTCTATCGGTAAACTGTCAGCTTTTCGAAGTGCAGACGTTTCAATCCCAAACATTGATTACAATAAAACATGAAAAATAAAGTATGTGTCAATGCGCTTGTAGATTCAGGATTCGAGCAAGCGCGAAAGAAACAACACGGAAAAGCTGGAGAAGCTGCCGAAGGCGACGCAGACGAATTTGCCGCCGCCGCTGAGTTCCATCTGTCAAAGTTCGATACCAAGCAAGCCCGTGAATTCGCGGCAGGACAGCAATGTCTCTTCCGACAGCTTCAGCCAGACGAGCTCGCCAAGTTATACCAGCAAGACCATGGAGGCGCCTCTGCTTCCCCACAAGCACTCTTCTAATGGCAAAGTTCCAGGTAAGTTCTTAAGCTTGCTACTCTCGTCTCTTCGAGTTCGTCTATGTTTTTTTGTTGTTGCTTCACCTGCCGCAACGCTGATGATGAATAATTATGACTTTTTGAGAAACCGAAGAAAAAATAACACGTCTGACCAGGCGTCGACGATACTACTTGTATTGTCGACGCTTGTTGTCAGACGTATTATTGCCAGAAATACGGGAGATTGTTTTTTTAACGTAACACTCCACGACGATGGAGCTCATTTGGGATAAGAGGGTAAGAAGAACGGATCGGAAACTTACTGTTATAGGTAGAGCTCTGGCGCCTGAGCCAGAAAATCCGCCGGGCAGTCCAATTACCAAGTCCATGAGCACTCCAGCGAGCCTGCAGACCATCGTCAGGTGTCCGAACGGAAGCAACATGTCGTTACATCACCGAGTAAGTACGCCAAGCTTATAAACTCCAAATGTCCAACATAAGCTGGCGCCCGTGGAGAGTTTCGAAGCCGTCGCGAGCTCAGCTGGAAATCTTACGAGTTGCGCCCGTCGCAATTGCAATTAGGGGGAGAAGCACGAGGACAAGCGGCCACGCTGGTAATTGCGGGACAGGAGAGTTGAAACCCTCGACGTTATATTTGATCAAAGCTCGCGCGCTCGACAAATGTCAATCGTCGCTCGATTTCCCAGCCCATTTAAATCCCGCCAGATAGCATCCACGAGGCTTCTCCTGTCTCCAACTCGACCAAATCAATTTCCGACTCACTGTATTTCGGCCCTCGTCTAAATTCAAGCAGCTTTCCTCTGCAGCGGCTTAAACGAACTTTCCTTTGCAGAAGCTTCTAAAATGCACTACAATCGCTAGCACACTGCCGAGATGAATTTTACTTTTAAATGCCCGATTATATTTCCTACGTTTGATGAATTTTCGCAACAAAATTTGCAAGTTTGGATCGATAACCGATGAAACTACAAGTGCACGGCTGCAATTTTCCTGCTTGTTCAGCGCAAACTTGAATCTAATAAGGACTTAAAATTTATGTGGTTGAAATTTGGAGTTACTTCGCGTATAGAACTTTATTATTATTATAGTTATTCCAATTATTCACTGGGATTTGGTTTTCGGATACTTGGCCAAATTTTCTTTCAATTACGCGCAACCCACATGATTTTAATGATCAGCGTGACCTACAGTATATCAATTTTAAAATATACGTTGTTTTTGGGTATTGAATATCAGAGTAGAGATGAAATTCGATTGTAATATTATTATTGTCTCGATTAATAAACCGATAAGAAGCGTCGATGACTGCGCGAAAATTGATTCGATAAATAGGGAAATCCACTGATGAGATCCGTATATAGAACATGGAAGCGTGTGCTATCGGAGGATTTGTGTGCTGATGGGAATTGGATTTCCGTTAATGAAAGACGTCCTTAATCTGGCTTTTGTAGATCATGAGGCGACCGAGCAGTCACTACGTGACTAGGGGAAGGCTGCGCTTTCGATTTGCTCAAGTTTTGGTCAATGCTGTTGCACTCATGGCTATAGCTGGCGGTTTGGCAGCCTACTTCAAATGTAAGAACATTCTTTTTCTATACGAAATCGTTATTTTCAATTACAGTGGTACAATATAAAATATTATTCGTTTTTTTTTCAAGTTGTAGCAATTTTTACATCAATAACACATGAAAAATTACATGAATGGCGTCGGAAAATGTATCATAATTTGATGTCGTTCACACGACATATTATCATCTGTAATACCGTATTATATTGATACGGTCTAATGAACAACTGAAGCTATTTCAATGAAGAACCTGTACCCTACATGAATACGGTTTTTACTGACTATTACCCTAATCGCTAGCTAAGCCACCATCATTATCTTCATTACTACCGCAATCACAGTGGCTAATTAATATCTCTTTCACATTAGTTTTAGTAAGAACCTTCTAATTGTGTCAAATTCCTTTAATAAGTTTGTTGTCTCGCTGATATAACATGACACGACATATTATACAACTACCTAATTTGCTAATTTAATGAGTTCCACTAAAACATCGACAGTTAATCGAAATGGTAATGTTGTGATAAATCCCTAGTGAGATCAGCGAAACGTCTTTCATTTCTTCGAGCGAGAACGAATCTACGAAGGAATTTTCCCATGAAAGATCACACGGTAAAAGCTTGGACTTTATTTGAAAGGAACAAGTAGCGAGGAGGGCTCCTTTCAAATAAACACAATGAATATACGTAAAAGCTAACTCTTGGCGAGTGAGTCTCTCAGAAAGCACTGCTGAAAGAAAGCAAATAACATTATTGCTCGAGACAAAGCTGAAACCGTGGAAATGCTTTTCACAAAAATCACAATATCCACGAGTCATCGTGAGATTAACGTGGAACCGAATAAGAAATTATTTTAACTGTTTGTTTAAGAAATAAACGAAAACAAATGTAATTACTCTCGATGTTGTTGAGGTTCCTTTTCGTTTAAAAAGTGTGTCTCTTTCTCTTTTACGCGATTGAAATAAAGTAACACGAAGTAGTGAAAACATGGTGATGAAATTAGGGTGGAAAATGATGAAAAGCCGAGTTGGTAAACAAAAACGTCGAGAGCAGGAAAATGTGATTAGACGATAGAGCGAAGTAAAAGAGTAGAATTGCACGAGAGCGAGAGAGAGTGGAGTGGAGCGCCTAGTCGGAATTCGTGTTCCCCCGTGATTCGTTTAATCGCTGAAAATCTCATTTGGGCGTTCTTTCCCTCTCGCTCGCTGGCTCGTGCAGGCAGTAGTGTGTATGTCCGGATGGTCAGGCGCGGCGCACGAGGGCGCGAGAGGCGAGTTGAAATAATTTACGCCGCCGGGAGAGGAGGAGGCAGCGGTATCTATATACAGGCTCTCTGTGGCGTTTATGCACGCGCATGCCTCTCCCTCCCATCGGTGTGTGTGTGTGTGTGTGTGTGTGTGTGTGTGTGTATCTATACCTTGCGTCACTGAGAGTGAGCTGCGCTTTCGCTTGAATTATGGACCGCGAAAGAGCGCCGCCTATATTACGTCCTGTGCTCAAGGGCTTGCACAACCTCCGCTGTCACTAGCCGCTATTACTTTACTATTCCTACTTTGCAAATTATCGTTTCACCCTTTTTTGCGTGTGTGGCTTTTTTTCCTCTTTCCTTTGGTCCAGTAATTACTTTTACTTTTGGCGATGATTTTGGACGGATGAGTGTGAGAGCAGTGTGCGATGCATATCAAATACTCACGTTTTGATTAAAATCAATGGCAATTTGACAGTATATTATGACAGTAATTAAGCGTGATAAATTGGAGTTGATGAACTTCTATACTCTTTGAAACCTTTGATTATGCAGCTTACAAATTATTTTACTTTCATTCACATTTATTCTATCATTTCCACTGATTAACAATAAACCGTTGAATGTGTTTATTTAGCTTACCCGGAACCAGCAATCAAAATCGCCAATGACGAAAAAATTGCTGAAACAGGCAATGAAGTGGCCGTTTTATCTGAGCCAATTTTACTAATTGCGGAGAAGAAAAATCCAGCTCCTGGTGTTTGCTTACCAATTATCGTCGATTTTTGTCGATACCATAAGGTCAGTTTATTTGTTTGAAACATTCCTGAAGTATTTACCGTTTGAAATTATTCTAGTGAAAGAACGGAAATACTTTGTGTTGAGTGTGATGTATAATTATATTGGTGTAGCTGACGCACATTTGATTAAGAGAAACGCAGAAATGTATATTTATTTTTAATTATTCTTTGAAATTCACCCTCGTTTCATTAGAATTGCGCTCCCACGTGGAAACGTTTGATAAAAATAAAAAGCAAATATTTATTCCACGTTCCATGAATTTTTCATATTTTTTCAAGTAAATATCGGATTTACTTGGAAAGTCTTTTTTTAACACTAGGATAATATGTAAAAATTCATGAAATGTGGAATATTCAAATGCATAACTTTAAAATAACGCAAATTATAATATTTGCTTTTTTATTTTTACGATACGTATGATAGTCTATTGTTCGGCAAGTATTTGGAATTTCAACGTGTATTTGGTTGATAATATTTCAATATTTTGCGGTTGAATTATTCGCGATACGTGAGCGTCATAATTATCACGGTTAACTTTTCCTCAGAATAGTCGGAGTTGCATTAGCGAGCACAATAAAAGTTAAAGAGTTCAGTGTACGCGCGAGCGAGAGTTATAACGGTGGAGAAAAAGTGAAAAATGAGAGAGCGAGAGACGCAGAAAGAATTAATCAAGGGCTTGTGTTGCGTCATGGTGTTTTGCAGATCCCCTACAACTTCACCGTGTTCCCGAATTACATGGGAAATTTCCGGCAGCGCGACGCCCAGCATGAGCTCGAGCTCTACGACTCTGTTATCGATGTGCGCTGCTACGAACTTGCGGCTCTCTTTCTGTGCAGCGTTTTCGTGCCAAAGTGCGGAGCGAAAAATGGTCAAGCTGTTCGGCCCTGCAGAAATCTTTGTCTTGGTAAGTTCTCGCTTTAAATAAAAGTTGCATGAGCGAGCTTCTGTCGCCGAAGCACGATGTAACTAGACATGGGCTCCAAACTATACTAAACCTAACGTATATAAATTATTTTTAACGTTTAATAGAAGAAGAATTTTGCTTGTTTCAAAATGACAATTTCATTTTCTGTTAATTTTCTTTGTAACGGGAGACTTGCAATCGATTCAACGAGAAATTCTGTTTATTTCTGGGAAAATATATAGACGCTTGATTGGATATTGCATTACTCAATAGACTTCTGTATACGGCAACTGGATTCCTTATTCAAAATAATGGAAATTGTAGCGGAATAAACTTCGCTATATAGAATCTTATGATTGAAATATTTCTTTTGTCAATAAAGCAATTGCTGTTCCGTTTTCATAGATATAATTTCTTTACATTATTACTGTTGATATCAGTGCATTTGTGCTTATTATTGTTTCGTATTTATTCTGAAAAAAAATGTAAAGTTTCTTAACTTTCATTTTACAGACAGTAAAATATAGAGTTCCAAGTTGCATATATGCTAAGGATTGATAAAAAATTGTGGAAACTTATTTTTATTCCATCCGTCATAACTTCCAACCATCTACAAATTCAGTCGCAATGACTTTGAAACTCGGAAGGTCCCTGATATGCACATCGCAAATTGAAATTGAATATGTTATGCTGTTTTTTTTACAGAAACCAAACGGCGATGTGGCTTCTTCTTAGAAGTTTTCAACTTGGCTCTCCCCGATTATTTGGAATGCGAGATGTTTCCCGAAAGTCCAGATCCAAATCTATGCGTTGGACACCAAGAAGTTATTGAGGCGGAAAAGCGTGCTGCAAAGCCAGGTAAATGCCGATTATATCTCTAATAGCATATGCCGAATACATCCGCAACAAAAGTGTAAATGAAAAATTTTGTGATGATTGTATGGCAAGGTTTTTTGAAAGTAAGAAGTCTTCTCAGGCTTTTCTAAAATCGACTTGAATTGCTCTAATTTCGAAGATCTTAAATTAAAAAAAAAAGTGGTTTGTTGGAAACGCCCAGACCGTGAAAATTTATTATAAAGAGGAAAAAAAGTGCATTTAAAATATGTGGGTAGAGTGCAAGAGAAAGAATCAATTAGCGAATTAGAGAAATTTATTCAATAAGCAAAACAATGCAGGTTATAGCTCTAGTGCAAAGCGGTTTCGCGGAGAGCCGTAGATTCTCACTAAACAACGCAAGCTCGCGAGGATGAATAAGAAAGATCCGAACGTAATCGAGGGCCTTGCATTGTTCGAGCGCGTAGTTTTCCGGGCTTAGCAGGCAAACGGAGCTAATTGTAAAGCTTGCGGCGCGGCGCGGCTTGTTGAACGCGCGCGAGCGCGCATTGTTTCGAGGTGCGACTGCCAACGAGCGCGCATTGTTTACAGCCGACGCGAGCTTGCAGCCCAGCTCGTTTGTGCGAGCATTGTCAGTTGCCAGCAGCAGCAGCGCCAGCAAAATTTGCCTCGTTGGAGCTTTGCTCTCTCACTCAAATCTCACGGAAAGAATAACGTACGCGAGCTCTCTCTCTCTCTCTTTCTCTCTCTAACTCACGTGTAATCGTTCGTTTAGACAATCGATTGCAGTCGCTAAACGCTTCGAGTTATTCGAGAAAGCTGCTCCTCTCTGACAAATGCAATTACCACTGCTGCGGTGCTTAACTTTAACTGCCACGGATAATGGTCGTTTCTCCGAGTAGGTGGATCGTGAGCGAGGACACGACATAAAAATTATTGCGATTAATGGACTACTGCAAATGGACCTCGCAACCGCCGAGTTTCAGACGACATTTTCAGACTGCATCCTCCGCTGTGTTGCGCTCACTTTCACCGCGAAACGCTCGTATCGCATTAAATATCAATTTCAACTGCAGAACAGCTCCGACTTTATTCACTTGCGTAATCTAATTTTAATCGAGCGTTACCCGCAGTATTTTCTATTATGTAATCGTGAATAGAATCCGCGCCAGTGAATTTCAGTCGAACGGACGCGTATTGATTTTCTAGATTCAAAGACGGATAGACAGCGCTGAAAACGTTGTATGCTTCTGATATTTTAATAATAGAATTCGCTGGGGCTCGTTTCATATGTACCTATATTGCAAGCGTATATAGAATGGAGCCTTAATCCATAAGCTTTAGCTTCGCTCATTAAATCCCGTATTTTTTTTATCCAATACGTCCTATTACCATGATTTAACGAGGCAACAACAATAACTCGGTTCCTTTTTTTTATCCCAACGAACGTTAATTTCCAATACGAATAACAGTTTGATAAATCAGCCGAAGCATCGGGATGGGGCTGTTTTTCGGAAAATGATACCAATTACACAACGCGATAAGAATGACTGCGACGGCTGAGCTCTGGCCCAATCAATGTTACCCAAATAAAATGTCACGGGACGAATATAATATCAACGAGGCATACGCAGTATAGGCGCTATACAGTCAGATGCGTACAGGGGTGAATTTGAAGACGAGAAGTGGTACGCCACATCGATATTCCCGCCCTGCGAGGGGGGATGAGGTATATAGACACGAGCAGCTCGTAAACGGCCGTCGCGATGCATCGATTCGCCGCCGAGCTCTGCGGTTAATTAAGATTAAATTGTCAACTCGATTAAGCAAGAAACTCTGTTCAGCTACGCGCTACTTTGCACTTGAAAAACCTCCCCACGGCTTTTATCTCTTACTTCTTTTTTTTTCTTCTTTGTGCGCTGTTTGTATATTATCAGATGAGACACTGGGATTACTCATCTTTATTGCTGCTCTTATTTCGTTGCAAATTATTACATAATGCTTCACTCAATTTTCGATTAACTCATTTGTTCGTTAACATTTTCGTACATCAATGAAAATAGTGAGTGCAATAAATCATTTTCCCGCTGAATTTTCCCCAAATACTTCTAACGGACGGAAATGTGAAATTTGACGAGAATGTCATTATCCACGGTAAATCCGCAAATTGTGTTGGCAAGTTAATTTTTTACCGGGAAATTGAATCCATGTAAAGTGCTTTTCAGCAGCTTCACGTCGTATAAAAGCTCTTGGCGGGAAAAATGTATGTCGGCACTCAGAGAGCGAGAGAGCGAGCGAGAGAGGAGGATCGAAAGTTTTTTTTTCCAAGCTTATAAAAATGACGTGTAATGCAGCTTTGAAAACGACATGACAGAAGCTAAATGCCGTACATATACACACGAGCACGCGCGCGCAAAATCAATACACCGCTTTACGAGATGCATTATAGCGCGCAGGGTTACGTAATGTCGTCGCGAATAAGCAAATTATATCGGTAATTTTTTATAGCCGAGACTGCTGCGCAAGGGGAAGGGCGAGGGCTTGGAGTAAGTTACTAGCGAGAGTTAAGTGAATTGTAATGCGCATTAGCCCGCAAAATGCACTTACGCGGAAATTCCGCGCGTCGGCAAAGCGTGTGCGCGGCGTAGAGAAATCTCAGGCTTGAGAGAGAAACTTGGGTGTCGAGCCTCGCCCAAACGGAAACGACGGAGGATGGGTCGATGCTACAAGCGCGATAATACATTTCTCGGCATCGAGGCTTATACCGTACCACCGAATTCTCCTTTTTCCGATACTCTTTTTCATCTGGTTTCTACAGTAAACTCTATCGGATAAAAAAAAACGAGTTAGAAGTAAAATTTGAATGGAAATCGAAACTGCACAAGGATATAAATAACATATTCGTGGACAGTGTGCCCGAGCGGATTCCAATGCGACGAGAAGCGCTGCATACCGTTGGACTGGCGTTGCGACGGTCACGTGGACTGCGAGGACCACACGGACGAGATCGACTGCGGCGAGTGCAAAGACAGCGAGCGCTCGGGCCTGGCGGCGATCAGCAGCAAGAAGAGCGCCGGGCCGGCGAGCGTAAAAAATTTCCTCGCGCAAGCCTCGCTCCACTGCGGCGAGCGCAGATGCATGTCCGCCAGCCACATCTGCGACGGCAAATCCGACTGTCCCTGGGCTCAGGACGAGCGCAACTGCCGTGAGTCACTCGACATCTCCCTTCATCAATATTTATACTCCCTGCCCTTCATTTCTTCTTTGGTGGTCGCTATGAGCATTAAATGCTGCTCCAGTTTCGATCTGCCTTTCAAAACCACTCATATGTTTTTTTTTCTTTTTTTGACGTCGACGCGATCTGTCACGTCGAATACAACTAAACTGAAAGCTTCGTTTTTTTTCTAACTCTCTTTCTCTTATTTGTAATTGACAGTCCGACTGAGCGAGAGAAACGGAGATGTAGGGAAAGGTCGCCTTGAAGTTTACCACGCGGAAAGAGGAAAGTACATTCCTGCATGTATCAAACACTGGACGCGAAACACGGCCAAAGATATTTGCAAAGTTCTCGGCTACAAGTAAGTTTATTATAATTTACAAACGCACGTTGTATCGCGGAAACTCGCCGAGTATTTCGCTATTGACATTGGGGTTTTTCAATTCCACCTCTGTAGGTCGGCGAATACTTCGAATTTATTAAAGTCAGAGAGTAACCAGACTGTTGGCAAGCCTGTCCAGGAAATTTCTGCTCAGAGGCGCTTAGCTCCAAAAACCGAGGGCAATCTACTGCAAGACTTGAAAGAGTGCTCCAACGAGAGGGATTACACAACTATTGATTTAGTTTGCTCGGGATACGGTTGGTTTTCATCACTTGTCTGCACTCATGAGTCTAATTATTGAGAGTCAAACAAAAATTGGCTGATATTTCTTTCAACAGAGTGCGGTCGCAGATCGCAAAACAACAACGCAAAAGCTCGCACGAGGATAATTGGCGGATCGCAGTCATCGCCGGGAGATTGGCCTTTTCTCGCTGCTATACTCGGCGGCCCCGAGCAGATTTTTTACTGCGCTGGTGTGCTCATCGCGGATCAGTGGGTTCTCACGGCTTCTCATTGCGTGGGCAAGTAAGTCTCGAAGCTTTTGACTTCAATGTCTTTTTTTTCTCGCATACCTCATTGCGCACAGTGTGTAGGATATTCGCGCTTCATCTGAGCTCAAAGGATGAGCATTAAAAAGTGTTTTTACGTCTTCGTTTCGATGCTGGAGATCTGATAAACTCGAACGTATTTCAGTCGCTCCGAGGTCTCGGGATGGACAATTCAATTAGGCATAACGCGGAGAAATTCTCACACTTATTTGGGAAAGAAGCTGAGAGTGAAGAGGGTTGTGCCGCACCCCAGTTACAATCTCGGAGTCGCTCACGATAACGACGTGGCTCTGTTTCAGGTGAGTTGAAACGAAATATCGAGTCGAGTCTATGACACGCTCGCTTTTATTCACTCTCTCTTCATTCGTTTGCAGCTGGAGCACCGAGTTGAATTTCACGAGCATTTACGGCCAGTTTGTCTGCCGCCGGCTAATATCGATCTGAAGCCCGCGACAGAATGCACGGTTATTGGCTGGGGCAAAAAGGAGGACACTGAAAGTTCGTGCCTCTCTCTCTCTCTCATTCTCTAATAAGTTCGATTGTCTCTATCGCGAGCGCGCGAGTATTAGTAAGGACTTTGAAATTGATAACCCGATTAATCTTATTTGTAGCTTCGGAATACGAGCCAGCTGTAAACGAGGTTAAGGTGCCTGTGCTAAGCCGAGAAGTTTGCAATTCATGGCTACTTCACAAAGAATTGAATGTCACCGACGGCATGATTTGTGCCGGCTATCCCGAGGGCGGTAAAGATGCTTGTCAGGTAGGTTTTTCTTACGCTTTGAAAGCAACTTATACTTGCAGTCGATAACGTGGGGATGTTGAATTACAGGGAGACTCTGGTGGGCCTCTACTCTGCCAAGATGAGAATGATAAAGATCGATGGTTTGTCGGTGGCATCGTCAGCTGGGGCATCAAATGCGCTCATCCGCGGTTGCCCGGTGTCTACGCGTACGTGCCAAAATACGTGCCGTGGATCTTGAGGGAGATCGAGGAGCATTCTACAAACGACTATGGCTAGCATCATACCATCGACCCAATCACCAAAAAAGTCTATATTGGTAAGCACAAAGATTTCTGGGTGAGACCCAAAGAGAAGGGCCGGAAATAGATTTTTAAAAAACGAACGAACACGTCAAAAGCTCCAAAGAAACGTAGTCATTGCAGAGTTGATATTTTTCCTACCGACGATCGAAAGTATTTTTTATACGAAGCAGACAAATTATAATAGAATTGTGACACAGACCAGCGCGATGATTTTACTCAAAACGAATTGAAAATTCGCTCAGCGAGTATGTCAATTGTTCCGATTTCGACAGCGACAATAGCAAATCACGCTATTGCAAATTGTTAAATGATGACAATAAGCTCAATCAACGACAAGCTCGACGAAAAGGGAATACTGGGCAAAACGTTTCTCACGAAAAATTTTAAAACATATATTCTCTGGCGATAGAAAATATATACATGTAAACGTATACACGTATTGATGTTATTTTAAGTCGTAATTGACGTCGTCCTACGACAATAATCTATTTGCTACGGATCGGCACCATGACATAAAGACAATTTTAGTGATAAGGGCTCAGCAATTTATTCAATGAAATAAATGGAAACATATAGTGAATGCACGGATTGAGTATGAAAACATGTAGGGATTTGCAGAGATTACTGTAAAGTTTCAACTATGAAAAAAAAAAACAGATAACACGGAATGAATTCAAAATAATGTATATAATGCATTACCTCTATCTTTACGTGTATAATTTTTCTAATTGTCAAGGCCATAATTTCATGAAATTGTTTCAGTCTGAGCTAGAAAAAATAATTGCTTTATAAATAAACCTGTAATTTTCTACGTGTTTTTACGCAAACGTATTTACTTGAAAAAGCCCGTAAAAGGTCTCATCCTATTTAAATATATAGCAAAGTTCAGATATATGATTGTCAGAGGCAGTAATTTATAGGGAATTGATTACATTTTTGGTATCTATACATGAGAAATGATGAATGTATCAAATACTTACAAATATAAACGGATTTTCAATAAAAATTTAAAAAAAACGCGCATCAGATGCGATTTAAAAGATTTTTCTACATCTTACATTTTGACAATAATAATTAACCGCAATGTACCACCAAGTGGTTTCATATATCTTTTATCAATAATCAATTTTTGAACATTCGAAATCATCATTTACTCGAGAAAGAAGCGTTTCAAACGAACTTTGATTTTTTACTTGCTTAACAGAAACACTCGAGTGTTCAAACGTTGAAATTTTACAATAATTGAGAAATAAGTTGTAATGCATAAAATGCACGTTTTTTTGTGATCGAATCGTAGATATTTTTTGAAATACCACAAACAGTTGTAATGGAATTAAGCGCGTTAAGAAAATATTGCATTATAAGTAATTTTATGTCCTCCCAGCCTGTATTGAGCACCTTTGGTGCTCATTTTCGGCTGGAAGAACATAAAATTTTTTAAGGCCCAGGAGCGGAGAAGCCTTCTGGCGAAAACCGCTCGTTTCGCCAAAAGAGCCTCTCCGCTCCTGGGCCATAAATAACTAATATAAGCTGATTGTGCTAGTATAAAAAATTGTATTACAGTTAGAATATTAATATACTCGATATACAGTTCGGATGCTCAGAAAAAAAGTTGATCATTTCATAAGGTATTTGATGAAATTATGAAATAATATATTATTGATAAATCACCAGATTGTTTATATATGAGAATCAAGAAAATGATACTTCGAGAAATTTGCGTAATATCGAAAGAAATATACGCACAACTTGATAACAATTTTTTCTGAGCATCACTTTCTTAGAAGAATAAGTTGCTTGATCAACTAAATAGCATCATGAGATCTTATTAGTCGAATAGCTGCGTAATTTAGACGTACATAGATATAATTAGGTATGTTGACTGAATTCTAGGGATATCGATTTCGATAAATGAATTGATTGAAAATTATTGCACTTTTTTGATCAGCACATTGAGAGACATAGTTTTTTAAATTGAATATATATTTTGTGGATGAATAATCTGTTACTCAAGAGCCTTAAGCACTTTTACAATACCATTCAAGTATTGTCAAAATGCTGTCATATGACTGTAACGGATGTTGTTAACATTTTAATCAAATCTATCCGACATCACATGGCTTTCTTTCACTTGGAACAAAGTTCCATGAATCATACGATTTGATTTATGCGGTCTAAGGTGAGAGAATGACTGTAACGTGTGAGACTATTGTATAATTTTCAATTATTTTTGCCTTCTTTGGGGGGAAGGAAGTATTGAAAATCTATATATCACAAATGCTTATTAGCACATTAGACATTTTTATAAGATTTCCCAATTTTTTAATTGATATAGCAGTAATATTGGCTGATATTTCTTTCAAAATAATGTTCACGTTTATTTTCATATCGTAAAGTTGACCAATTAGTTTTTGCAGCCGATAGCAAATATAATTTTTACTTATTTTTTATGACAAATTGTATTGATTGAAATATTACACACCGGTTATTAGATCAAAATTTAAACATTTAAAATATTTCATAAATAACACCTACATAATATGATCTTTATGGGCTTTAATACTAAAAATAATTTTTTTTAAACCCATGATAAATTATGTCTAAGATTCTTAGCTTACTTATGACTGTGACCATTTGAAATATACATACAGTTAAATCCGTTATGATTTGATGCATTTAAAATTATGGGAGATTTTTAAATATACTCAAAAAATTTCTTTTTAAATTCGGTTAAAATATTTTATGGTAAAGTGAGGTAAGCAACAATAATGAACCTCCTTAGTATCCAGGCAACGTTTAATAAATAGAAAATTATAATAATAAATAAATATCTGACAATACTGTGTGAGCAGACAATAATTAATTATAAGAAATGTTCCAAGAAATGGACAATAAAATGTAGCATAAAACTAAATATATGATACATGTAAAACATTAAATACAGTAAATAACTCAGTAAATAAAAATCTTGATACTGCGACTCAAATTGCAAAAATATTTAAGATTTTTCATTAAATTGCGTATTAATTTTTTTAAAATATGATAAAAATCCTTTACAAAGAGAACAATATTACAGATATATGACGCAGAATCTTTAAGAACATTATTGGTAAATGTAAATTAAACAATACATAATTTAGCATGTACACTATATTTGTATAAAATAAATAGTTTGCTTCTGTGTGAAATTATTGATGTTTATATAGCTAATATTAAGTATTTTACAGTATGGATATTTATAAAATGAACATACTAAACTGTACAGATTTTTAAACTGAAGAAAAATAGAGAAAAATATTGTTTGTCACGACCCATGTGGTATAAAAACTCTATTAATAATTGTACATGAAAAACTTTTGGCATTTTGTTACGAAGATCTATATATTCGGCGAAATATTTAACAAGAAATTTACCAACTTTTAAGAATTAATTTTAGTACCAACAAACTTTATTTTTCCGGGGGTATTGTTATTCAAATCTGCGCACAAAACTCAGATTAATTTAGTAAGAGAGACTCTTGTCTGAAAGACATAATCGTAAAAATATATTTACTCCTGTGAAGTCAATGTTAAATAGTTGAACGTTCATTATGGTAATTCTAAGCTATAGAATATTTTGTATTTGTTTGAAAGAATGTCGGAAAGATAGGTTACTATATAGTTAATACTATTAAAATAAGACTAGGATTGAATTTCTATAGCTATGATTTTTATAGTAGCAAAATAATCCATTGTTTCATTTAATAAAAATTTTGAAGTAAATACTCATACAATGATAGATTTTTGTTCTAAATTTTGATGTAATACAGCTTTTTATGTAATAAAATCATAGCTTTATTGTCTTCTAAAAATTAAGAACAAAAAAAGTATTGAGCTGTCTCAATAAGCGTTGCTGTTGAACAAATAGTTGTTTCGACATGCATATGAAAGAGAATACAACTCAACTGTCACCAAAAATACCCCTAATACCTTCTATTACTGCACGCACATTTGGAATACGTTTAGAATAAATATTTGCCTAATGATGTTTGTTTAATGGGCTAACGTACCTAGTTATTTGCAAATTTCGACAAATAATTGTCGAAATAAATAAAACATTCATGTATATATTATAAAGCAGATCAGTCATTAGTAAAGCGGGTGAATGGTATGACCTCGAAGAGAGATATTTAATTAATTCGAAGGAACATTCTAGATTTATCAAGGAAGTAGTAGCTGATCTCATGTGCATCTCATGAGATAAAATCAGTTGTTTTTTTTTTAATTCCATTTTGCGCCTTTTTATAGAATAATAATACCTTTTTTATAAAAATATTAATATTGAAAACTGAAAAGCACGCCTGTAAAGTTCCAAATTTTATTTAAGCAAAATTTCAAGGACTGTCGAAATCAAAGTATGTCACATCGATTAGTTTATAAACACAGAGTAGCGAAATTACAACTAGAATCTGGAGCACTTTATGTTATGAAGGAAAATAAATAATGTACGTTTGTCGTCCGTTGTTGTGTCAGTCACACGCGACAAATTCGTTATAATTAGTATGGGATGAAGTATGAAGGGCTTAAAATAATAAGCGTGATAACACCTATTTTTATTAAAGAAATCTTTATTAAAGAAAATTTTCGGGTAATTATGATTGAATATGTAAAAAATTGAAGATTCTACCAATCAGTGAATAGGAGATATTTTTATGATAGGTAACTTTCAATAACTATAACAATCTCGTAATTTTACGAATAAAAACGATCAGTTTTCAAACTATTCTTTCAAAACATGAAGCTATTTCAGTACTCGGTACATTTAATAAAAAATTAATTTCTAAAAAGTACATGCATTTAGTTTTTTCATATATAGTATGTAGTTTGGGACAAATTATATTTAGTTGCCGTTCAAAATGTGGGGTGTTATTTACTACGAATGCAGCTATTCAGCACACTTACAGGTGAATGTAAATATACATATATGAACGTTTAAAATAAGTTTTGTAAAATTTTCGTCACTGTAAAATAATTCATGATATGTATTAACTACAATTTTATACTTTAAGTTTTGTTTTTTCAAGTTGTAATTTACTGCAATTTCCAAATTTTCTTACAGTGACGGAAGTTACAGAGTATAAGGCAACTGAATGTGATTATATGATCTGTGCTCAGCATGAAGCTTAATCGTACAATCAATGGTCGATATTATTGATATAAACATGTAGTATGTAATTTATTATTACCGAACGTTACTAGTTAAGGATAATATTAGGAGCTACAATATTCTATACAAAAAAGAAAAAATACAATAAGTATGTCCGGCACTACGTACTCTATTTGAATAGAAAGTGTTATGCTTGTTTCTGTAATGGTTACAAAATAAACATGAACCAGATAACAGTACACATGTAACTGGAACAATTTGTTTTGTATTTGCGCTACGTGGAATTAACAATCAGACAGCGGCTAGTTCTGTAAAAAAATTGAAATGATCCCTTTACTAATGATAATGTCGTTAGAAAGTTTTAAAAATCTTTGTTTATAGCTTTTTACTAATACTAATAATAATTTGAATAATACCATTAATTTTTGGTATAAATAAATCTGCATTAAAATTTATTATAAAAGAATACTCACAAAAAGACAAAGCAAAAATTAGTGAAATTTGAATCGAGCATCTCTAATGACAGCTACGATATGTAGCTGGACAGTAATTGTACATTTTTTCAACTAGTACTCGATAAAAATCGTTGCGTTTTTTCAATTCAATTTTGCGCCTTTTTATAAAATATTCGTGATCTTCTAACAGAAGTAATTCTACTTAGCGTTCACGTTATGAAACAATACAAATTTCTTTTTTAAATGTCTGCATATAAAAAAAAGATTTTTTTACCAAAGCTTCATGTGCAAAATCAAACGAAACTGTAACGTCAGTTTTTTTATGAAATGTGTCTTGATCGCTTTTCCCTGAGAAACCACAGCTGGATTCTTATTATTAGAAATGAGCTCTCAAACAGCGCTTATATCTTGCAAGAAAAACAATCATACGTAGTTACGCTATGCATACACTGCCTTCCTCCTTGAGAACAAATAGATGTAGATCATTAAAACAATTATCTGACCACTAGCGCAAAACGGAAAAATCGAAAAGTATATGTATGCGCTACCATACGTAAAAATGATTAAAAGTCAGTATTCAGTAAATGTCAATATCATAGTGTAATATAAGATTTCCGACAATACATATATGAGACATTTGATTCTCGCAGGTCGAGAATGTACAAATTGAAATAGTTGCATTTAATAAAGGATATATAAAATAAAGGACACGAAAGACTTGTACACTAGATTAAAAAAATGTTGTCGAAAGAAAATGTAACTTGCAGTTGGTCTTGTGATGCCTGGGTTTTTTTGAGTCGTTTATTAATAGATTTTTATGTTATGTACAGTGAGTATTATAAAAACTTGTTTTCTCTATTTTTATTTTATTTCTATGATATTTAAATATAATGAAAAAAACGTGAATTTCAACAGTCATATTAATACATTATGTTGAATATACTTTACGTTTGGCAAAGATCGATAATGTGCATAGTTTTATTGGCGAAACAATTATTGCAATATAAGTTACAATACAGTATATAATATACAGACAGTTCTTATTTTATAAATACAAATTCTTTACAAAAAATGGATTATAAAGTGATATATCTTGATAAAAATATATTTGTGGATAATGAATGTTGGAAAATAAATTATGTATTGCAGAGTCTGCGTAAAACATCTGCCGTTTTGATTATTTTTCCTTCCCTATAAGATGTACATTTCTGCATATACAATGTGCACAGAATATAATTATACATATATTACATGGATAAAGCAAAGTTTACTCTAAATTCCTTGGACTGGAATCTACACTTCAACGACTGGGTGGTTTCCGTCAGTCTAATAGACTGACACTCGGTAGTCCAAGCGCATTACCGGATACCAAATAGTTTTAAAATTTAGACATATATTAACTGAAGTCTAGAAATATCGTTTGAAGAGTGATTGCTTGAAAATTATTGCACTTTTTTCATCAGGACATTATCAGACTTAGTCTTTAATTTGAATATATATTATATGGATGACAATCTGTTACTTAAAAATATTGAGAAGGAAGATCCATGTAATCGACAAAAAATGAACCCCTTTGTTTTAAGGCGTAAAATGAAAACTATTCAATTGATTTTTTTGAAATTTTCAAGATGTTTTAGATATATATTGAACTATTAAAAATTACAGTTCAGCATTCATAATTAATAAGAAATGGCGATTAATTTTGATAATTTAACCAAAAAGATACTACATTTAATACTTTTTATGTCTACAAAATGACAAAATATTTTTTTTTAATACAATAGAATATTTATTTCACAATGCTGCTGACTATTGTAAAGGTGTAAAATATAACTCCATTACTCCATTCCACGGCTCCAAAACGAAGTCAACGACCATTTTCATTTCAGATGTTTTTAAAACGCTGCAAACTTTCCATCTACGTAATATTGACGATAGAGATATTTTTAGCTCCATCATTGCGTAATTCATCCCAAGGCATGTTCTAGGTCCAGCGCTCCATGGAATAAAAGCATATTGGCTCTTTGATCGAATGTTATCCGGTAAAAATCTGTCTGGATCAAACTTTTCAGGATTTTCCCAAACTTCGGGATCGTGATGTAACTGGTAGATATTAATTTGAATAGTCGTTCCTTTTGGTAATGAATAGTGACCTGCAATAGTAAGTGTATCGACTAATCTTTCGACATTGAAAGGTATACAAAATGTTCAAATTTCATATGACTTATTTGTCATTTAGTTCTTCACGTTTATAACTTGATACTTACCGATAACGGTATCTTTATCTAAGCAACGACTGATTACTGGGGCAATTGGAAAAATACGCAGGGATTCTTTGATTACTCTTTCCAGATAATTTAATTCAGCTAATTGATTTAGAGTTGCTGTTTCAGTTTGATCACCAAATATTTCTTTAAGTTCATCTTGGATTTTATCTTGAATTTCAGGGTTATTGCCAATAGCGAATAAAGTCCAGTTGAGAGTTGATGTTATTGTATCATTACCCTATAGCAATAAATAACTAATCATGATTCTGGAATGAAAAGTTTTGTCAAATAAATATTTTTTATGTAAATGCCTTACACCAGCCATAAAAGTGTCAACTTCTTCTCGAAGTTCTAGAAATGTTAATGGATCTTGAACCTTTTCATTTTCATCGAGCAATAAGTCTAGAACAGCTTTCTTTTTCTTCACTCCTATAAAAAAGGATTTGAAATCAAGTTTTACTATTTTTCTAGACTATTAATTAGTCATTTTTCAGAAACCTTATGATTTTATAATTCCAGAATATGTAAAATAGAAATTTTTTTAAATTTACCGTATTCATCGATTTCATTTTGATCTACATTTTTCGGTGACATGTATCTTTGCAACTGTCTTTCTCTAATAACCTTTAAATAAAAATTAAAAATAATGTTTTACCGTAGAATGTGAGTTTAATTCAATATCGTGTATACTTTTTCGCTAAAGTCATGCAAGGTTTTTATAGCTCTTCTACATTCTTTGCCTTTAGACGTTAGGTAATACAAAGTGTCCCACATGAGCCAAATGCGGGATATTCTTTCATATGCTAGTTGCTTGTAACTAAAACAATAGAATATAAACTATACAAAAAAAAAACATATAGTGCATTCCGCAAAATTAAGAAATATTCAAATTGCATTGAAAATTTTTAATTCATTCTTCCTTACGTCGTTAATGCTTTAATATATTCATTGCTTGAATTTCCTTGAGAATGCAGGTTAACCCCCATGGCAGCCTCACAAATTGAATCAAGAGTGTAATAGGCAGCCAATTCAGAGATATTAATCGAGGAGTTTTTATTATCGCGGAGCTTTAATTCAATTTTATCCACGAAATCTTTTGTTTTATTTCGTATGACAGCACCGTAATTCTTCAAAACACTTGAGTGAAATGATGGTGATAACATTTTTCGATATCTTGCCCATGTACTGCCTGTGAAAAATGAAATCGGCTCAAGCATATACAGTTGAAAATAAAGTAGTGGACATATGATTACCTGAAGTAGTGAATATTGCATTACCCAACCATGGCGAGATTAATTTATTATATATCCAGGATTTATGTAAAAATTCATCTCTCGATAAGATTGCCTGCATAAATAAATTATTATTTTAATATAATCTTCTATCTTTTTGCAAAGTACGATTATCGTAATAATTGTATATCGCCATATCGAAAAGAAAGCTTTGATTTTGTACATGCTAAGATTGTATGACAAATCTTTATGGTAACTTGCCTCAATATATTCTGGTTTTCTTATTATTACCATTGGTTTAGGGCCAATCCATGTCAGGACTATGCCGTCTTTGTATTTGAAACATAAATCGTTAAACCATTGCAGTCGATCTAAAAATTAAAATACTTCAATAATGTTTGAATTTATATATGTATCATTATATTATAGTAATAAAATAGAATTTCAAATCAATGGAAAATCATGCGTACCCTCTTTCGGTATTTTGAGTAATTGCCAAATAAAAAGAATAGTTTTAGGTCCGGGAACGTTATTTAGCTTTGTTCGAAGTATAAAATATTTCCAAATTAACGAAATTATTGTAATGCTCAATATTAACATTAATCCACTGAATATTGTTGTTGACATTATTATGTTTTCTGTAATATAATGTAAAATAGTTAGCTATAGAAACAATTGGAAGCATGTTTGACTATAATTATCATCAAATTATTTTATTCAGATTTGTTTTACATATGTGTGTCCTCGATTGAATAAAAAGAATTATAGTTGATTTTGATCATACTTTTTAATTAATTGATTACGTTTTACAATATATATTTAAAAAGATTTCATTTATTTTAGCCTGAAAGTGATCTATTTGTCATTGCTTTATAAGTTCAGCTTGTGCGCAATAAGGTCGATCCAATTTACAGAGTGTGCTTTAGAACCAAGGTTTTCTTATTTTTTCAATGATTTCTATATATATATATTCTCAGGGTTATCAGGGTTATCAGTGATATTCTCTTTCAAACGGACTCATTCGAAATTTCTTAGCGCGTAAATAAGCCAAATTCCGCTCTTATTACTATTTTCATCCGAGTGAACCCAATGACGTCACTTTTGGAAATTGTACTTACATAAACAATGGATAAAAAATTTCATTATATTTTCATGTCAGCTGGCGAAAGATTCATATTCTCTGGGGGTAAGAAACTGTCGTTAAATTTTTGTTTAAAAAATAACGATAGCGTTATTCGCTATTTTTTGGTCAACGACTAGAATTTTAGGGTAAAATAACGAAAATGGCCTTATTTTTTATCAAAATTAAAATAACGTAACGTTAGCGCGATTCGTTATTTTCAATGATAAAAGTGATTTTTCTTGTGTAAAATATCGACGACGTTATTTGTTAAAATTATATTATATAGCGAATTAACGCAAGAACGAATTCATTCAAATATTTTAACGATTGCGTTATCCGATATATTTTTAACGTTTTAACGTATAACGCTTTCGATAAAAGATTTGAATAAATTCCCGATACGAAAATTACTATATGCAGCAGAAGAGGAATAATGACAAGTCCACAGATCATGTTTAACATCCTCGGGGGTTTAACTTTGCGTCGGGTGCCAATTTACACGAACTATGAGATTGCACATACTTTTCCTCCCTAGATCCATGGTGCATTATTGCTCTTTACAGTGTTGCATTCAATTGTACAAATAGAGGAAAACAAATGTAAGAAAACTTGACAAATTGACCGAAAAATTGTTTAAATTAGTTATTAGTTAACTGTTAATTTGCAGATTCTTTTCTGCTGAAGTTTATTCACTAATACGATATTGCCATATGATTTATCATGAAAAATAACATGTCTTTATAAAAAATGTCGATAGTAAAATTTATTTTACAGTGTTACACGATATTTAATCTTTTAAAATATTATTTTCCGAAAGTGACGTTTTGAGGAAGATGTACTCACTTTCATACATATGTAAGTAGTTTGCATTGAACTATTATAAATTGGGTTAGATATTATCAAATTGATCGAGCGAGGGCGTATTTTAGAAGATAAGTTTACAGCTTTAAAACACAATCACGTGGGTTGAAAAAATTGCTAATTGTAAAAAGGCGTGAGAATGAGTGGAAACGATTAAGGTAGATTTTACACTTGTGTTACACTTTTGACTTTAATGAAGCAACAAATAAAAATGGCAAAAAAATATAAAATTACAAATTGAAAATGGAATGAAAAATAAAACTACAAATTACACTAAAGAACCGGCATAAAAATCCCGCAGTGCGAGGAAAAAGCCTGCTATTTTACAAAAAAAAAAAAGGTGTGAGTGGCCATTGCACTCATGGCGGGAGCTAGCTCCATCCCCGGCGTTGATTGACTACTTTTTCGA
>JAWWMK010000032.1:1341087-1357108 GCA_035047105.1 Galeopsomyia nigrocyanea | reverse complement strand
TTCTGGTCAGAAAACTGGCCAATTCATCGAAAAACTGGCCAGTTATGGCCAGTAAATGGTGAATTTTTCTTGCAGGGTATAGGCGTGATAAAATAAGATCTATTTAGAGTTAGTTGTTATTGTTGTTGTGTTTTTTTCTTCGCCCTCCGACGTCGATTTCTCACTATTCCTAAACGGAAGATCACCTTTCTGATTTGTGAAGGCATCGGTCAGCAGGCGGCACGTGCGGTCTCAACATTCAGGACGTCTGTTTACATTTTCCTTGAAAAATTGCCCAGCAGCTCGGTAGATAGTTGGTCGTCGCATGCGCAACACATGGCGGAAATAGAGAGAGAATGCTTTCTCCGAGTTCTTATTGCCCTCTCGGAAATATGGCGGAATGAAGGAAAAAAAACGTCCGACGTATTGAAATATTTATTGTGGCTTTCCTATCCAGCAGAGTCGACAGTTAAAGGATGGCCTCTGCGGAAGAAAAAAATCTGGACCTCCGCGAGGTCAAAAGACAATTTATGCCTCAGATGTTTCGGGACAGGAAGTTTTCGTATTTCGAATCCTTTAACTTTATGGCTCAATTTTTTTTCGGTGCAGTTCTTCAACACATTTCCGACAGCTAACCCACTCATTTTTCGCACGTGTTCAGCGTTTCACTTCGAGCTCCATATAATTTACAACTCGCATTTCAAATTCAAATTGGGACGCATTATTTTCGAATTTTCGGAAAGTAATTTAAAAATAAAGCAATAAAGCAATATTCTTTAAAAAAAATTCTTCGCTTACTGAATGTTAATTGTTTTATATAGACGTCGGAACATTGTATATAACCATAGATATTTAAAAAAAATTGCACCGAAAGGGGCGTGTTGCACGAGCAGCAAGAAGAAAAAGCTCGAAAATAAAGCTTTGAGTGATTTATTTAGGAAAAGTTAGCAAGCAGCAGCGGGTTTTATTCGTGGGCTGCGCTCATAATTTTGATATAGGAGCGCGCAGTAGCTGCCAGGCTTATGAAAAAAAAAAAAAAAAAAAACACGCGAAGCTCGGCGCAGGCGCGCGCATAAAAGGAGCAGAGTTTGCTTGTACGCGGGAGTCAGTACACGCTTGTTCGTGCGATTGTGGACCGAAGGCCGCGATCGCGCGAGCGAGTATGTTGGACACACCCACGCCACTCCCACCGCGTGCAAGTCGACCGCCACCGAGCGTCCTCCAACGAAGGGCGCCCCTGCTTGCCTTCCTTCCTTCCTTCCTTACTTCATCTCTCGCCCGCGCATGCACACACTGCACCTTTCGTACATACCTTCCGTCATATCTCCAATGATGGTACCGGTTTTTAATGTATCTTCGACATGCCAATATCTAAACTAGTACACCTAATCAAATTATATATGTTGTTGTATTTACAAAACATGAGATCATTCATTTGAATGATCTTTAAGGGACTTTGTAGAATAACTAAAAAAAAGTCACGGAAAAAGGAATATCTTATCATTACTAATCGATTATAAAAATGATAATTAGTTTTGTTTCGTTTTATATAAAAGCATATGATTATTTTTAGTTAGGAAGATAATTGTAAGCGTTCAATAAGATATATCATCGTGGTGTGCTTTTACGATTTCATCAAAAATAAGTCTTTGTAAAAAATTGTTTCCGATCTTGTTTGTAAACTAGAGTTACATGGCTATTAAGCTTTAATGAATAACAATTGTTACATAATTACATTTTGCCTTCAAGTTATATGAAAATGCAATGCAAAATTTCTTTCAATATATGGAACATTCTTTATTCAGTAATCTACTTTACTCATTATTTCAAGAAAAATTATAGAAAGAGAAATTAAGTCACATAATATTTTTGTCCTTCATAAAATATTAATGAAACTTTTTAATTATCTAGCTGCATATAGGTTTGATATATGTAAGTGCTTATACGCTTTAATAACAAAGCCAATTTTCTTTTATTATGAACTTTACTGATAAACTTTTATTTTAAAGGCTACTTCAAAGGGTTTTCAAAAATTGTTTGATTACAAAAGATCTCGCTGAAGATTACACTCGGCAATGTCATAAAACTTGACTTTTGAGATCATAATCGAGAAAAATAATCGGGCATTGTCTGACGGGAGTAAATCCATCAAAAGTCAACTGTTGGTTTGACTCTGTAAATCACCTAAGCGAACGACCAGTGGTGTGCGAGCGAGCGAGAGAAAGAGAGATAGAGGGAGGGCAAAGTGAAATTGGTGAATTTTTGTACCTGAGCGTCAAAGTGGTAGCAACAGACGGCAGTACTCGCGCATGCATTTGGCTGGAGCGGAAATGAGCGGTTACAGTACCTGCTCCCAGTGATGCTGAACCGCCACCGAATTTACGATCGAACAAAAAGCTTGATGCAGTAAATGTGACAAAATATTTCCATTCGTGAATATTTATGACAGCGCCATAACTCAAACGTCATATTTCCCTCAGTTTCTCGTCGGACTTTCGACTTCTTGTTCTCCTCGCTTTCTACTTTTTTTTCTTCTCATTTTTGCCGTTGACTTACCTGCGAATGCAAGAAGGATATATGCGAGAAAAAATTTTTCCCTCTCGCTTATAATTTATCGCGCTTACGTAAACCTTATATTGTGGAAAAAAAAACAACAAAGAGGAGAGAAGAGCGAAAATACGGTGAGAAAACGCGCAGCCTCTCTTTTGTTTTTACAACATTTTGAGTACGGCTGTAAAGTGTAAATTTTTAATGAAAAGATGACACTTTGATTCGGACTGTAATAGACAGGACAAGAAATGAGATGGGCGCCGAGCGAGGTAGTGCATGGAGATATCCTGCAACATTATGAGTCGGTCGAGCCATAAACGGAAGATTTTACGGATCCGAGAATCCAATGCTGCCTCGAATATCTCCTATTCGATTGGAGCGAAGCGCCGTTTAGAAATGCCTCGAGGCTCGAGTGCTCGCACGGCGAGTCGTCGTCGTCGTCGTCATCGTCGTCGTTATTTAGTTACTTATACGTAATTCTTTAATTACTTTGCCTAATTGGATGACCGTACGTGGCGCCACGGAATTTATTTTATTTGACAATTTTACGAATGTGTTGGTAGAACAGGCTTGAGAAAATTTCTGCTATGCGAATAACTTTTGATTAATAATTTTCGAATAAAAAGCAGGAAAGTTATAATCGTTTTTGGATGGTGACAATTTTTTAATATTACTAATAATCTGCATGATTACCTTACCGGTTCTATGGGTAAAAAATTTTTAAACCCTAACAGAAAGGTGAAAACTAATTCTTAAATTAATTTTCGTTCGTTTTATATTCATACGTTTTTTTTCATCATTAAAGCAGGAACACAGATTAAAAATATATACTAATGTCTAATGCTCAAAAGCCATATCATGGTCGATTGTTTAATAATGAATTACTTTTCGTTTTACATCGATTGGCAGAGTAAAAATAAAAAAGTGCAACAATTATCTGACACACAGCGACGTATCGATAAGATATATAAGTTCAGTGAGAGGTAATTAATGTTTGTAGCTGTTTCATACTCATTGGTTATTACATGAAAAGCAGCCGCACGCGGCAGATATATATACGGGATGAATTGCATCCGTAACCAATGCTAATAAATGCCTCGTGCTCGCTTGTAAGATACTCATGAATACCGCGGGCTGCTTCGATTTCTTATCGATACATATATATATATATATATATATATATTATGCCTGTGCACTTTCAAGAGATGGATGAACTTGGCTCTTGAAATCTATTAGTCATCGTTCGCGCACACGCAAGCTTATATAGCGAAGACAGCCGACAATAATATCGCTCTTATTGGTCTCTACACTTCTAAAAATTAATAATGCAAGGCCCCACAACTCTCGTTCTGAATGCGATCCAATAATTGAACGCACAACGAGAAGATTAGATAAGACGATGTATGCCGATTCAGCCAGATGTGAGCAAACCGGTCGCGCTTGAAACCTTGAAAATCTTATTATTATATCCGCTAATTATACTCTGACTTCAAAGAAACGCTAATGTATATTTTCTTTATATAAAATATTCCTGATTATGTATGTGCAAGGATGCTTTCTATCCTTTTTATATAAATTTTCATTATTTTTATGAAACTACTTGTACAGGAAATTGATTCGTTAAACAAATATTCCTTATAAAAACTAATCAAGTTTATGAAAAAAACCATTATATTATTTGCATTACATTCGGTAATCTACATCTCATAACTCGAACTGTTATGACCATACGTAATTTTTCAAAAGCTATTCTGGACAAGTGCTTGAACAATCGCGTATTATGCAATCAAAACTAATTGTGTGCGATTTGAAATATCTTCAAGTGTGCAATCCAAGCTAAAACGTATATGTATAGGCACGAGGGTTCACCAGCAGCAGCAGCAAGTTGCTCACTTCCCGCCACTTGTAGTGCACTTCACTCCATTCACCCAATTAATTTTCATTTTCAATCAAGCGCACCGACGCTACAACCCTCTCTCTCTCTCGCTCTTTCTCTCTGTTCTCTCATTACCGTTGTTTCCGCCGTCTATACACACTGCACTTGAACAATATATATGCCCAGCAATAATCCAAAGAAAATTGCAGAGCTCCTTCCGTCCAAGAGCTCGAGAGATCCGGCACTTATTCCACGGGCTTTTGCGAGGCAATCGTAAATAGAATCAGCGCTCTCAATGTAATCTTGTTTGTCGTTTCATCACAAATACTTCTATCTAGGCTACCGTCTCAACTTATGTACTTCTCACCAGTATTGAATTATTTCAAATATCATTACCAAAATTAGATTTCGTAGCACAATGAAGTATAAATAAAGTATACTCGTAGAACAAATCTATTTAAGACTAATTTAGTCACTATACATATTACGAGGGATTTTAGAGGTTGATACTTTTATTTTTTTTATGAATATTGTATAGCTAAAGAAATTATACGTTGAATTTCGACAAGCATTTATATTTAAAGCAATTACATGTTCAATCAAGATAAAACTCAAGAGCAAATTATATTATAAATCTTATGCAAACAAGACAAAAAATAATTTTCTTTTAGTTCTCTTGTAATGTTAGAATTTACACTTACTTGATAATGTACTAATAGTTTGAAATTTAATAAAAACTGCATCGTTAATTTAAAATATTAATGATTAATGTTAACAAACTTTAGAACTCAAATGAAAAATATCGAATAATATTTGAGGCAGGTAGAAAATAGGTATCTAACGTTGCTGTTTGTTCATTCATGACAAATAAAAGGTCCTAAAGAAAGGAGAGAAGCTCTAAAACAGAAAGGACAGAGGAACTGAATAAGAATCAAAAATAGTTTTAGCATCTAAAACAAATCAATGCTCACCTTCATCTGCTGCATTTTTTCACTGACAAGCTCCTTTGAGTAAATTGATTTATAGTTTTGACTAAAATGAACTATAAAGAAAAAATAACAACTGTTATGTTTCTGAGTAAATATTAATATTTATCAGTTTCTACGCCTTCTAGCTATTCTAACTCTAACATAAATATTTTGTGAAAAAAAAACATCACTAAAACATTTTTTTAATAAGAAAAAAGTTCCAAGAATATGCTGTGCCAACATTAATTATTTCTTATACAAGAATTTCATGTAATAAAGTATTTCAGTGAACTATGCTTGAAATACTAATTAGATTTGACGATCTCAAATATTAAATAATTTAGCCTGCGACAAATAGAGCAAATGAAGAAAAATGAATGAATCTATCGGATCAGATGATAGTCAATTTTTTTCTCAAAGATTAGACCGCGTGTTTTATTTATCGTGCCGAGGCACACAGGGTGACCCTCAAATAAGATATTTATTCGTTAAGCAACTCACCCTTGGAACGAAACTCAGTCTTACCCCTAAAAAATGATGATCTGATCCCCCGCCGCGAAGCAGATGTAACTGAATCGCTTGTATCAAACACGAATTCTGTTCACGCTATAGCGTCTTCGACACAAATAACACTCTGTCTCACGTTGTTCTTTATTTTTCTTTTCAAGATATATGAAATAATCAATCTAATTTATTTCGATAAAATAGTAAATTATGATTCAATTTACATTTCCCTAATAAAGCCATGTTTCATTATTTTTTTTATTTTTTTAATAAACAATGGAAATAAGTCTTTCCGGTCGACACAAAACTTTTTCTAATAGAAATATTAGTTATTTCCAAAAAAGTAATTTATTTTAATATGTAATGAAATGGTCTATCATTATAATGGTAATAATACAAATTAATATGCAAACAATTTCAATAAGAACAGTGGATAGATATTTGAAATAGCATGTACAAGTGCTGTTTAGGTTCTAATATAAATCGGGCCATTCAACGGGCTGCATGATTGATTAGATGTAATGATCATGCACTCGCCACATAGCATCGACAAATGATTTTAAAGCTGAAACAATACCGTAGTCGCTCAATGTTATGAATTCTACGTTATCTATTATTTTTCATCTTTCCAATGACCTGTAATTTTCAGTCTTTTTAGAATTATTATTTTTCTACGAAACAGTTTTTTTACACAATCTAAACAACCATAATTCATTTTACTTATCGATTGTTCTAAATTTATAAGGTAGGTGTACCCAACATGGGACTATTTTCCGCAAATAGCCGTATCTTTTTACCATGAATGAATTTTTCGACGGAGGTGGATTCGTTTTAAAGCTTTGCATTTACCCTTTAAAACGAGCTCTCGCGCGATTTTTTAGATGAAAGCTAGCCCGATTTATCGCACTTTGAATGCAATGACTTTTTTTGCGTAAAAACACAGTGTATCCAATATGAGACTAATAGAGAAAAAGGAATTTTTACGTATATGAATTATGCGAAATACGTATAAGTAAGTTAAAAAATCAAGATTTTTCACCTTTCAAGTATTATAAGCTAATTAGTATGATGTGATAATGTCACACTTATATATAAACATTAATTTTGAAAAATATAACGAAAATCAATATTTTATCATTGACAAGTGGAATAAGTGAAATTACTTTGATTACTCACAGAAATTCAAAATTTGAATGTGAAAAAACATTGTTGTGATGTTTATTCATAATCCATTATTAATTTTCGGTGTAGTCCCATATTGGGTACAATCGAAAGCGATCGAAAGACGAAAGTAATTGGCGTGTCATTTGGCTCCTTTACAGGATAAAAAATTTCTGATGAGTGGTTTTGAAAGGGTGAAAGAAAACCGGTATATCAAATGGTATATCGCAGTTTTATGTTTACATGTATTAGACTTACTTAAATGATATATACATATAATCATTAAGTGGAAATTTAATGAGCTGGAAAATTTGGTCGTCTGAACGCAAAACGGCTACTGCAAAACAAATTTCGTCTTTGGGGATGATTTGAACCTATGAGACTTATATTATTTGATAGAACGAACATATTACTACAGTTCAGCACTGCCAAAGCATCACGAACATATCAAAACCGACGATAGTCCCATATTGGGTACACCTACCTTACGTAGTTTTTTTTTCGCAATGAAGTAAAGCTTAATATAATATGAGAGTAATCTGCAAAAATTATTAATTGATTGATAAAGTTCTTCATTAAGTCAAAATTGATATAAAATAAATCGATACAGGTAATATAAGCCTTTTATAATAAAATGACACTTTGCATCTACAATTTATTAAACTACGTAAGATATGCAATTTTCAATTCAGTCAATCGTTAGGAATACAATTCATGCTAATAATCATTAATTGCATTGGTTTACTTTATCCACACTACAATCTAATTAGTATTAAGTTTTAGATAAACGAATAATTTGTCAAAATGCAGCCTGAAGCTGTTCTCATATACGCGTCAGAGCAAATTCATGAACTACACGGAAAAAACAGGCCTCTTGTAACAAGAGGAATTTAATTATGAGTAAAATCATTTTGTTACAAAATTATTCCTCTTACGACAAAAGGATTTCTCTTGTACCAAGATCATTTTCTCTCGTACCAAAAAGAATCCTCTTGTTACGAAAAGAATAATTTGGATGCTATATTGAGATGAAAATCCACTTGTATCAAGAGAAATCTTTTTGATATAAGAGGATTTTTTTTTTTCAGTGTACGTGCTATTTGATAATGACAATGTCTCATCACACTTCAACGTAAAATAAATATATCCAGTCTTAATACACTGAGAAAAAAAATCCTCTTGCAATAAGAAGATTCCTCTTGTTACAAGAAGATTTTCTTCTCAAAATAGCTTCGAAAGGGATCCTATTGTAATAAGAGGAATCTTCTTGTTGCAAGAGGACACTTTCTTGTTACAAGAGGACAATTACTTGTAACAAGAGGATTTCTTTTTATCACAAGAGGATTTTATTCAAGATTACTGTCCTCTTGTTACAAGAGTACTATTTTTTCAGTGTATAATTTTGAAAGTTTATTCAGGACACATCTATATGAAGCAGGAAGAGAACCGAATCATGCAAGTAAATAAATGTTTACATAAAAAGTGTCTTGTTAAAATATTTTTCACGAGCAGTTATTCTGAAGCGACGAGCGAAGTGGATGGAAAGTTATTTTGGAAACAAGAGGATAACGATCATGAAAATCTTCATCGCCTTAAGCGCAGAGCGTCAAAAGATCGAAGGCAGATTTGTTAGATTATACGACACTCGTACTTGAAGCTTAGCGCGCGCACGCGAGAGAAAAAGGATTGTCGCAGGTGCTCGGCACCTCTCGACGCGTACATTTCCCCCGGCAAAGATAGCCGATCTGCGTCTAGATGCGGTTTAGCGGTCAATCCGGATTTGCACTCCGAATCCATAGGCATCTTCAATACAGCGCTTCGCGCAGCTTTAGCTTCGGATGATCTGCGGTCGCAAAGCGTTAGAAATGATTCCGATATAATCTAAAGACATCGTTATAACGATCTTAAAAAGGCGTTGCTTATTGTATAGCTTTGAAAGAGAGCTGAGAAAGAAACGCGAGGTACATATAACGAAGGCTCATTATTTTGACGTCTCGATAAAGATTGGAATAGTGGACGCGGAGAAAGCCGGTCAGTCGGTCCGGAAAATAGCATTTCGCGCACTTTATAACTCATGGGCGTGGTACTCACAATTGGCTCGTGACGAGGTTCGTGACTACCGTCGCCGCCAGCGCATTATTAGCTAAAACCGATATGGTTATTGGTTTATTGGGCCAAACACGGTAGACGAGCTAAATTGCCTCAGTAAGTAGCTCTATTGCCATTATTACAGCTATATAGATGCCAGGTCAGAGCTGTACGGCAGCCGATATTATATGGCATCTGCGCGTCCGACGCCCATTTCCTTCCTTCTTGCCGGCCCCCACAAGGGTTGCCGTTATACCTGCACACCTCAAGTATTTGCCAGATTTATGCGATAATTGATTTTACCTGGAAAAGAGGTGCCTTGTGCAGAGGATTATAGTTAACCCATTTCCTCAGGTAGTTGCACATCTTCGTTTGCACATGGGTGTCGCTCGTAAATTATGCCGGCTTAACTTCTTATCTCTTTACATTCAACATTCTAGCAGATTAGAGAGTTCCAATTAAGGTGACTATTGAGTATTGACTGACAAGTTTTATTTTCGAAATTGCCAGAGTTGTGTTCGCAAAAGCTCCACATTGCAGGTTCATGAAAACTTATACGATAGTATTTTTACAAATAGGCGGTTGACAAAAAGATTGATTATAAATGTAATTTTCGTAGTTATTTGCAATTTTGTTCGAAAATAATAATGCTTATAAAAACGGACAACGGTTATAAATATATTGCAATAAAACGATAAATTGAATTTTACAGATTTTGAAATTTGTTCAAATTTAGTTTTTTTTTTTGTTTTATTGAAAACAATTTTTACGACATCATTAATTTTTATTACGATTTTGACAACCCTTGTGCATAGCACAGAAAAATATTGGATTTTATGATTTAATTTCGAGAATTTATTATTGCATCTCGTAATATGTGAGTAATTTTGCTATATGGGGGTAGGGGTGTCATTGTGCCAGATTTGGAAACCTCAATGATATAAAAATCGTTATCGTTCATAATTCAAAACGTAATTTAATAAAAAAATAAAATAATTATTGATTAAATAAATAATCGAATGCATATTTTGCATAAAATTGACGATATAGCTCCAACAAAATATCGGCAGGCAAGCAAAAACAAGCATAGTAGGTACATGCAAAGCGCATCAAATAGAAAGCATCATACGGGGATGATGAAAACGAAGTCCCGGCAGCAGGCGCACTGCTCGCGAGACAGCGCAGCAGCGCGCAGGTACCTAGCATGCGAGTACATATTCAGCGCACGTGAGTATCAATGCGAATGTGGGCGTCGGCTTAAGGATACTTGCCCTGAGCCCATTGGCCGTCGGCCATCCCGCGGCGTCGCAGCGTAAACTCGGGCCAATGGTCGGCTGGTATCGGCTGGATTTCAGGCGGCGCCAGGCACGCCGAGTGGGGGTCTCGAGCTGGGCGTGTCGCTTTCTCTCTCTCCCGGCGACTCTGGCGCGCGTAGCAAGACTCCCCTCGTCGCGCAACTACTCAGTCCCGCTGTGAACGCAGCAAGGAACGAACGCTGCGCACGGATTTCAGCTACCTCTCCGTCTCCGTTCCCTGCTGGCTGCTGCTGGCATCCGTCGCTTGGCTGCCGCGCGCGATATTCTCGCTCTCGTTGAGTCGACAGCCCCCGACGGATCCAAGTGAGGCAAGCAGAGAGAGAGAGAGAGAGCTGAGCTTGTTTACCTTTGGCGAAGTGCGCGCGCGCGTGTCGACATGACCAGTGACTAGTGTTTACGTACGATTATAGTAATAATAATAGTAATCGAAGATACTCGGTGCAACCGAACGATTCGGAGCGAAGGTGCGTGATTGTGAGACTTGACTGTCGCAAGGGGTGATGCGCCAGTCCACAGTGCGCGTTTCGAGTGTATAGATAGAGACGAGAGTGTGACAAGATGATGAACAGCTTCCTCGAGGGTGTGTCGTCGCACCAGCACCACCTGACCACTCTCGGCATCAAGATGTCGCCGACGAGCCCCGAGCACGGCGGTGGCGGCGGGCCGATGACGGGCAACGAGGTGCAGCCGCTGCACCCCTCGCCGGCCGAGGCCCCGGTGCAGCAGCCGCACCACCACCCGCACTTCCACCCGCAGGCCGGCTACCCGCCCGCGCACCACCCGCACCACCCGCCCGCGCACCACATGGGCCACCACATGTCGCACGCCGGCTACGCGGCCCGCGACTTCCTGCTGCGCCGGGAGCACGAGTTCAACGCCACGGCCAACCCGACGACGCCCGAGAGCGCGGGCCTCGGCCTCTTCACGCCCATCCACCACGACGCCAGCGGCGCGGGCATGCAGCAGTTCGCCCACCACCCGGCCACCCAGCACCCGCACTACCCCGGACACTACCCGCAGGACAACAGGTTGGCGCCGCCCCCGCATCCGCCGCCGCCGGGTCCGGCGACGCACCACCAGTACATTGGCGGGCCGCACATCGCCGCCAGCATCCACCACCAGCAGCACCCGGCGGCGGTCAGCCACCCGGGCGCCGCTGCTGCCGGCCACCACAGTCACGGCGCCTTCCTCAGGTACATGAGCGGCGCCCGGCCGAACGGCGTCAGCGCCGGGCCGCCGAGCAACGGCAGCTCGCACGGCGGCTGCGGCGCTGTCGGCGAGGCCCGACAGAAGATGTCGTGCATGTGGGTCGAGCACGAGGCCGGGCCCGGCGGCCCGAGGAAGCTCTGCGGCAAGTTCTTCGAGACGCTGCACGACATCGTCAATCACCTGACCGTCGACCACGTGGGCGGGCCGGAATTCACCACGCACGCCTGCTTCTGGCAGGGCTGCTCGAGGAAGGGCCGCGCCTTCAAGGCCAAGTACAAGCTCGTCAACCACATACGCGTGCACACCGGCGAGAAGCCATTCCCCTGCCCGTGGTCCGGCTGCGGCAAGGTCTTCGCCAGGTCCGAGAACCTCAAGATACACAAGAGAACGCATACCGGTGAGTCTTCTTATCATGCCTTTACCGATATTATAATTACTATGCTAATACTGTATTATGTATAGACTCTGCGCGAGTTATGACAGTTCGGTTATTAAATTTCGGAGCATGACAATGAGCAGCCGTTTAATGCTTTTCATTCTATAATTTGCGTTCTCCGTAATGATTATCTAATTTCTTTCGGTAAAAAATACAAATTATTTAATGAGAAAACAAGTAGTGCAATTCGTGATCGTTTGGGAAATCGCAGTTACGGGAGCTTATAAATCAGGCGAATCATTTGCCGCTCGCGCGCGACCAAAGAAAAGGGGGGAAAAAATAAGAAAAGGCGAGCGAGCGAGCGCGGCGAAATACATCTCGGCGAGTTTGTTTAAAGCGTGGCGTCGTGGTGAGGGATGATTTTTAAAGATCGCTTCACGATCGTCACGATCGCTCGCTCGCGGTAGGACTGCAGTGGTGCGATTTGTACAAAGGGCCCGCGCTTGGATCCCAGGGAATTTGTATATATCGCCGCGTGCTTTATGGCCGATGTTTTTTGCCGAGCACATCCCGCGTCGTATATATCTATGTATACCTCGCGAGAGTCGTGAGCTCATGGCTTTTTAATCTGCATTTCCATCGCCGATCGTGTATGTGTGTATTGCAGTACGCGAGAGACTCCCTGGACGAGTATATATAACGATGCACGAATTATCATCGAGTGACGTTACCAGAGCACCTATCTCGCGCAAACATGCATCCCGAGAATGTTATGAATGCTGTGTATGCTGTCGAGGCTATCATTGCTCGTTCGACGATCCCCGGCAGTGATAACTATTCATGATGTGCATACTAGTTTCGTTCATTCTTATGACAATGTTTTCTTAAGATAGATGCGCTAATTAGCAACTCGTATTTTCAAATAGCAAATTATGTGTAGTTCTACTTGGCTTTTATAATACTCTTACTACTTTCTTATATATAATAACGTTTTAACAAGCACATCAAAGTATCGCATAAAATCAACCATGTACGATGGTATACAGCAGAAAACGATCTCGAGACAAGATAATGTTTCGGTGTAAAGAGCTTTAAGCATCGGTCTCGAGCAAAGAGGCAATATCCAATGAAAAGCGGAAGCTGCACAGAAGAGAAAATCAGGTGCTCCAGAGATGCTATTCTCTGTTTTTCTCCTCTCTCTCGGCTCGTTGTTGGCTTGCGCTCGACTGAAAACACTTATCTCTCACACTTGAAACTGATTTAGACAGAAAGATTTAAGCGTTGCGAAAAGAGAGCCGGGCCCTCGGGGCGCAGCCCACAACTTGCCGCGTGAGCTGGCTTAAACGACTTAACCGAGATTTCTCTCTCTCTCTCCGAGGTGGCATGAAATAGATAGCGTGTCTTCTCCAGATATAGAAAGGATCGTTCGGCGTCAAACTTAACGCCTTCATTTGGATTGCTTTCGAAATCGTCTGTTCAATTGTGTTTTCATATCGTTTCGTTCTTCGGATAGTTATATCGTATATCGTTGCACCGCGAGCAATCGAATTTATTTGTGGATCGAAACAACGTTAAACAGGCGCGAAGAGTTTCACCCGGAATGGCAAGAACAAATAAATCACGGGTGATTCAGTCAGTCGTGAACTAGATTTGATATAGCTTACGTGCCCACGAGTATCGCCGCGAGCGCGTAAATTTGAAAGCCTGCACGTCCAAACATCACCGAGCGCGCGGCTCTCGTCGAGGCAATCAAGCAAGGTAAACAAATCGTCGGTCGGCGCGGTCCCCATTGTTATTCCGGAAACGCGCGCTCTCCTCGCGTGCCGTTGATACGCGCGGCTAATGCGCCAGAAATCAACTCCATATACAAAATCATTTGTCGTACACTGCCGCCTCTACGAACACTAATAAGGCTTCGACCATGCGCTGATTGTTTCCACGCACTCATTGATTAGATGTGTAGATGTATATAGTACGCGCAGCTGTAAAAATAGACACGAAAATTAGCTGCACGAGCGCGAGGCGATTGAATAATACTAATTTCGTGTCGAGAAGAAAAACGAAGGGCTTCTCAGCCGTCTTGCTTGAAGCCGTTGACTGTTTTTTTTTCTTTGAACGTGAAAACATGTTATCATGCGATTTTATTTTGATTTCCCAACGCATCTGTAATATATACGTTGTGTTCTATCATCATGGCGGATGGAAGAACGCTCTCGCGGGTTATAATCGCTCCTGACAAATCTATCAAAGCTGTGAGCGTTATAGTCGCCTTGGCGACCGATGCAGATTAAAAAAACAACCCCCCAGCGTATTTTTACTATCTAGTTAATCCGCAGATGCGAGCTATACCGTTGGCCATTAGACGGCCTATACCAAACAATCGATAGATGCAGTATAACGCAGCAGCTCTCTTATATCTCCGATAGTTCACGGCCGAAAAACGGGTATAAGTGACGCGCACGTGCGCACGGGATTGGTGCTGCAACGACAATAGGATTCCCCTCTAGGAGCTATCGTCATTGGTCGAGCGATGGCACAGGCAGAAAGAGAGAGAGAGAGAGAGAGAGAAAAAAAAAAACTAAATACGAGCTTAGGGGATGCGCTCGATGCTCGTACGTATTTTTTTATTTTGGGACGAATATGGCCACTGCAGCAGCTACTTTGCATAGGCGAGAGTCGCGCGAGAGCGCACACGCGCTGTAATTGCAAACCGGTTTATCTCTCGTATACACCTTGTACGTGGCAGGATGCTCGCGAACCGAAATACACTGAAAAGGGAAAAAGACTGCCGTCCGCGTCGCGACAAATGCTGTGTTTTTGTGTAAACGCCATACGTGTGTATAAACAGCAGAAGAAAAAAAAATACTCACATTGGTTGGTTGAAATATTTGGTCAGGAATATTCAGATTGCCTGCTATTAACTTACTTGTCATCGTTCAGAGAGAAATTTGTCTTTATTCATTCGCGTGGAATTCGATCGGAATTGAAGATTATAGGTTGGAATTTAATATACGAAACTCGATTGTACATTTTTTTTACCCCGTTAATTGAAATTTATGAACATAGAAAGCGAGGTAGAAAGTCAATTAACTCAGCCGAGTAAAATATAACTAACCAAAGTTGAAGATTATGTTTTTTTCTCCGCTAACCAATCTAATTACCAAACGATATCACGCTCGTTAAGGTCAATTATCAGTTGGTCGCTGTGTCGTAAAACTTGAAATAGATTATCGACGATCACACAAATAATCCGCTGAATGACGACGAGCGAGGTATAAAAACATGTATACAGTTGACAGCGTCGAGTGTGAGTTGAGTAAAAGTAGAAATTTTAATAAATTGATAAAGCGACGATGGCGATTCCCATTCATCGAATCAATAAAGCGAGGAATTTACGGGCGTATCATCGTAGCGCTCTTCTACGAAAAATCATCGTTTTAAAACATGACAAAACCCCGCATTAAGATAATCATCTTTACAACAAGTTCGCTCGGCATATAAACGGGCATAAAACACATGTTTTCGTGACAATAAAACTTTATCACCGACCGACCGACCGACCGCGCGGTTAGGTATTCACTGAAGCTGATAGAAACCGAAAAGCGTATAATAATCCGAGCGGCGCGGTTAAAAAAAAAGAAGAGAAGAGAACCTCTAGTATATGCAAAAAAAAGCGAAACCTCTGGCGCCGCCGCCGCTGCGGATCATCGAAAGAATTCGTATCTCTTTTTCTCTCTCTCTCAGCACAATTAAGAAATTACCAGGCTATATATCGCCAGGTTTTATACGTGCGCGACACAACCATCTCGCCGGGTGTATTTACATATTTATAGACATGCATACACACGTAAAGCGAAAAGAGCGTCTGGAATCGCAACCACGGAGGTAGATACGATTATTATACACGGAGAGAAAAATGGGAAGGGAAAGACAGCAGGAAGCCTGGAACTATATGCGTCCAATAAACATGCACCCTCTACAAGACCAAGTTGGA